>JAAEAF010014850.1:0-21398 GCA_011037195.1 Triatoma infestans
ATATTACCAGTCCTGTTACTTCCGGAGGAACGTTCAATATAGGAGTAGCACCGTTTGTTCTATAATAATTACTTTTTGATTATTTTATTTTACGAATTAACTTGGGAATTGAAATAAATCAATCATATTCAGATTTTTAACGACGCGTTGCCTAGTTTATATTTGTTATAGTTAATACTAGTCAAATTTTTAAAATTAGTTCACTTAAAAAATACCGAAATATTTACAAGACTATAGTTCAATATTCAAATTAGAAAAAAATCTTTTATGTGAACATTTAGACGCGTAAAGTGCCACTTTAGTGAACTGTATCATCTACGTAATATTAATATATAAATTAGCAGCATGGATAGAATTCCCAATTAAAAGAAAATCGAAATATCAGAATACATTTTTGAATTTTTTTGTAGTTTTCTCGAAAACGGCAACAATGATTTTATTTCAAATTTGGAATGCCCACCACTGACTCTATAGATAAGAACTTATCAATTGTTACATTTTGCGGATTTTGTGGTATCAAATTTCTATATTATTGACGTGCTCTTCACCTCTAGTCCTCCACCCACCGCCACTATATTTTTGTTTGGTCAATTGAAAAAAAATTGTAGTTTATGTGACGCGTTGTAGACGTCATCGCTTCCTCTCTTGAGCGAAAACAGTATTGTTTTGGGGCTTTCATTAGATATTGCGCAAGCATTTGCTAGGGTATGGCACCATGGGCTGCTGTGGAAGCTCAAGAGTATCCTTCCTTATACCTATTACCTCATCTTTAATTCTTACCTCTCACACAGATATTTCGGTGTAAGTGTTGGGCACTCCTTGTCTTCCTATTACCTTTTAGCAGCTGGTGTCCCACAGGGAAGTACACTTGCTCCCATTCTTTTCACAATATATACTGCCGATATTCCAACCAATCCGAACACTCATACCTTTACTTACGCAGATGACACAGCCATTCTTTCCCCACATCCCGATCCTGTCCTAAGCACACGTAACCTTCAGCAACATTTGCAATCCCTAGAGAAATGGTTTTGCAGATGGAGAATGAGTTAACGTCCAAAAAAGCAAAAATATAACGTTCACTCTAAGACGTGCCATTTGTCCTCCAGTTCATATGAACCACATCTTATTACCATGCGTTGATACAATTAAATATCTAGGACTCTATATAGACAAACGCCTGACATGGAACCCACATACAAGACTGAAACGAAACGAAGTAAAAAAACGTTACAGTCTACTCAAGCGACTACTAGACAGACGCTCAAAACTAACTTTAAACAACAAATTACTTATCTACAATCTCCTATTAAAACCAATTTGGACTTACGGACTCGAGTTATGGGGTTCAACCAAACGTTCCAACATCCACCGCCTCCAAACCCTACAATCCAAAATACTCCGTTGTATAACCAATGCTCCATTTTACGTTTCTAACCTGACAATACATTCCGATCTCCAGATTCCATTTATAAGTGACCTGGTCCAAATACGATACCGCAAATTTCACACCCGTCTCGCACATCATCACAATCCATTAATTCACCAACTTTCCTCAGCAGCCATTCCAGATAACTCTCCTCGTGATCTCTTATAAGTGCGCAGCGAAATAATGTGGAGGGTCACCACTGGGTGATTTCTCCATTCCCGTGATTGTAAGTCATCTCATTTACTTGTTGCTGGTTACGCAAGCGTACCAGCAGTTGTAAATTTTCAAATAAATTAAAAAAAAAAAAATTTAAAATACGATCTTTGCTATAGGATGGGCAGATAGGAAACCACCTGTCCATGTATTTCAGTCAAACTTAATAATTAGAGATATTCAATCAGTTATTTTAAACAATGTTGATTACAATATGTTCATTAAGCCATTGTATTGTGTAAATGGAGGAATGTTGTACGTACGCATTGTGTGTGTTTGTCTGTAAATATAGTTAGAATGAAATAAACCCAATTGTTCCGTTCATAATGTAACTATAGCTGTTCAACACAATGAGCAAGAGGCAATAACCTTTAGCACTTAACAATATTAGAATTAGTAATGGAAAATATCTACAATTGTCTCCTAACAAATGTCAAATCTAATAGATTCAATTACTCTAAAACAGACTAACAGATCAAATTTCACAGAACGAGATGATATTTTTTTTGTCATGATGCTACTAATTTGGCAAAAAAAATTATAAGATTTCTGTTTTTTACAAATTTTTTTTTTTTTGTCTTTAATGTTCCATGCGTTGCTTGCTTGCAATAGATGGAAGATAAAATTATGGTGACGGCCTATAAGGAGATATATTAGTGAAATGAACAGGAGTTTTAGTGGAAGATCTGATACGTTTTGAAATGGAATCAATCTGCTGCAAATTCGCCACCCAAAAACTGGACTCAATAGTGTCATTGCCAACAGCATCAAGGTGCCACCATTGGATCTCCAAGCGCACGTCAACTATGCATTACACCCTCTGTTACACTCACTACAATGTATTCGTAAATGGGCTAGAATTTGGCCAGCCAATCTCTCACCTAAAACCTGTCATATTTTATGACCATCACCTTGCATGAAAATAACTAATTACATACATATTTTTAGAATTTCATGTAATATCATACTATTATAAAATTGAACTAAAAATATACAGTTGTGTTAGCGTAATAACGAGATATTTATTAAACTTAATAAAAAAAAGTGTAGATAGTATTAATGGGAAAGGTTGGAGCGCTGGTCTCTCAAGCGTAAGACCTGTTCGAATCCAGCGTGCTGCCCTTAGATTTTCTCGTCCTAGGAGCCTTTGCAGCTCACTGTCCGGTAATGGGAGTGTTGTCTGTAGCTAGAGAACAGGCCGGCTCGAGGGCCCAATAGATCGCAGTGAACTATCCCCTAAAAATGATCTAATTAATATCTACAATAAGATGAATGTATGGTTCTAACTCTGTCACACAACTCCACATAAAGGGACTAGCTTGAGCCAATTTTGTATGTATGCCTCCTTAACCCTCATGCCCAGAATGAAATCCAACCAGTGCCTAAACAGAAGATGAAAGGTACTGCAGCATCTCAATATTGGGGTTTAGATCCCCAAACAACATTCTTAGACCGCCGACCTCCCACTGAGCTCTTCTATAAGAATGAATCTTGTGAAGCTATCCATGCCTGGAAACTTGCCTCATATCGAATAAATCCAGTGAATATCTTTTATGTATTTTTGCGTAGCAAACAAATTTTGTAACTCAGATAATATGTATCAGGAAGTATAATTATTATGCCAACTTGCAGACAATTTAATTCCATGAAATAAACTTTACAATTCAAAACTGTACAAATTTTATGTGAAAATTAAAAAGTTTTTAACAATCGCCAAACAGAATAGTCAAAACAAAAAAATGTTGGCGCATTAAAACAAAACATTTTCAATTCTCTCTGAAGCACAACAACTTGGTCTGTCTCTAAAAATTAGCGGTAACAATATGTTCTCATTCTCAGGCTCGTTTCTATTAAAATATCATTAGCGAAGAAAGGAAAATTCATTTTTAAAATGTAACAATACTTTATTATCTAAATTATGTAAACAACAGTTTGGTTCCTTTAGAGGAAAAAATCGTTGACAAATATATTTGTTCTTTTGTTTTAGAGGTACTTTAGAGGTTAAGCTGCAAAGTACCTCTAAAATGGAATCAAGAGGCGTTAACCTTAGAGAGACTTTGCTTAAAGGTTAAAGCTTTTCTTCCCGTTTCAAAACTTTTTTAGGTTAATTTGTTGTTGAATTTTCTGTTTAATTGACAATATAATTGAGATTTAAGATTATATTCAATTTTACTATTTTCACAGAAGGAAAGTTTTCGGACTACTATAGCTTTCCACTTTTTCTCATGCTACATTAAAAATCTTTCAGTCCTCAGGGAATTCAAACCCTAATTTCATGCACAAAAGGCGAGTGTGTATTTTATTTTTAATTTGTTAGTTGTTATTTACAACAGCATAAGTGCCATAACTAAATATGTGTGAATATACATAAAACACAAGAGAGGAGAAACTATCCAATGGGTAGCACACCTAGTAAATATTGTTAATGTTCATTCTCTCGTGGCCATTAACGCTTCAGGCGTCTGCGAAGATTGTCGAGCTGGGTTCGGGACGGAAGACGACGTACAAAAGAATTATGATGAGAGGACAAAGATATACGGAATTCATTATATCGTGTTTTGATAACTTTTTGAAGGAAGGGAATTTGTAAGTGTCTGTATGGATTGTTATGTTGGAGACAATAAACATTGTTATGTTAGAGAGTCATGACAATGTTTCTATAGATTTTGGATTCTAGGGATTGGATGAATTGTAGATTCGAACGCATAGTTGAACCCCCCATAGTTCAATTCCGTATGCCCCCATAGGCTGGATGGCACATAAGACCTTAAACCATTAATTTTCGAAATTTGTTTATGTTTATTTAATTAATAGTTTTACTTACAATTCTAATTTTACAAAATCTAGTACTGTATTTTTTTAATTTAAGGCGCGTCAACATCTATGGTCATTGGCGTCCGGAGCCTTCCCAGTGCACTGGCCGGCCTCCGGACAGTGTTCTCTCGTAACAGACAACACTGTCCATCACTGGACAGTGAGCTGTAGAGACCCCTAGGAAGAAAAAATCTAAGGGTAGCACAGCTGGACTCGAACCCGGGTCCTCCGCGTGGGAGTCCAGTACGCTAACCACTTAACTAATCCCCTCCCTCTGTATAAGGTTAAATAACTCTCTTAGTTTCCAGTCTTACCGGGCAGCGTGTTTGACATGCCCGCATTAGACTAACGCGTGAAAGTATAGTTTAATATAAATATATATAAACTGAAACTACTGACTGCAAATATCGCTTATTTTGTTAGAACAAAGAAATCATTGAATATTTCATGCTATCCTAGAGAGGATGATCATTTTGTATAAATAAGTTATTCATAAGTAAATAAGTAAATTCATATTGAAACCAGGCTCAATGGAAAACCACTATTTATTTACATTTCATTCATTAAATCATTCTGGATATCCGGTGTAGACCATAGGAGCCTTTGCAGCTCACTGTCCGGTAATGGGCAGTGTTGTCTGTAGCTAGAGAACAGGCCAGTTCGAGGGCCCAATAGATCGCAGTGAACTATCCCCTAAAAAGGATCTAATTAATATCTACAATAAGATGAATGTATGGTTCTAACTCTGTCACACAACTCCACATAAAGGGGCACCACTCGGCGTTCCAATTTCTAGCGCATTAAATCATTCCCGTCCAAAGTCTTCAGAACCATAGTTCATGCTCTCTATCATGTTTCCAACTACAATCTCCATACAGATCTCAAAATGCCGTATGTAAGAAATAGTTCTTAGAAAAGTACTATGTACACGATATAACAAATTTCATAAATTCCTATCCTCTCACACTAATCTCCTAGTACGTCTTCTTACTTCCCGTACAATACCAGATAATCCTTCCCGAAGGCTCAAACGCCAGTGGCCTCGTGATCTGCTAGCCGCGAATGGCAGTGACTGAATAAAAGGATACAGCCTAAAAGGAGTGGGGGTATTTTCTCCCCTCTTTTGTTCATTATTTTTGTTTTTTCTTGAACTAATTGTTGGCATATTTACTTGGTAGCACCTGAGTGCAACGTAAATATAAAAATATTTAAAAAAATTTAATTCAGTAATTTTTTTCACTATCTATGGTAATTTTCTTTTAGTTATATTATTCTCTCTTTTAGTTATATTATTCTCTCTTATATTATTCCTACTTTGTTTCTATACTTTTCATTTATAATACTTTGTTTATTGTTTGTTGTTGTATCGACCTTCGGCAGACGGCTTAGCCCTTGCTTTATTTTACTTGGTTAAAATATTTTCTTCTTTGTGATAATTTATACAAATAAAGTAAAATTATTATTAGTTATTATTATTATTATTATAAAATTATCGTTCCTTTAATAATAATGAAATGTTGTTCAATAAACAAAATATTTCTTTTATTACTTTTTCATTCTTCTTTAATATATTGGACAACAATAACTAATCTCAGTATTGAACCAACCTTCAACCTACTATTGTATTATTCATATAATGGAATAGAAAATATAAACTGTATTAAAAGAAACAAATTAGGTTTTCTACTAATACTGGGATCTTTAAAATACATTGACATTATTCACAAAGACCTGGCTTAAGCCTCCATTGTGAAGAATTAATTTTTTGTTTTGTTAATGTGAATTGAATAAAATAACATTTTTTTTTTCCGTTGACCATAGGACGTTGAAAATAATATTTATTGGAGGACCAGCCTGCTTTTAGTTATTTACTCCTTGTAAGGGCTGTAGTATTTTCCTCCGAATAAACCCATAAAACATAATTTTCTTGCAGCGCTCCTGCATGTATCTACACCTCTGTACATCTATATTTTTTAAAACTTAAACTATGTAATAGTATCCAAAGAGAATATTCGTAGCAGAGAGGGAGAGACAAAATGACAGGACCACTCTCTCGGACTGATTGGGAGAAACCACATAAAAACAGCGACGGGAGATGGAACGAGGACAGTTCATACTACTGAGTTCATCAATACGTGTCATTATCCCTTTTCCACTCTACCATACTCTATTATTTTCAAGTGTAAAGTCCAGGCAGTCAGTGTCATTGATCGTATTATAGAGTGTTAACCATATTTAATTAATTCATTTAAACGAGACCATTTCTCTCCTTCAACAGCCCCGTCATAAACTACAATAGCAAATTCCCTCTTTATTCTTCCTACAATCATAGGTTAATTCCGACGTAGGCTTTCCGAAACTCATCTCATTAACTCACTTATTTCCTCTGACCTGGCTAATCAGAAATCTGGGGCCATTATTAAGCGGACATTGCTCAACGAGTACTTCTAAAATTCTTTAAAATTCCAATTAAAACTTTCACAGAATACTCCCTACCCAGAATTGAAATCGGCTTTCCTGATATATTCTCTAACATTTTTAAACGTATGATTTCTCTTTGGTTAAACTCCTTTCAAAAATGCATCCAAATAGATTAACTCGCGCTTGTTTGGATTCTTTGTTCTTTTCCATATAAATGCATTCTGAAACTGCGTGATCTCCTCCACTCTACTGGCAAACAAAAAGTTGAGGTTCATCAAATTTCAGGCTTGTCAAGTCAAATTTACGAATATTAATGTTAGTTAATCAATAATAATAATTTTTTTAATTATAGTTTATATAATTCTATTTTGCTAAAATACACGTGACCATTTCTTTTCATTTTAATCAGGAATCATAATCATAAGGATTTTATATATTTTTTTTAACAATTTGTGCGAATCTCCATTAAAATATAAGTAACTAAGTGAACCACAACACTTTTCAGGGTAAGTGATTAAAAAGTTTAATTTAGGGCTCTCACAATTTGCGATTTTGCTAGGGTTTAGGGTATTTGCAAGCAATTATTTTAGGAAGATTGGGCTTTTAGAGAGTTAAAGTGAGAATAGAAAAAATTTTAGATTATCGGGGAAAATAAAAGCAATAACCAAAAGAAAACAACAGCAGAATCAACAGAGCAGGACTGGTGATGG
This sequence comes from Triatoma infestans, assembly GCA_011037195.1. NCBI lineage: Eukaryota > Metazoa > Arthropoda > Insecta > Hemiptera > Reduviidae > Triatoma > Triatoma infestans. The sequence continues at coordinate 7,588 of JAAEAF010014850.1, forward strand.
AAGAGCCTAGTGGAGGCCTACCTCATGACAGAGGACCACCGGCTGAGAGAAAAGATAAGTATTCAGATGATAAAAGTAAGGATATTAATGTATAATATTAGCAATAAAAATGTTAATAGCTGACTCGTGAGAATACGAGTCTGAATATGAGCGCGGCGAAGGTGGTGAAAAGCAAGGATAATAAAGCGAATATTCATGACACTACTAATGATAATAACAGTGATAATAATAAAATTAATAGTGAAGTATCTATGGAAACAGGTGGTGCGAACTTGACTGGTTTGTATAAGCCTTCATACATAGGTCTCTACATTCTACATGTAGAAGGTCGGGACGGGAATGTGGGCAGTACCCATCGAGTCACATTCGGTAAATGGATATATACACAGGACAACAGCTATTCAACACATATAGTTGATATCAGAGCTGTCGGTAAAAACCGAATGAATGTATAACAGAAACACCTGAAGCGGCTGACTACCTAATTAACCACAGAGGTTTGGAAAAACGAAACATGAGGGCTTATGTTCCAGAATATCGAATTTATTGATTTAGAGGGATGGAAGTATCTTTTTCAGAAAAGGAAATTCTGCACCACCTTCGAAGTGTAATTTAGGCGATAAAGGTAGAAAGAGTATCCGAAAATAGGCCTCTGGAAACTTGTTCCTTGACCTTCAATAGTCAGAAACTTCCGAGGCATGTCACTTTGTATGGAGCGAGGTTCAGAGTGGAGCCCTATGTTCCTCAGAGGAGACCATGCTTGAATTGTTGATATAGCCATTCAACAATGACATGGGGAAAGACATGGTTGGTGGCGATATGGACATTCAAACATCCAGTGCAGATCAGTGCGATATGGAGAAAACAGAGTGCATTAACTGCCATGGGAATCACCTTGCAACGGATGCGAAATGTCCAAAATGCATAGAGGAAAATAAAATATCTAAGGAAGAAGCAGTGTATGACTCAACTTTTGTTGTAGACTCTTTTTTAGAAATCGCTAAAAGCAACAGGTTTAAGGGTCGCACCGAATAAGAGTTTCCTGCGTTACCAGATCCCTCAAAGGTACAGCTATCGAAATTTAGACGCCCAAAACGTGGAAAAAATCATTTAATTTAAAGTCTAGTCCTACTAATATATCAACTGATATCAGAATACAGGAGGAAAGAAAAGAAAGTGTAATCAGTGTAAAAGAGATTTGGCAGACCCCTGGCTCGGGGAAGCACCCAGTCAATGAAACGTTTATAAAAGTAATTGATTCAATGAGTAGAAGAGATTGGGAGTTAATACTAAATCATTGGAAGTACTAACATCTTAACTTCCTGAAACTTCCTGTTATCAAATATTCTGGATAACTTCCATCAAAAGCAGGTCGCTCAAATTGGAGTGGAAAGGGCGACAGAGCTATCCGAACAAGCTTAGCCGAACAAGCTGTTTAACTAAGGTACTTTTCCCAACATTAGAAGGTCCATATAGATAGAGGTGCTTCTTTTTGTAATAATACTTGCTAGTCACATAAGTGTCCCACCATTCATATACTTCGGAAGCCCAATCTATATCAACCCGAATCTCGGGATAAATATATGAGTAACCAATTCTAGTCTTCATTCTAACCTCCTCATATTCATTAAAAATTTGTAGTTATTTCTATGTTCTACAATAAATGGATGAGAAAACTGAAAACTCGCCATATTTTTGAAATAATAAAAGCACTGCGCACGTAATGACAACTCTGAAATGCGACAATTTGTTAAATAGTCCTCACCTTCCTTAGTAATGTATTTTAAAACATTTCTACGAGAGATGTAGGGATGGGAGATGTTATAAAGGAACATAACAAAGAAGTGGTCATAAACCGATTAAAAACTGATGAACAGAAGGGCATCCCTAAGCATGGTTCAGATGCAGATATCAACACAGTCAAATTCCCGTAAATGATGAAAATACTGCAAATAAATATAAGATCGTACCTAGTAATCGAGACAGCTTGGAAGTTTTGTTGCGTTGAGAGAGGAATTGATGTGGTCATCGTATGTGAGACGTGGTTTAAACCAGGTACTGAATGTAAATTACAAAGATATAACACGGTGAGAGAAGATCGTGATGACGGGCGCCATACTCGTACACAAGAGATTGCCTTTCGACCCAATAATAGTACTTTCCAACCCAAGTAGTGGAGTAAAAACATTGATCAATTCAGTCATGGCTACTCTTCTTGGAGCATACCTTAGACCAGGACATGAAACCACGTTGCAGGAATGGATACATCTTTTAGAGTAGGTTTTAGCCCATTCTGCTTGGGGGAGACTTCAATGCACATCATGCTGTATGGGGTGCAGAAGGGCAAACTCGGAAGATTATAAAAACTCTCTAACTTTGGAAAAGTTTGTCGACTTAAAGCGGAAATTAGCTCTATGCCACCGTACCTATAGATTGAATAAAAAGAATAAATGGTACAAAATGAGTTAACAGTCTGGATCGGAACTCTTCCTTAAAGACAATTTGGACTAAAATATGAATTCTGATAAAAGGTTACACACAAGTGAGGTCTTACACTGCGATCTGGATAGATGATTTTCATAATTAACTCCAGACTACGCGAGTGAACTTATTGAATTGTCGGATATTCGCATTAAGCACGATTTGGTAAATCGACCATTTCACTTATGGGAATTAACGGATGCGATAAAGAAGGGAACGAATACATCACTTGGGTGGGATAAGATGCATTATCCAATGCTCGGAAATCTGCCGCACTTAGCTATAAAGATTTTATTAAAAATCTTTAATGAAATATGGAAGAGCCCATATCCCGCTCCTTAAATCGAGAAAAGTTCTCAACTCATTCTTACTTACCGACCAATTGCTCTATCATCTTCATGTGTGTGTAAAACATAAGGTTAAATGTGAAAATAAAACGTAAGGTTCATGTGAATGATGAAGCTAAGGATAAATTGGTGGCTAAAAGAATACAAAAAGTTTTCCCCATATCAGCTGGATTTCAGAAAACAACGTAGCACGTTGGACTATTTGTCAGCATTTGCCAATGAGGTGCATATAAACTTGACGGAAAATAAACATACATTGGCTGCCAATGTGAATATACATAAAGCCTATGACAACGTAAATATCGCTATATTGAAAGATAGAATAGTGGCGAATTGGACTCCCGTGTAGGATTATTATAAATGTAATTAGAATGATGCAAAGGATACTTCTAGTGATTAGCTGCGGTGATAGGGTTATGGGGTCTAGAACCACCGGACTTGGCCTGCCTCAAGGAGCTGAGCTAATTCCTATCCTTTTTAATATATATATACATCAGACTTAGAAGATAAACTCGGATTGGATATTAGAACTCTCCAAGAAAAATTTATGATATTACGATCTATATGGAGAGGGGCCCGTAGAAAAGACTGCTACGAAAATGAAACAGACAATGCTGACACTCAATGCATGGTGTGGAGAGCTGCGGTTCCGAGAGTATGCTAATAAAAGTGTTGTCACAATGTTCAATAGGAAACGCTATCCCGGAAATTATTCAGTTACGCCTATTTGAGATCTCAGATGTAAAGGATCCAGGTAAAGGTCAGATGTAAGTGTGGACGGTATAATGTGTTAGGACTTTATACCGACCATAAATTGAAATGGAAGCTCCATATTGAGAAAGTCGCGGAAAGCTGAGAAAAAAATGTAAATATCTTAAGTTATATAGCGCATGTGACTTATGGGGCATACCCAAAAATAGCACTCCTTCTTTACCGGAACTTAATTTTGTCCAAGATAGATTATGCTTGTTGTGGTGGTTGGTTCCGCAGAGCTGGAAAGCATCAGAGACATTTTCCGTGGTAGCCTGCTTCATTTTGTGGTCATCGACCGGTTTCGGGCGTTCGCCCATCTTCAGGATGCGTTCTTCAGACAGTGTGCCAACACAGACTCGTACAGAGACTTAGTTTCACACTAACTGAGCGTAGGGTGACTCTGAACAAGCCATACGATAAGGTAATAATCGCCTAGGGATCCTATGCAAAGCAGTCAATCTGGAGTAACATTTCATGCAAAGCAGTCATAAATCCTAACATTCTGACTCTCACAGTTTCCGTGGTAGCCCAGTTAGTGTCTCAGTTAGTGTGAAACTAAGTCTCTGTACGAGTCTGTGATGGCACACTGTCTGAAGAACGCATCCTGAAGATGGGCGAACGCCCGAAACCGGTCGATGACCACAAAATGAAGCAGGCTACCACGGAAAATGTCTCTGATAGATTATGCTTGCTTGAAACCGGGATGTTTCTCAATCAGTTTGCCCAAGCTAGATAAAATTCTGTTTAAAGCGGTACGTTTTTGTTTGGGCACTATGAGTTACACAACACTAGTATTCTATTGGTGGAGGCTAAAGTGATGCCACTGCCACTAAGAAGAGATTTATTAGTGGGTAGATTATTGTATAGAATGCTGATATCGTTTAATCAGCTGCCTCAAACGGGAATCTCTAGGCTGACTGCATTGGTCCCCTCACACTGGTTTTGAAACAACCTGTGAGAGTCAGAATGTTAGGATTTATGACTGCTTTGCATGAATGTTACTCCAGATTGACTGCTTTGCATAGGATCCCTAGGCGATTATTACCTTATAGTATGGCTTGTTCAGAGTCACCCTACGCTCATTTCGATATATATTTGATAAACTTAAAGACGAATGGGATGATTGCATGTTTTGGGGGATGAAGGCGGTATTTAAGGAGAGCCTAGTCAATCCGTATTTCTTGTTTACGGATGGATCCAAATTGATCCATGGTTGAGCAGTATGGGACCACCAGACTAGCATCTCCAAGAAGTGCAGGCTCTCAAATATTACCTCAGTATATACGGCGGAATTGACAGCAATCTAGAAAGCCATATGGCTGGCAGATAAGATAGTCCAGAAGAGGGGCCTACTCTGTGGTAGTTTTCAGTGACTCAAGAAGTGCACTTCAAAAGATAAAATATCTAGGTGATATAATATACCCGATACTCATGGAAATAGCGAATAGTTTGGAGAAGCCTGCAGGAAGGATACATTTAATGTGGATTAAAGGGCATGCCGGGATCCAAGGAAATGAATATGTCGATATCCCGGCAAAAGATGCTATTAAGTCGGGTGAAGAAATTACGGTAGCTAGTTGGGAGATATGAGTAACGCTTTGAAAAGTCGGTATTGCAGGATCAATATGAAAATGAATATAAAGGCAAATATTATTCAGACATACAGCCTCGAATCCCTTGTAAACCTTGGTTAGAAGAGTTGGATGGGTAAAGGAATTTTTATACCACGATAATGCGATCGAGATTTAACCATAACCTCACCAAGCCGCACCTTTTTAAAATACATATCGCAAATGCGATTGTGGTAATGGAGAAGATGGCTATATCAATCATTTACTCTTCAGCTGTAACAGGTATAGTAGGAAAAGAGGAAAGTTTTTAACTGAACTGTCTGAGTATGTATGATTTCCTTGTAGCGCAAAAGCATATTGGCACTAATGGAAAAGGAAACGCTTGTTTGCATATATAAGTTCATCAAAGGGAATAAAATGAAAATATAAGTCGGATTAGGAATTATCTTTCTGTATTTATGCTGCATTTTGTGTGTAAATTTCACTCGTACTAGACACCAAAACATCATATATAAAATCTGGTGTGAAACACTCAAACAACTTTCTCTTACTCCTGTTCTCAAAATTATAATTAACAAATGTTATAGTTTGTGTACCAAATATAACGAAATTCGTCGAAAACTGAAAAAGCTGTTCAGTAAAAGCGCACTTCCGGCTTACTAATTTTTCTTTAAAACTGGAATTTTGGCCATCTATTTATTTCTAATTAATTTTATTTGGATGATAGAATTACTATACCACTTTAGAAGAAGCTGTAACCCCACCCCTCCCCTTAAAATGCCCTTAAATGAATTTTTCCAGAGAAATATTTTAAATAAAAGATGTAGACCTTTGCATTTTTAATTTTTATATACGAATTTCAAGAAAATCGTCGAGCCATTTTTGAGAAAATCGCGAAAAACGTGAAAAAAAAAAATCATTTAGTAAAGTGTTAAAACAAACGCACTTCCGGTTATCCGATTTTTTCAAACTCGGAATTTCAACAACATATTTATTCTAATTAACATTATTTAGATGACAGAATTGTCTAATAAACTGAAATAGCAGTTAAGATGAAAACCTAACCCCCCTCCCCCAGAAGTGCCCTTAAATGAATTTTCCCGGAGAAATGTTTCAAATAAAAGTGTAGCTCGTTGTATGTGTAGTTGATATACCAAGTTTAAAGAAAATCGTCGGAGCATTTTTGAGAAAATCGCAAAAACGTAAAAAAAACTAGTAATGTGGTACTTCCGGTTGAGGAATTTCGACGATAACGCACCTAAACTAATATCAAGTTTCAACTTTCTACAGTTTTTCGTTTTTGAGCTATGCTGTTCACATACACATACACACAACAGAAGACCATTTGCTAAAAACCACTTTTTGGACTCAGGGGACTTCAACGGATATTTTTCCGGTGAAAACTTGATATCGAAAATTTGACATGATTACAATACTTCCTCTTACTAGAGAAAGTAATATACACAAAGGCACTAACCATAAAATTGTTTCAGATATGACATGTTTAAAAGACTAAGAACAGTAACCGCATCGCTCAAGATACGCATCTGGGAGAATGGAGAATGAAGAAGGGGAAGAGGACGCAGAAGCCTGATGAAAGTTTACAAGAGACATGTCAAATTGAAAAGACAGGGCTGTTTTTTCCACCAACATATTGGCAGTAGGAAGCAATTAGAAGCCACATGAAGATTATTAATGTCAATACGTTGGTTTTTCCCACCCCTCAAAAACAAAATAACTGGTTAATGCAAAAACATGCAAAACCACAAAATAAATAAATAAATAAAAAAAATGAACCACTATTTCTGAATTTGCCAATTGGGGAAATGGTGGTTATCTGATTACTAACATTTCTTATGTATTTTTGCAAATTACAGTATATAATCAGAATTGGAATATTACGTACAGGACCTCAAAAACACACTACTATAACCATATAGGATCAAACCGCATACAACAATGTACGAGTTTAGTGCATGTCAAAAACATAAGGATGAAGTCAACTCTTTTCACATATTGGTAGCCTTAATCCGACGATGAATGGGAATCCGAAACCGATGAAAGCCAACAAAACAAAACATGCGATAGACGGATAAATTCATAGATAATCAGAATTGTTTGCAAACAATGTTTCAGCGATCACATCATTCCAGTGATCATCCATTATATCGTGAGCAAACTTATATAAAACTTGAAAACGCTTTTCGGTTAAATATGGTTGAAGTATTGAAAAACAAAATTAAAAAAAGAAAGATCATTGAAGAAAAACAAGCGATAGAAGGTCTCTGTTTGGTGGACATTGTTAAAACAAAGTCTAAAATACATATTTGTTTTAACTCAACGTACTTTCGAAAGAAGCAGCTTCCACTGTTTTAGTTTGATTGATGATAAAACTACACTTTTTACGTTCACTTCTTTTCTTTTTTTTCTAACAACCTGTTTGCATAAACAAAAAATTACTAATTAATTTTTTTGATTCATTAAAGAAAAGTAAAAATATTGTAAACAATGGCATTCAAAAATGAACATAATAATACGCAGTGGTAATATTCCAAATATTTTAACAACCGTTTAACCTCCCACAACACAGCCAAAATATAAGGTTACTATTAATAATAACCAAATTTTCATGTTAACAGAATCATGTATCTATTATATACGTTGTGTAGTAAGGTTAATTGCTATGAAAATACCATTTTACTTTCACTTACTGCTTGGTTAGAGATCGTGTCAAATTTTCTATATCGATTTTTCACCGGATATAATGTTTTAATTTTCCTGAGTCAGGAAAAAGGTGGTTTTCAGAATTTTCTTTTTTGCTTCACATAAATATTACATGCTATGCAATACAAAAAATGTACTTAAAATTTTTCTTAATAAATGAACAACATTCAAAATATGTAACATGAATAATATAATAATTGAATTATTTAAATATATGTATATATACGAAATAAAATAAATAAAATGGACAAAGAATTACTAAAACAATGATAAAGGAAGTTAAAAGAAGGCAAAATTATTAGGATATTAATTTGTCAAAATTCAATGCATTAATGTACTTCATAAAAATAGGTCACACATTGTTGTTGCATTAAATCTTCATTGGCTGGTGGCCAGTGAATACTAGAGATTACCAGAGATGCTTCTGTTTCAAAAAGCCCGATTCAGAAACAAAACTACATGGGAAGGTGGCGTAATTTAGGATTTCTGAATCGGATAAGGTAAGCGCGGTTTCTTCCATGTCTAGAAAGGCTTGAGTAGTTTTATAATTTATTACAATCCTTGAATCAATGATGGTGTTGATGGTGAGAAGAAAAGTATTCGTATAGGCACCGTTTGAAGTGGCTGCCCATATTGCTTCCCAGGCCTGCAAACAGGACCTCTCTTAAACGTCTTTTGACGTAGCTACTAGGTGCAGCCGAGTAGGCTAACAGAATTTCCATGTCTAGTGAGGCTTGTTTAGCGAAGATGTCTGCTCGTTCATTTCCTTCCTGGCTCTCATGCGCCTTTACCCAGAAGAAACTCAATTTAAATGATGCCAATGAAGTTGTGTGTTACTTTACTGTACTGATGGATTTTTCAGTTTTTTGCAATTTACTGAAAACTGGCTCCAACGATTTTCTTTAAAATTGGAGTATTAACTATTTACACAAACTTTTATTTGTAACATTTTTCTGGGAAAATTAATTTTAAGTTGGGTTTTGGGCGAGAGAAGGGTGTCATATTTGCTTTTAAGGTGTTATTTGAATTTATTATAGTATTCTACTATCATCTACATAATATTAATTACAATGAAATGTGTTGCGGAAATTCCGAGTTTAGAGAAAATATTCACCGGAAGTGCCACCTTATTTTTACGTTGTTTTTTTTAGCGACTTTTTCCATTAAGACCCCAGCGAATTTCATTAAACTTGTTGTACAAACCTATCACGTTTTTTTGAAATAGTTTTTCGTGTAAATTCATTCAAGGGAGATTTTGGGGCAACTGTAAGATTGTACTGTCCTCAAAAAAGTATATCTATAGATTTTCGGGTATTAGTCAATGAAAAAATTCTAGTTAAACGTAAAAGTTTCGATTATATTTCATAATCTTCATCAATACCTGTATACAACAACAAAATCCAAACAATAAATATAAATAACATTATATCAACATAAAAATCTGAAAATTATAATTACTGTGTGTTAAGATAACCTACCAATGTTTTCTTCAAACGTTAATATCGTATTTCTATAATTAAGTAAAATATATTCTATTATTTTAAAATTAAGTAGTCTGCTACATACTTCGCTGACTAATAAAAGTATTGAACAAAATTTAATGGTAAAAAAATGACAATTCCATAATACATGGGTAGGTAACAAAAATGTTTCCTATGGCGTGTGTTTCATAAACTGGCCACCAGATGCTACAGTAACAAACATTAGGTTTGGTTTATTAAATTGTAGTATGTCTTTTTTTTTGTGCCCAATTTCAAAGTCTAAAACCCCTACATCAGCGAAGTCAAAAACATGGTTCTTTTTTAAAGCACGTTAGGATGATGCTGTAGTTTTGTTTTTATTCGTTATATCATATTTATGTTGATATATTCGTTTTACTAATTATTGCCTTGTTTCTCCCATACACAAGTAAGTATATTCAAAACTCAAAAGTAAAATAGCAATTAACAAACGCAGCAATCTGATTTATAAGGTCAAGTGTAATTTTTTTTTTTTTTAATTTAAGGCGTCTCAACAACTGTCATTTGCGCCCGGAGCCTTCTCAGTGCGCGGCCGGCCTCCGGACAGTGTTCTCCCGTTAGAGACAACACTGTCCATCACCGGACAGTGAGCTGTAGGGGCTCCTAGGAAGAGAAAATCTAAGAGTAGCGCGCCTGGATCTCCGCGTTGCTAGTCCAGCGCGCTAACACTGAGCTAATCCCTTCCCTCATCAAGTGTAATGATTGTGATCAAAAGAATATTGGAGAAACATCGCAATATTTAAAAAAATGAATATATTAACATAATTATGATATAATGAATAAAAAAGAAAATACATACAGCATTATCCCAACAAGCTTTAAAAAAGAACCATGTTTTTGACTTCGCTGATGTAGAGGTTTTAAGACTTTGAAATTGGGCACAAAAAAATGCTATTAAAAGAAATGCTCGAGAGGAAAAATACTGTAATAAGAAAACTGTAGAAATTAAATATAGCTTACTACAATTTAATAAACCATACCTAATGTTTGTTACTGTAGCATCTGGTGGCCACTTCATGAAATACACGTCATAGAAAACCTTTTGTTTACCTATTCATGTATAGTATTGTATTGTCATTTTTTACCATTATTATGTGTGCAATAATTTTATAGTCAGCGAAGTATGAATTTCTAGTTTTTTATAATTAACAGATTAAGTAATGTTATAATATATTTTACTTAATTATAGAAATGCAATATTAACGTTTAAAGAAAACATCTTAGTTTAATAGATTATCTTAACACACTTGGTAATTATAATTTTCAGATTTTTATTTTAATGTAATGTTATTTATATTCATTGTTTGCATTTTGTTGTTGTATATAGGTACTGATGAAGATTATGAAATATAATCGAAACGTTTACCTTTAACTAGAATTTTTTCATTGACCAATACCAGAAAATCTATGGATATATGAAACATAGACTGGTCGAGAAGTATTCTCAACATCTCAAAAAAGTAGTTTTCATGAAGTTTAAATTCCCCATTCATGTATCTTGAAGACAACTAAACATCTAGAAAGAAAATTTATATGTTAGAACAGAATTAGTCAATTTATAACTATGTAAATTGCAATAAGGCAAGATTTTTTTCTTAGCAATTAAGAAAAATAACTACTAACCACTTTTTAGTTTCTATGATTTTTATCCGACATAGCACATGCTTCATTTTGTTGATTCTGATCGGTTTCGGATTTTTATCCATCGTGAAATTAAGGTTTGCAATCAATTCGTATAGAAAGGTGACTTAAACTATATGTTTATATCACAAACGACATTGTTGAATTTTTTTAAAAATGTATTGTATTCTTATATTTAATTAAAAAAATAGCTTTCATTTTTAAACAGTCCATTTCAAACAATTTTTTATTGTTCACAGCTTGCTATTTTAGTTACAACAACTATTATATATACAAAAGGAAAAGACGATCTCGGATTCAGGAAAATAATCCTTTATACTACCTTACTGTCCTATGTAACCCTTTTGTTAACGCTGAACTCCCTTGAGGCGTTAATAAACTGTCAAACCTTTTCAACAGGCTCGAAACCCTTGTTGAATTCTATCCAAGTGAAAGGAATTACAATTTCCATTTTCAACGTTAAATTTTTGTCACATAAAAAGGAAAATCGTTTTGCGATTCAACTATAAAAGGATTATATTTCATTATAAAATGTGATTTAATTAATTGGTTAATAAAGACGAATTGATTTCAATATATTTCCAAATAAAAACTGGCCAAACAATAATATTGCAAAGAGAAAATTTATTTAATTTTTTAGTTTTTCAATATTTTCTCAAAACTGCCTCGTAATAATTTTGTTTAAACTTCGCATATTAACTACATATACATATCAACTACATATAGATAAATGGTTATCACTTCTATTTGAAATAGTTCTCTAGAAAGATTGACTTTAGATAGTGGCGCTAACAAAGCTGCACCTTACAATGTATTCAGCTATTTCACCATAAAATGTGCATAATACAGCACTCACTACATAGTATACAGTTATACGCGTAGTAAAAGTAGCAAGTTTAAAGCAAAATTATCACATAAATGCAATAAAAAAAATTCATGTGAGTGTTTCACACAATTATTTTTAACTCCCTCTTACTTCCTTCCAGTAAGAGGAAGCATTACGATCGTGTAAATTGTTCAAAATTAAATCTATGCCGGAAATCATGTTTTAAGGTACTATCAGTACAAAAAAATATATTTTCAACAAATTGTCTGTGTGTACGTACGTATGTATGTGGTATGTTATTATTATTCAAGGAAGGGGAGGGCAAAACCCTACGCTATCCAAAGCCTCCTTGGGCCCATATAGCTACCCCTAAGGAATAACAACTACTGTGTCTGGAACAAGAGTCCATGCCTAGGTTTTACCCATCTAAGTTTCACCACAGACCAAACAAATTGGACCAAAACCTTAAAAGGACATAGCTTAAGATACTCTACCGATATCCTATTCTGGCCGAAGGTCCTAAACCTACAGTCCACACAGCCCAAACAATCCGTCATTAGATGCATGGGTGTTCCTCCTCCGTCTCACACTCTACAAAAGGGGCCAGGCATGATTATAGAGATATCTCCTAAAGCCACAATGCTCAGTGAGCAAAAACCAACCACATGCCTGAGAGAGGTCCGTTAAAGACATCAAAGACATCGGATCCCGCTACTCAAAGCTCCCTCCGGACCCCCAATGAGCATAAGGATGAGTGCTATGATGTCATCCCCTGACAAACAAGTAACGGGAGGAAAGAGAGCACAAGCCCGACCGTGAGAAAACAGACTCGCTCTGGTACTCTCTGACTTAAGCAGGCTAGAGTGGGGAGAACCTGTATATAAGCCAGTGAGAGATCTAGACATGATCAATCTATCATATACATCGCATCGTGTCATATTTCTACTCTCACCATTTATTCTATTAAAATCATTACAAGTCCAGTGCGGTTTGTGTAAACTTATACCTGTATTATAACAGTGTCTTCATATCTCGTCTAATTAATCAATCCCAATTTCTCTCCTCATCAACTCCATTATAAACATGTGCCAAAAAACACACCAACAACAGGCTCGGGACCAATGAAAGAGAGAGAGAGATGCGCCTAATTTTGGCAAACCTATCCACCTCCTCATTCCCAAAGATTCCCATCTGACCTAGAACCCAGACCAGAAGCAATCCTTCAGTGAAGAAAGATCTTCCAGTCTTGTATGTGGGCATGTACGTATTAATAAAATATCACAAAACTCAAAAATTTTGTTGGTGTAGGAGGCTCAAACTTGGTATTTGCTTTTACGTATTACCTTCACATTAGACACAAAGGTTTTGGGCAAAATTCATGAACCGGAAGTACGACTTTACTGGTTGTTTTTTTTTTCCAGTTTTTCGTGATTTTCATGAAAACGGCTCCATCGAATTTCTTGAAACTTCGTATACTAGCCTACGCACATGTATTTACCTATCACTTTTATTTGAAACATTATTTTGGGAAAGATTATTTGGTGGTGGGGGGGTTTAAGGGAAAACTAATTTACAAGAAAATTGCGAAAAAATAAAATTTCGATAGAGCGATGCACTTCCGTTTAACCGATTTTATTCAAATTTAAATTTCTATAGAACGTGCATTATACTTTAATGATGATATTAAACGAAAAACCTCAGTGGATACACCTTCCTTAGAACTATTCCTAAAGTCAATTTTCTTGGGCAAATTTCCAAATAAAAAGTGATGTGTTTATTATGTAGTTAATTATTATGCATTTTTTTACTTCCTCTTACTCCTAAGTAAGAGGAAGTATTGTAATCGTGTCAAATTTTCAATACGGAATTTTCACCGCAAATATCCGTTTTGAGGTCCCTCTAGTCAAAAAAAGTGATTTTTAGCAAATGGTCTGTGTGTGTGTGTGTG
>JAAEAF010014850.1:22486-122044 GCA_011037195.1 Triatoma infestans
AAAGATCTATATCATTTATTTAAAAAATTTCTCTGGGAAAATTCATTTAAGTGCACTTTTAGAGTAGGGTGGGGTTACAGCTTTCTCTAAAGTGCTATCATAGTTGATTATACAATTCTATCATCCAAACCAAAATTAATTAGAAATAAATAGATTGCTAAAATTCCGAGTTTCAAGAAAATTAGTAAACCGGAAGTGCGCTTTTACTGAACAGTTTTTTCAGTTTTTGACGAATTTCGTTAAATTTGGTACGCAAAGTATAAAAATTGTCAATTATAATTTTGAGAAGTGGAGTAAGAGAAAGTTGTGTGAGTGTTTCAAATCAGATTTTTTTTTTTAAAGTAGTTACGTAACTGTTAAGGATCCCCCACACCGACGCGAAACATTCGCTGCCGCGGCGGACACGGAACCGCAGCGGAACAATACTCATGGCGGTCTGTGTATGTATTCACACTGGGTGAAGTGGATTCCGCAACTATGGCGGCAGTACAGCGTCGTTCCGCTCCAACGCTGCATGCAGAGTTTTTTCCGCTGCCGCTATTGTTTCGCCACTTGGAATTGTTAAACAAATGGTGTTTGCCATTTACGAAGTTCTAATTACGTGTTCTATTACGAAGTTCATTAATTTCATGAATCCATTTCCTTTTCTTTTTACTTCTGAAATAAAAAAGTGGTATTATTATTGTAAGTGGTCTATATATCCACTTACCTGTTTTTTACACTTTCAGCAAGTGCCAATAACAACAGAGCTTCTTCTTCATCAGAATCAGACGAAGACATTGTAATACTTTAACGATAAATATTATTAAAAAATAAATTTTGGTAGAATGTCCAAACACTCACAAAAGAAATCCAATATGGAAAGATCCAATATTCGCTCTCGCGTCTGTGTGGCCAAACTTGTTTCGCTGCCGCGACGCCAGGAAATTTTCCGCCGTGGAAAGTTCGCATCCGTCGCGACAGCGAATGTTTCGCGTTGATGTGGGGGATCCTTTATCGAAGAAATTGCAAAAAACTAAAGTAAAAAATTCGAACTTCTGTTTGTGTTCGATTCTAAGTTGGCAAATTAACAGGTAATTCACGTTTTATCTATTCGCATTTTTTTTGTTGTTTTTGAGTACACATTCACTCACAAAACTTGAAATGCATAGCAATCAAGAAAAAATAAAAATTCATAAAAAAAAACAACAAAATCTGGAGAACCAATCAATGTACACATAAATATGAGACAATTTAAAAGTAAAATACTAAAAGGAATCTCCACTTCGTTTTAATATTAAGTTAAATAATTGTTTTCCCGGAATACTATTTACAAGTTTGGTCCAACTAAAAGCTAAGTTCACAACTGTTATTATTATTATTATTTTCATACTTCATCAAAGTCATTAAAGCAACAAGTTTTATTTAACAAAGTTTAATTTACAAATCTTTTTTAATTAATTTCAAAGTAAATAGTTAAAAAAAAAAAAAGAGAAGTAAAAAAAGAAACTATGCAACTTTTCTTTGATCATAAATTAAAGCTAAAAATAGAAAAGTTTCTAAAAGTCAAGGCAACAAGAAAAAACGAAAAAAAAAAATCGTCTAATAAAAATTAAATAAAGTAGGTAAAATTACTTTGGAATTTTGTATCGAGCTAAGTTTGAGATTTCCCATGAATTGATAAGTCACGCATTTCAATTTGATATATACTCGTATATCAGTCAGTGTACAATTAGCATTATGAGGATCGAAAAGTAGATATTTCACGTCATTTTTTTAGTTTCGCTGAAAGATGTTTTTAGAAAATGGTACTGTGTGTATGTGTGTGTGTGTGTGTGTGTGTGTGTGTGTAAATAATACATCGCAAAAACGTAAATTCATCACATGCTCAAACTCTAAATTCCTTTTGAGGTATCAACATGTATCTGAAACGAAAGTTTTTTGATCAAAAGCATGGACAGAAAGCGAATTTATTGAATAAGTATTTCCGGTTTTTTTTGCAATTGCGTCTAGAAAACGGCTCTAAATATTTTCTTTAAAATTCAGTTACTAACCGGCTGTACACATATAGGCCTAACACTTTTTATTTAAACAATATTTCCAGGGAAATTTATTTTCACAGAGTTTTGGTGGAGTTGCAACATTAAATTTATATCTAAATGTGTAGTGGTGTAGTGGTTATGAGCATGGACTTTGTAACTGGGTGGTGCTCCCAGAGTTCGAGTCCCGCGTGTAACTGCTACAATTTTATATTCGTTTAAAAAATTGTTAATGGTAATGTAGATGCTTCCGTCACAGGATGTCTGTGGAAAGAGCTTAGGCTATTTCCCTTTAAAGTTATTGTCCGATTTTTGTTCGGTAGGTTAGACCCGGATCTGGATATTTGTTATAGACCAGGGTTTTTTGTTGTTTTTCTTGGGGTAGCTGTTTGGGCCGCGTAGGGCTTTGTTCCTTCCCACAGACAAATAATAAGATGCTTCCGTCCCCGTCCATAAGGCACCTAATTTGGTAGTTGGACATTAAGCTTGCCTGAAAAAAATAGGCATTACTTTATTTAACAATATAACAAGTATTCACAGCCGAATTACTGGATATATATTATGGTTGGACAATATATTATATTAACAGTTGATGGAATAAACTTCACCATATTAAGCAACTATAAAAGTGCTGTACTTAAAACTAAATAATATCATCAGAGATATTTTCAGTGGTATCCTGCTTCATTTTATGGTCCTCGACCGGTTTCGGGCGTTCGCACATTTTCAGGATGCATTTGTCAGACAGTGTGATAGCACAGACTTGCACAGAGCAAATTTAGGTTTATACGCTGACTGGTCTTTTTAATTGTATTTTAAAACTAAACTTTTAAACTAGGTCAAAAGGAGGTAGCTGGATGGGAAAGGTACACGTGTTTGGGTTGTTAAAGGGGCAAATTTGCCTTAAAATTGAAACAACACATGGAGGGGTCTAATTTTTAAACTCTGTTGTTGGAGTTCGTAGCTGTTAAAACCGGTGATTGACCACAAAATGAAGCAGGCTACCATGGAAAATGTCTCTGATGCTTGCCAGCTCTGCGGAACCAACCACCACAACAATAAATAATATCAGTTTACTATACAGATAATCACTTAATCATTAGTATTTAAGAATGTTTAAATAATTGCAAATCTTTGGGAAAAATTATTATAGAAATAGGTTGGTTAAATGGACACTCTGGTATAAAGATAATGAAAGAGTAGATCAACTTTTTTCATTATTCCAAACACAGTATTAGCATACAACAGTACCGCCAGTTTAATTAAACAAAGCATTTTTGTTAAAAAGAACTACCAAATAACTGAAATTAATACCAAAGCTTTTTTTTTAAACATTTTTATTGTAAAACTGTCTACGATTGAATAATACAATATCATATTCAATGAAGGTTTCCTGAAACACGATCATGCATTTTTTTTTGGTTTTTTTAAATGGGAAAAATATTGATGATCATGGAAAACTTCAAAATAAGTAGTTGTCATAGGATATGTGTAAATAAATATTTCAATAAAAATTGCTGAAAGTTCAAAACATGTTCTGTAGGATACGACAAAATGTGGTGCAGTAGGATCAAAATCTGTAGTGTAGTATCTAAAAGGGAGGGTACGCCCATTATTGGATCATTTTTTTTTCATTTTTTCGAGATTTGCTCGAAAAAGAGATTTCTTTAAAATTATATACATATATATATATATATTGTAATGTGTAGCTTTTTAGGATAAATAATAAAAAAAATATATATATATAAACCATGATTTTATATTATGTGAAATATATTGTAGAAAAATATTTTTGATATTGATTTATTATTTAGATCAATCTCAAGATTGGGTTTTTACGAAGGTTAGGTGAAACAACAAGAAACATTTAGAAAGGTAGAATACCTTTAGTACAATAAAAGGGAATTTCACTTCCTTCTATTCTTCAATGGAGGGAGGAAGTATATATATAGATCAAAATTTTGTAGTTAAATAAAGAAGAATTGTTGTGGTGGTTGGTTCCGAAGAGCTGGAAAGCATCAGAGACATTTTCCATGGTAGCCTACTTCATTTTGTGGTCTCGGCCGGTATCAGGCGTTCATCCATTTTCAGGAGGCGTTTGTCAGACAGTGTAATAACACAGACTTGCACAGAGTATTCAGTCTTGCACAGACTTCGCGTATTCAGTTTATAAACCCGAAATCGCGAACGCCCGAAACCGGTCGATGACCACAAAATAATGAAGCAGCCTACCACGGAAAATGTTTCTGATAAGTAAGAGTGTTCATAGTCAAGAGATGTAAGGTGTTAAGGCCCAAACTTCAAATCGGAGATTCCATTAATTTGTAAGTTTTAATTCCTCCAAAAATATAACTAATGTAATTTATAGACAAATGAAATATGTTTATATTATATCATTTATTTATTTAAATATTATATATTTCTATTTAAGTTATTCATCTGTGTATTTATTATCCCTGTTCTGTTCAAATAAACACAGACCTCACGAGATCCTTTTTGAGAAGATCCAAATAAAAATTATAATAAATAATTATTAATTAACATATTTGATATACCGTCTAATATAAATTATGTTACTATATATATATATATAAACATTAAGGAGGCTCTGCCTCTCTAAGGCTATAGGCACCCAACCCTTTTGGAGGAGGCTCCGCTCCTCCGACCCTCTTGCCCCTCTTTAACATTCTCCAGAAAATTCTGTGTCAAATGGTGCTAAAAATCTTGCAAGTCCGTCCAGCCAAATTCGCAATATTAACGTATTTCAGTAAATCCTGACATAAAATTGGTTACTTTTATATATCAATATATCTATTAATTTTATTTCTAATATTATTACCGGGGAAAATTTCTTTTAAGGGGTTCAGGGTGACTTTATGCTTACACTAACCTGTCCTTTCAGTACAAATACAGTTCCATAACTTTTGGAATATTAAAGGTAGTAAACATTTCAAGATTGAACAAAGTATGTCACTTAGACTATTAAATTGCCTTGTAAAGTTTCGTAACATTTATTTATTTTTTTTAATTTGAATTTTTCTAAAATTCCAAAGTGCCTCGATAAAAGTCATTAAGCATCATGATATTAAAAATATTTATAAATGGAGAAGGAGGTAATTTAATTGTGTTTTTTTTTAAAAGAGATACATCATCCAAAATATGCGAAATGTTTTTAATATAATATAACCAATTTAATTATTTAGCAATTTAATGAAATTGGAATATAATTAAATAAATATTATTATGTATATAAGAGTAACTGAATATTTAGAAGTGTTAAATATACATTAATTCTTATTACGTTTCATTTTACTCTATTAAATTTGTTTAATCTAGTGGTTGAATTAAATTACATTCTCAACATGCTATTTTTATAAAATGAAGTGAATAGTACTTAAGGTTTATTCTGAATATAAATTACTAGGAAAAGGTGGGTACAAAAAAAAAATAAGAATAAGAAGATAAATTAAAAAAAAAGGAAAATATAAGTTGAGTAAGACAATGAAGGTAGACTCTCACTGCATAATGAGCCTGCACCGGCCAGTAACCTAGGTCTCCATGGTGACGCAGAATTCGGCCACATTGATTCCCTTCCTAAACACAAGCGCTCCCCTAAACACCCATGAAAGCACGCACACTTACAATTGTTCACTTTGAACGCGTACATCATTTGGCGCTTAAAACTAGGGGCAGTCTGTTTCCTTTTTTTTCACCATTATAACATTGTATACATACCTATCAAAACCAGCATATGCACTTTCTCTTGCGTTTACAACTGTGTGCCATGCGGATAAATCGCTTGAGTGATCATGTGGACCTTCTCTAGGTTTAAATAGAGCAGTCACAAGGTATTACTTTAGTCACCTTTTTCACTACTTTCTCTATTAATATTCCATATTTTCATAATTTTTAACAAATCGTTATAGACAACAATTACATTTACATTATATATTATTTCATAATTTATAATATAGTTTATCGTATAGTCAATGTAACTTAGGGAATTAAACTTAGCACAACATTTCTTTAAGCACAATTATCCCACTTGCATAATTTTGTACAGTTTTTTATTTTAGTAATCTCAGAACATCCTGGTATTTCACCTTAAAACAGATTGGGAAGCGATCTCTATGGAACATTGAGGCAATAATACCATACCATTCAATCATCTTTCCAACATAAGCTAGCAGCATTAAGACACCTCTCACACCTATAAATTAGCAATAAGAATTATAAACAATCTACACCACAGTTGTTAGGACGACATATCGATCTTAATGCAAACAAATATCTCAAAACTGATTCCAACTATCGCCAACCGGCTAAACGTAAACTATCATGAACCGATGACAAGTCTACGACATTAACGTTGATATACTCGGGCACAAAAGAACGACGACAAGATATACTTGAACAACTCGAAATATACAATCATAAAACACAAAACAGAAATTAATAAATGAACAAACTAAATCGTAGCGAAACCGTATTAAACATTATCATTCTACAATCACAATAACCAAAAACGAACTACCAAACAATACACTTAACCCAAACAGCAATCCAACAAGTAAACACAAATTGTTAAGAAAAATGTCATATAATATGATTATATAATTTACTTGTTTTGCAATATATAATATCTATTCATACTATCTAACGATTGCTTACTTTATTTTGTTTGTAATTATTCCATGATTGACGCAATAATCTTTCACAATTAAATAATGGTTCTATAGTCAAGAATTACTTAAAATAAGATGGTATAAATAATTACCCATAAATGTAGAAGATAAAAATTACTCTAAAAAGTAATGTAGTCGCGTTTTTTACTAACTCCATTTTCAACTTCCATTTTTATAGAACCAAACAATGCCTTTTAAAAATGGAAGCAACATGTGGTCATAGCTAATACAAAGAACCTTAATTGATATAAAGAACTCCTTTCTATAGTTATACTCCTTTAATAAAGAATTTCTTCCTTGAACTGATTTTTGGTCTCTGCAAGTCTGTGTTATCACATTGTTTTATCAAGAAATCCTGATGATGGGCGAACGGGCAAAACCGATCAGTGATCACTAAAAATCGTAGGCTATGATCAAAAATATCCCTGATGATTACTAAGATCGTTTCAGAAAATATGAGTTTATTTAAGCCGCAACGAGGTTTTTGTGCAAATACATTTACAGTTTAGTCCATTTGTGGACAATCTGAGCAATTACTAAGAGATAAGATGAGGAGTAGGACATAACTTATACCAAATAGGTGATATAAAGATTGCTGTTCCTAACGTCTCTAATAGGCAAAAGAACTGTAGCCAGCAAAAGACCCAACATTCTGAAACAAAGACCGAGCCAAAACTAAAAGGTTTTTAGTTAGATAGATAGATAGATATGTACTTTTATTTTTTGGAAATATATAAAAATTGTAGAGAAGACAATTGTACGAATTAAACAGAAGACATGGAACTCACATAGCGAAGTCAAATTCAAACTCAAGCTTATATTCTTCAACTTAAAAATCCTTTACAAAATAAATAGAATTGGTTATCCGTTATGGGATTTAATTCCTGCAATTTAGTTGGGACCAAGAATTCTTGGAAAAAGAGGTCTAATTAGAGACGAACCAGAATCAAACCAGAAAGAGGAATTTAGTGTTCAAAAGTTCAAATAAATAAATATCTGCAATTAGGAAATAAAATCTACTTTCATAGGAAAATTTATTTTCGCTTATATTTTTTTTAAATTTAAGGTGCGTCAACATGTATGGGCATTGGCGCCCGGAGCCTTCTCAGTGTTCTCTCGTTACAGACAAAACACTGTCCATCACCGGACAGTGAGCTGTAGAGGCTTCTAGGAAGAAAAAATCTAAGTTTAGCACAGCTGAACTCGAACCCGAATCCTCCGCGTGGGAGTCCAGTACGCTAACCACTTAGTATTCTCTTCCCTTTTATTCCCTTCGCTTATACGAAGCATGTCCAGTAAATAAGTGTACTGAGGCTCTCACGGCCGGAGGGACTTTGTTTTCGACATGTTGGCTACACTGTCGTTTAGCCTGATTCCTCCCCTCCGCAACGAGACCGGTTCGAGGTCAGTATGTTGAGAACTGTCGAGCGACAATACGTTTCGTGAAAAATGTCAATCCAATCTCCAGCCAAGTTGAATCGAGTGGAGGCCGAGCAAGAGTTTTTGAGACGCTACAAACTCCATGGAGATGAATTTCTCCGCTCCATCATTACTGGAGATGAAACTTGGGTTGCACACTACACACCTGAAACCAAAAGGCAGTCTCAACAGTGGCATCACACCTCTTCACCTCCGCCAAAAAGTTCAAAACCACAATTTCAGCCAAGAAAATCATGGCATCCGTGTTTTGGGACTGTCAAGGCATAATTTTAATTGAATATATGCCTCAAGGGGAGACCATCAACTCTGCAAGATACTGTGAGACCCTAAAAAAAATTGCGGAGGGCGATTCAGAACAAAAGGAGAGGCATGCATGCTGACAAAGGGAGTCTGCCTGCTGCACGACAATGCCAGACCACACACTGCTTGCCTCGTTTAAATGGGATGTCCTGAACCATTCCGCGCATTCCCCTGACCTAGCACCTTCAGATTACTATCTCTTTACCTCCCTGAAGCTGCACATGGGTGGAAAAAGGTTTTCAACCGACGAGGTGGTGAAGGGGGAGGTGGAGATGTGGACGAAGGGGTTGGCGGGAAACTACTTCGAGGAAGGCATCAAAAAATTAATACCCCGGTTCACCGCCTGCATTGAGAGGAATGGTGACTATGTCGAAAAATAGCTTACATATGTACTAATGTAACCAGGTAATTTTTTTGTTCAAATAAAAATTTTTGTAACCTACAAAAATTCAGTACACTTACTTACTGGACATGCCTCGTAACTGCTTATTTGACGTAGAAAAGTATCGATGCTAAGTAAGAAAGGACTCTTTTTTCGTTTCTATTAGTTGTAAGCATCCCACGTTAATATTCAAAAAGAGGGGAGCTGGAATGATAAGAAGGGACCTCATGGTATTTGCTTATATAGTTATCACTGTTTGGCATCTGTGGACATAAAATTTTGAATAGAGGACAGGATAGAGGTACTAGAATACAAAAATGGATGTGTTTATCTTTTTTAGACGAGACCAAATGATACGTCTTGTGAGTTACGTCTACGAGTATACCATACCTACACGTCCAGCTTTTTTCGAAGTCAAAGGAAATAGTGTGTAATATAGAAGACCATTGATTGTTATGCAATAGAAAGTTCATATTATATTGAACTAATAACGTCTACTTCTCACAGTAATAATATAACAATCACAGAATTATACAGTATGTAGATATTAAAGAAATATAGAGATTGTGAAGTTATCATGAGATTAGAGCTCCTCCATCTCCAGCGTTGGTTTTATGGTGAAAACCTTGCCCCCCCCCTTAAAGAAAACAACAGTAACAGAACAAATGTTAGTGTAAATTTAATTCTAAATTAATGTTTTTGTAAGATTTTTTTTTTTTTTTTTAATTAGTAAATGGGGCTACAAAATTATAGCTCAGTTTTTAATAGCATCATTTACACGACTAAGTCCTAAGCCCCATCGAAAACTGTTTAATAGAATCTGCCACTTGCTGGAAAAATGTAGAGGTACATACATTGTACATACATATGGTGATCTGGACCCAAGTATCACAATGTGCGGACGTTTCTGTTTGCTGTGAAATATTTACAAAGTTGTGAATAGTTAAATAATTAGTTTTAACTAAAAACTTGGCATCTATGACTTGATGTGTGTGCTCTTGATTGTAAATGAGCTATAATTTGTTGAAAAACTGTGAAATTAATTGCTGTTTTTCCCAAATATTGATTCATAAACAAGATCGTTGGGGACAGGAGCAGAGATGAGTCGTAATTGATAAGCAAACAGCAGGTGACGGGAGTGAAGCTAGCTATGATGGGATGCTCTTAATATCATTCTCAATCATCTTGAGACGATGGCGGCAGATTTGAAAACTACAATAGATGACACATCCCGTCTAAAAGAGGAAACAGGTCAATATTTTAGTAATAGTTTTAAGTATTGTATGGAAGTTACTGAATCAGATTTGCCCTATAACAGCAAGAAATACGTAAAATTAAAAAATGCAATAATACCTCTTAAGCTTATTAACAGCTGAAAACTCAATTAACCAAGTTGACACAGGCAACACAATATAATTCGTTAAAAATATCTATCGTCTCTTTGTTAAAAAAAAGAGAATGCTGAAAAAACATACTTAAGCCAATTTGTCAGTTTATTTAATTTGATTATATGCGAACCATACGCTGCTTTATATAAAATGGCCAGAGAACTAATAACTCAATAATATCATCAAACAAGTTTGTTTCAGGAATAACAGACATTTTATAACTGATGAATCTGAAGTCATCCCAATTAATATCGACGAAGAGTTAAACAATATCTGCAAACAATCACATTCACAGTTTGATAACAGGGTCATTCAATAAATAGCGAGACAAATCGCTGTAGGTCAAAAACGATTTATTTAATCAATACAAAACTTTGGCTACTTTTCAACATACGTAGTCCCCAGCAACATTTACACCTACTAATTTCTTCTAATTTGTGTATGCCTCATACGTATAAAATTCTTTGGGTTGATCTCAAAACCACTTTTGCACCTGATTTTTAACTTCTCCATTGGATTGAAAATGTTTCCCACGTAGAGCCTCTTTAAGGGGTCCAAACAAATGAAAGTCCGATGGGGCGAGATCGGGGCTGTAGGGGAGATTTGGAAGGATCTCCCGCCCCACTTTCTTCGTGGGCGTACGTAAGTGTACTAGAACCCATCTCGCACAAGTTTTTTTGTACTGCATCTTATTCTGAATAATGGTATGGTCAACAGTAATACGCCTGTTGGTCTGAATTAACGCGTTCATGCGAGATTCGAAGGAAAAAGTTGTAACTTCAACCGGTCGTCTATTAAATTGCTCGTCACAGACACTTACACGGCTACTTCTAAACTGTTCCACCCATTTATAGAAACAATTATTTCCGTTTACTTACAACATTTTTTCGTGAATTCCACTATCTTTGATAACATCTGCAACTAAAAATCTAATCACTGAGCGTTGTTCTTGCGCGGTGCAACACTCCAGCGGACTCGCCATTGTTAACTGTAAACATTTGAGGTTATGCTTACCACATATTCTCGAACAGTTGATGAGAAACTAAGTACAAAAATGCCAAATTGACGCTCTGAAACTATTGTATTGATTAAACAAACCGTTTCTGAGCTACAGCGATTTGTCTCGTTACTTATTGAATGAGCCTAGTACTTCCTCATATAACTGAAAATTTCAAGCAAGAAACTCAAGATACTGACATTTCTGACTCAACTAAAGCTACAAGAAAAGAATAGGAAAATACAAACTTCGCCAGCTGACCGTAAGAAAAGTGCTATTCAGCGGTTTTTTCGTCCCTCAGATCGTCTCACCTGGAAGAAAAGAAATGATTTTGTCTCTCAACAGCCTACATCAAAAAGCCAACATACATTGGCAAAAACATCATGATTTTCTGAAATAGACAACCCTAATTTTCTGCAAATAATTGTAGAATAGTAAAATGCCAGCTCCAGAAAATAGAAAACACTTTTTACTTGAGTGTCGTATTTATGAGCAATATTAATAAAGGATATGGAATAACTCAGCAATATTTATAACTTTTGTATTGCGATTCTAAAACTGAGAACTTTTATTAAGAAGAATAAATCAATGTATGGTATATTGGCAAATTAATTATATAAAATGTATATCTATATATTTTTTTCTTTTTCGTTTTATGTTACTGATTCATAATATGCTCTTCAAAAAAAACCAAATTAATCAAAATCCAGGCTTCGAGCAGAAGTAGAAAATTTCTGAGTATTTCTTTTAAATTTCTTTCTTTGGTTTTCCTCTTAATAAATGTTATTAACAATGTTATTAATTAATAACACTGTTATTATTTTCTAAGTACTATAACTTTGTATTAGTAGTAAACTGTCTTAACTATTACTAACTGTACTGGAAATGAAAAATAAATAAGAAACAAAATTAAACAAATAACTAAAACAATATAAACGACTAAATAACAAATGCTGCAATTAAGAGTTGTTTATTTTAATTTAAATTATTTTTCAGATTATAAAGAGACAAGAGTTTATTTTCTCATCGTTATGTTAGGGCACATAAGCGACTGTCATTTTGAATTGTTATTAATAATAAATGCTATTATTAATTTCTCTCCAAGGCAAATTTAATTTCCATTTTACTAATTCTTCTAATTGAACTATAAAAGTTTAATTATTATTATATTTATTGAATTTAAACTGTCAGTAATTTTTCTCTTTGTCTTCATAATATGAATTAATATTTATATTTTTGTAATATTTATGTGGCTCCTGTTTCTTTGTATACAGTATCGCCTAAAGTACAAATAAAAATTATAATTAAATAATTCATAATTATGGCAAATTTAAAATAATTGAATATATTGAACAGTCTAGAAAGCTTTTATAACAAAGTGTTGAAATTCACTATTATTATTATTATTATTATTATAATGTTATTCTATCATTGAAAATCAATTAATGTAATGTTTATTTATTTATTTATTTTTTAGGTTTATTTCCTTTACTTTTTATGATCAGGTGGAAAGCATATATAAGCAGATTTAGCTTGTCAGATCATTCAGTAAATTCTGTAGCATCATTATAGAAACATATATCACAATTTTAAATACCCATCCTATGAAGAATATACATCATTTTAAGGAAAGATTTTATAACAGAAATAAAAAAAAGAACAAAAATTGAAAACAAAATTAATGCAATAAGTAAAATTTAATGTAAAAAAAAACTTTTTTCTAATTATTTTTTTTTAATTTATTTAAGGCGCGTTAACATCTATGGTCATTGGGACCCGAAGACTTCAGAGCACCGCCGGTTCCTGGACAGTATTCTCTCATTACAGACAGCACTGTCCATCACCAGAGCTGTAGAAGCTTCTAGGAACCAAAAAAAATCAAGGGCAGCACAGCTGGACGTAAACCCGCAATCTCCACATAAGTGTCCAGTAAATTTAGTGTTATAGAAATATTTCTTTAAATTTAAAATCAACGGGCTGTTAGGAAGTTGACCATATACATGTAAAATCCAAAAACAAATAACATAGACACACAAACATTCATGGCTATATACCACTTTATTTAAGTTATATTCTGACCGTGCATTTTTGAATAATTTAATTTAACAACTTTAGTTCTATTTAATTCATTCCACTTTGAGGTAATATTACAATCCAATTGTAAATTCTGTATCAAAACGGTTAAACATAAAAATGTTTTAATTATGGTATTTTATATTACTTTTAATAAATGTGGACAGCTATTTTTGATTACCACACTTTGTTGCTTTTCAGATATCTATTTACAACTACATCTAGGGCGTAGATATAATAAAAAGTTAAAGAAATTGAATCTATAATGAAAGCTGAAAATTCATCAACCATTCAACGAAGAGAGAGAGGGAGAGAGAGAGTGAGTGAGAGGAACTAAACATCTCGAAAAAGAAAAATGCAGAAGGCTGAAACTTGTTATTCCTTTTATGTGGCTAGTAGGTTTCCACCACACCTACACAAAGTTTGCGGTCAGTACTCACCGACCGGAAGTGCGGCTTACCAAGTGTTTTTTTTCTCTGTTTCTGCAATTCTGTTCCACAGTGTAATCATATTCTTCTGTCTATGGGCAGAAAACCAACATGTACCCTTATCGCCACTATAAAATTTTACGATAATAGTGTATGTAAATTGTTGTGGTGGTTGGTTCTGCAGAGCTGGAAAGCATCGGAGACATTTTCCATGGTAGCCTGCTTCATTTTGTGGTCATCGACCGGTTTCGGGCGTTCGCCCATCTTCAGGATGCGTTTTTCAGGTAGTGCGCTAACACAGACTTGCATAGAGCAAATTTAGTGTACACACTGACTGGCGTTTTTAACTGTATTTAAAAGTAAACTTACCAAATATTCTCGAACAGCTGATGAGAAACTAAGTACAAGGATGCCAACTTGACGCACTGAAACTATTGTATTGATTCTATTCTTTTCTTGTAGCTTTAGTTGAGTTAGAAATGTCAGTATCTTGAGTTTCTTGCTTGGAATTTTCAGTTATATGAGGAGGTACTAGGCTCATTCAATAAGTAACGAGACAAATCGCTGTAGCTCAGAAACGGTTTGTTTAATCAATAAAATAGTTTCAGAGCGTCAAATTGGCATCCTTGTACTTAGTTTCTCATTAGCTGTTCGAGAATATGTGGTAAGCGTAACAGCAAATGTATTCAGTTAACGGCGAGTCCCCTCGAGCATTGCACCTCGCAAGAACAACCTTCAGAGATTAGATTTTTAGTTCAGAGAGTATCAATGGTAGCGAAATCCACGAAAGAATGTTGAAAGTGTACGAGAATAATTGTTTCTACAAAGGGGTAGAACAGTTTTAAAAGTGACCGTGTCTGTAACGGGTAACGTAAACTTAAGTAATAGTGTAAAGTAAGTAAATCCCCCTCCAACAACAGAGTTTAAAAATTAGACCCCCACGTGTTGTTTCCATTATGAGGAAAATTTGCCCTTTAACAACCCAAACAAGTGTTTTCCGATCCAGCTGACCATACCCCTTGACCTAGTTTAAGAGTTTAGTTTTAAATACCGTTAAAAACACCAGCCAGTGTGTAAACTAAATTTGCTCTGTGCAAGTCTGTGTTGTCACACTGTCTGAAAAACGCATCCTGAAGATGGGCGAACGCCCGAAACCGGTCGATGACCACAAAATGAAGCAGGCTACCACGGAAAATGTCTCTGGTGTATGTAAATTCTAAGTTAGTGGCTGCAGAGCCAAAGGCCTCACTCTTTCGGCCTTTGGCAGTTGCTGATCCTGCACTTACCGTTATCTTGGCCCCTGGCTTTGGTGTTGGCGTTGAATGGATAGTTAGATACTTAGATAGTTAGATAGTTGGATAGTTGGATAGTTGGATAGATAGACACTTAGATAGTTAGATAGTTAGATAGATGGTTAGGTAGTTGGATAGTTAGATAGTTAGATAGTTAGATAGATCGATAGTTAGATAGTTAGATATTTGGATATTCCAATTTACTTTGTTTTATCTCGTTCGGCAATTTTTATACCAATTGCATTTCCACGAGTAGCTGGGGAATTAGATCGACCACCCCACCAAAATTCCGCAATAGCCGGACAAGGCCTAAATACTCCGGGGGTTCGTTCGATGCCATGGGGAAAACCTATACTAAAAGTAACTTAGAAGGACTTTAGCCAATTGTGGCAAAAGGTCCAGCAGTCAGACTGACAAAGATTGTTTTCGTAATATAAATGACCTGAAATGTGAATAATTTCAAACCTACAATTAGCTTGTGAAATCAGCAAAGAAAGGATTGTTACTGTTGATGTTCCTTTTTGGGGAGACAAAAGCTGGGACATACAGCGATTTTTATTTATATTTGATTATCCTTTTAATCAAAACCCGAAATTAATTAAAAAAAAAAAAAAAATTCCAGAACTGTTTAGTTCTACTATGAACTAGTTTCATCATTCACACGCAAAGAAGAGCAGGTGTGAAAAGTAAGTCAAGAATGAATATATAGGTCGTTGTTTAAAATTTTCTTAACATTCTCCAAGGATAGAGTGCGGATGTTTATGTTTTAAAAATGGCCTCGGTCAGTAAAAATCAGAGTTTCCATTCCAAGAAGACCAACATTACTGCCGCTCTCGAAAAGAGTCCGTTCCAGAAAAGAAATGCTATTAATAATTCAGACACTTCTAACGTTAAGCCAGCAAACATTCACTCTTCCTAGTAGCACCGCCACTAACCAAACAGTTTCTTTTCTCATTTTTATCCTCACCTTCTTTCTTTATTGTCTGCATTTTATTCCGTCTTTTATTTTTATTATTTTACTTAAAGAATGTTGATATCTTTCACGGTATTTTACTGAGAGCTACATATTTTCTTGCTAATAAACATTTAAGCATTTTATAAAATCTAAATTATAAGTAATGAAACATGGAACTCTATTTATAAATAAATTTAGGTTTTCTTTTCCTCCATTGAAAAATACATTTATTTTTTTTGTTCAACTGTTAAATATTTCATAACGTTAAAATAAAATAATGTCTGCTTCTAGGCGCCCGTGTAGTTAAAAACGTGGAAAACGGGATCTGGTGCGAAGTCTGATAGGTTGAAAGTCAGCTCTCTAAAAAAAATCTGGTCTGAAACACTCACACAACTTTCTCTTACTCTAGTTCTCAAAATTATAATTGGCAAATTTTATAGTTTGTGTAAAACAATTTAATGAAATTCGTCGAAAACTGAAAAAAACTGTTCAGTAAAAGCCACTTCCGGTTTACACTTTTTCTTGCAACACGGAATATTGGCCATTTATTTATTTCTAATTAATTTTGTTTGGATGATTGAATTGTATAATCAACTATGATAGCACTTTAGAGAAAAACATAACCCCACCCCTCCGTAAAGGTGCCCTCAAACGAATTTTCCCAGAGAAATGTTTTAAATAAAAGTTGTAGATCTTTATATGTTTACTTTTCACACAAGAAGTTTGAAGAAAATTGTTGGAGCCATTTTTGAGAAAATCGCGAAAAAGTGAAAAAAATAATTTTGTAAAGTGGTAAAGTAAACGCACTTCCGGTCATCCGATTTTTTTTTCAAACTAGGAATTTCAACAACATATATAATTCTAATTAACATTATTTAGATGACAGAATTGTCTAATAAATTGAAATAGCATTTTAGAAGAAGCCGTAACCCTCCCCTCCCTAAAAAGTGCTCTTAAATGAATTTTCCCGGAGAAATGTTTTAAATAAAAGTTGTAGCTCTTTGTGTAGTTGTAGTTGATACAACAAGTTAAAGAAAATCGTTGGACCATTTTTGAGAAAATCGCAAAAAGTAAAAAAACCAACTAGTGAAGTGGTAATTCCGGTTGAGGAATTTTGACAGAGCGCATAATGTCAGATCCCAAGGTGATACTAAACGGAATATCAAGTTTCAACTTTCTACGGTTTTTCGTTTTTGAGCTATGCTGTTTATATACATACACACAGTCACGCACACACACACCCAGACCATTTGCTAAAAACCACTTTTTTAGACTCGGGGTACCTCAAAACGGATATTTCCGGTGAAAACTCGATATAGAAAATTGGACACGATTACAATACTTCCTCTTACTAGAAGTAATAGAAAGTAATAAGCATCACCATATATATAATTTCAGATTTCATACAGTATGTTTGAACTATACTATGAAGTAAATTTGAGATCCTTCAATCTGAGATTATCTATCATTTAAATTGCAAACTAGACAGTTATTAACCTATTACTTTTATTGGAAACATTTTGTACGAATCAATTCTAGAAATGTGTCCCGGAGAACAGGATGGGATTGGCTTAAATAAAACTGTTCTTATTAAGCTTTTATAAGGGGTTGGGAAAGTGGGCGCTATCAGATAAACAAATAAAAACTCTGCTTACCTTTATAATGTAATAAAGCCCATTTAAAGTAATTTTGTTGATTAAATAATTATAATAACATTTTGTAACTATGCATTCAATATATTATTCTGCATGGAGCATGCATTTAAAAAAAAATAAAAAATTCCAATTGCTGTCAATTAGACGTGTAATAAATAATTGCAGCAAGAAAATGATGTGTTTATTATCACACCAGAATTGCTTTTTTTTTCGATGTAAGGCAAAGTGTTTGCCAAACATTTCGCAAAACGCCATCAAATCTGATTGTATCAGGTTTTTGAAATTGAGTATTCACGGAAAAGCAAATGTGAGCTCTCGGAGAAAACAATCTTTATTGGTGCACTTAAACAACTTAATCTTACTGCAATTCTTAATCTTACAAAGCTAATTACAATTTTTCTTCAAATTTGGAATTGTTTTCTACATGTTTTATGGCCATTAATATTAAATTGATGATAGAGACATACAAGGCGCAGAATAAGATGAATACGAAATACACAATAGAAAATAGGGGGAGACCATAAATCAGGTCGCCCATAATATAATTAGATCACCAGATAGTCACTCTATCAAGCCCCTCATCACTTACTGTCGGATCTAGATATTATCAGAGATCCGACCTCAAGTTACCAATCAAATCCCCTTTCATCAGAAATACAAATTTACTGAATGACTAGTTACTTTTTAGTTTTCCCCAATTTTCAGGAATAAAACTTATATTATATTACTATTATTATAATTGTATATCATTATTATATTAAATATATTATATATACAGTGAAAAACGTTTAACACGAACTGAGGCGACCGAAATATTTTTTCATGTTAAACGATAAAATAGTGTTTTGTTTTCGTCGCGATTTCTCTACCATTGCACATGTAAAAAAAATCTGGTGTGAAACGCTCACACAACTTTCTCTTATTCCAGTTCTCCAAATATTATAATTGACAGCTTTTATAGTTTGTGTACTAAATTTAATGAAATTTGTCGAAAACTGAAAAAAACTGCTCAGTAAAAGCGCACTTCCGGTTTACTAATTTTCTTGAAACTCGGAATTTTGGCAACCCATTTATTTCTAACTAATTATGTTTGGATGATAGAATTGTATAATTATCTAGGATAGCACTTTGATGAAAATCTAACCCCACCCGTCCCCTAAAAGTGTCCTTAAAAAAACTTTCCCAGAGAAATGATTTAGATAAAAGTTGTAGATCTTTGCATGTTTAGTTTATATACGAAGTTTCAAAAAAATCGTCGGAGCCATTTTTCAGAAAATTGCGAAAAGTGAATAAATCATTTAGTAAAGTGGTAAAGTAAACGCACTTCTGGTTATCCGATTTTTTTGAAACTCGGAATTTCAACAACATATTTAATTCTAATTAACATTATTTAGATGTCAGAATTGTCTAATAAACTGAAATAGCACTTTAGATGGAAACCTAACCCCATCCCTCCCCTAAAAGTGCCCTTCAATGCATTTTCCCGGAGAAATGTTTCAAATAGAAGTTGTAGTTCTTTGTATGTGTGGTTGATGTTTGAAGTTAAAAAAAAATCGTCGGAGCCATTTTTGAGAAAATCGCAAAATAGTAAAAAATCCAACTAGTAAAGTGGTACTTCCGGTTGAGGAATTTTAACAGATAACGTAGTGTCCATAGTGATACCTAAACGGACTAGTCAAGTTTCAACTTTCTTACGGTTTTTTCGTTTTTTGAGCTATTGCTGTCACATTAATACATACATACATACACACACACACACAGACACACACAACACACAGACCATTTGCTAAAAACCACTTTTTTGGACTCAGGGGACCTCAAAACGGATATTTCCGGTGAAAACTCAATATCGAAACTTTGACACGATTACAATACTTCCTCTTACTAGGAGTAAGAGAAAGTAAAAATAAGTAAATTTACCGAATTCGAAAACAAACTGAAATGTATTGGCAATGGCGGTGCCATTAGCTACTCAAAGACAAGCGGAAACTTAAAAACGGTGGCAGCCATTATTTATTCTGTTCCGTCTGATGAAAAAAAATAAGCCAAAAAATGTGCTTGATGATGTCCGGGGAATGAAATCATTTCATGTTAAAAGAAAAAAACAAATGTATGAAATTTACATAGTATTTTGTCGGGCCCGCAGTATGATTTCGTGTTAACCGATTTTTCATGTTAAGCGTTTTCGTGTTAAACGTTTTTCACTTTATTTATTTATAATACATATTATATTTTTATATATACACTAAAATGAGAAAGAATTGCCCTCAGATTTTTGTCCAACACTGTTCAAA
This sequence comes from Triatoma infestans, assembly GCA_011037195.1. Taxonomy (NCBI): domain Eukaryota; kingdom Metazoa; phylum Arthropoda; class Insecta; order Hemiptera; family Reduviidae; genus Triatoma; species Triatoma infestans. The sequence goes on from JAAEAF010014850.1 coordinate 42,394, forward strand.
GAGGAATGGGAGGTATTTTTCTCTTTACTAAATCACAGATAATAAAATAAAGTCAAAGAGATTCTTAAAAAAAAAAATGCTTCCAGCAATGGGGGGAGATGCCTCCGAAAATGGACCTCCTCTTCTTCTACCAACTCTAATCAGAGGTTACAAGCGTAATATCACGGGGTATTTTTATTATTTATATGACAGTCTGGTTAAAATATTTGCAAAATACCTCGTTGAAAATTCTATTGCATTAATGTTTATGGTTTTCCGAGAGCTATGAAGAGATTAAATGAATTAATACAAATATAATCTTTCGTGCTTTGATGGCCACAGAATGGTTAGAATTGGAGCACGGCATCATAAAATTCCAAAGAACCATGCCATTTATTTCCTAGAATGGAATTAAATATATTGATGTATATATTATAATATACTTCGAGCTGTAATCCTCCATTCCTGTAGGATCATCACGGAGATTTTGCTACAGGGGAAGGACGAGCTGCGGCCGCTGGCCCCTGATGATAATGGCCAAGTCGGCCTATTTATTATAAATACAAGAATACAAAACAATGTATACACTTATACAATATATATATATGTGTGTGTGTGTTTTATTATGAGATATTTAGTTGGCATTAAAGAATGAATTCAATAACCGACAAAGATATAAACCTTTCCATCTTTCCTTATGCAAACCTTCTTCAGATAAATTGCGTTCGACGAAAGATAGAATAAGTGATTAAACCTCATGTAATTATTACATTTATGCTAAACATTGAGGACGATATTAACAGTTTAAACTGTGCAATACTCTTGGACGTATATAAAAAAAACAGTAACCTGGTGACGCCTTTATCAATGTTGTAGGCATGCGCCCTAAGCCGACAACACTTTGGTTGAGCCGAACACAACTATAAATATTTAATTCATTCTCTATCTATACGAAACTAAGCATTCTCACAGTAACCAATAGCAGATACTCTATTCACTAAAAAAAAACAGGATTACCACGTTTGGTTCCTCCTCAGACAAAAAAAGGCATTTTGCAAATCTGTAACTGGCAGATTGTTGAACTAAAATTAATAATTAATTTTTAATGAATTTTGTTATATTGAAGTTAAATAAAACAGTGCGGAGGTCTAATTAGTTTCTTTTGATTTTTCGAAAACTACCATCTGTATAAGCAGTTTATTTGAAGGTGTTCAGTTAATTGTAACTCAATATCTATGGCAATACTCTATGGAATGTTTGGAGATGTTGGAATTTAAGGATATCTTAAGATATTGTTGTCAGACCGATAGATTGTTGGAGAAGTCTTCTTAGGAGTAGAAGCTGTTTTTTTACGGGAGGGGGGAAACAGAATTATTGGCTTAGGTCCCGCGCCTTTGGGCACCCATCATTAATAATAGTAATAATAATAATAATAATAATAATAATAATAATAATAATAATAATACTGCGCGCTATCCAGTGTGGACTACTCAAACTTGAGATCATTAGAAAGACGCTGGCTTTAATGCAGCAAGCTGTAATCCTCCATTCATGTAGGATTATCGGGGAGATTTTGCTGCAGGGAAAGGACAAGCCGCGGCCGCTGGACCCCTGATGATGATGACCAAGTCGGTCAATTTATTACTAATACAAGAATACAAAACAATGTGTTCACTTATAAGGACCAGGTGCCTCCCTTGCCAAAGGGCCGCGAGGCCCGTAAAAAAGAGTATATATAGAGTTATAGCGAACCAAATGTATAAAACAACCTGTGTATACTACTTCTTTGATGTTGTGCTTAGGTAGAACAAGAAGTGTTTGCCCGCCGATCTTCCGAAAATATTTATTTTCATCTTCAGGGATTGAAAAGAAAGTAGTTAATTACAAATTCTGTAAGACTCGAAACTATCAACTAGTGCAGATTAATAGGAAAAATCTGGTGTGAAACAGTCACAAGTCTTTCTGTTGCTCCTATTAGTACAATTATACGTATATAAAATGACAAATTTTCTTTGAACTCAACATAAATGTAGTGGAGGGAGGGAGACCCACCAATCTTGTCGGGTAGAGAAGAATTGGGTTGGTGCAAAAATAATGCAGGTTTTTATATGCCAAAAAAAAAAATTATTATAATTTGTATAAAACTAAGATTATTTATTCAAAATATGTTCCATCATTATCAACACATAGTTTCCAACGTGTCAGAAGCATTTTTATTCCAGTTTCTAAAAAATCTTTATTTAAACTCTCAATAAACTCGCGGAAGGCATTTTCGGTTTCACTTCGGTCCCTAAAATTTTTTCCTCTTAAGAAGTTGTTCAAATGTCTAAATAAGTGGAAGTCCGTCGGCGAGAGATCGGGGGAGTATGGAGGGTGCGGAAGTGTTTCATATTTCAATTCCTGAAGTTTCCTGAGAGTTGGCATTGCGATATGTGGCCTGGCGTTATCGTGAAGACGAATTGGTCCTTTCCGATTCACCAATGCTGGACAAAGATTTTGCAATTTCCTATGCAATTTGTCAATTTCTTGACAATATGTTTCAGCCGTGATTGTTTCGCCAGTATTTAGGAAGCTGTAATGAATAACACCTGCAGTAGACCACCACACTGTCACCATTACTTTTTTCGGGTGCAGGCTTGGTTTCGCGAAATGTTTTGGTGCTTCATCCTTGTCCAGCCACTGGCCCTGACCGTCTCCTGTTGTCGTATTGGATCCATTTTTAATCACATGTCACGATTCGATTAAGAAATGGTTCATTTTGGTAGCGCAACAGAACAGAATTGAAAATTTCAAAACGCCGATGTTTTTGGCTCTGGGTCAATTCGTGAGGTACCCACGTGTCGAGCTTTTTAACTTTACCAATTTGTTCGAGATGGCGAACGACTGTTGAGTGGTCAACACTAACTTCTCTCGCAAAGTCCGAGTGGTTTTGCGAGGGTTATCTTCCACCAATGCCCTAAGATGGTCGTGATCAACAACAGAGGGTCTACCGCGACCTTCCTTGTCTTCGAGATCAAAATCTCCAACACGAAATTTTTGGAACCATCGCTGCACTGTACATTCACTGATGCTTCCTTCACCCCAAACAACATTGATGTTACGCGCAGTTTGAGCCGCACTTCGACCAAGTTTGAACTCGTACAAATAAATTTGACGAAAATCTTGTTTTGACATGGTGAATATCGGAGGTCTTAACTCATACAAAATGGAACACAAACTAAACTGATATTTGAGGAAAAACAACATTAATAAACATTGTTTATAATCCATTACCTAGACTGGAGGATTATCTTTGTTTACTTGGCAAGCAGAAGTAAACAAAAGATGAAAGTTCAAAAACCTGCATTATTTTTGCACCAACCCTATATTTATATTATTATAAGTCTCTATTAGAGTGCACTAACAACATTCAATCAATTGCTTATAACATTTGAATTTTAACGCCTCAGTTTCTCTAGAACCCCCTAAAAAAAATTTTGTTTACAAAAAAAATGTTGCAAACAAAAATGATAGGTTTATATAGGTGTAGTTGTTAGTTTAAAGGAAATCGTTTTAGTCGTTTTCAAGAAAATTCTGAAAAACTCAAAAACCTATTTTTTTTAAATTCGCACTTTTCCGTTAACCGATTTTTTTTATTATTTTCAAACATGAAATTCTAGCGTTGCTGCTACCTTATATTAATATATAGGTGGCAGAACCATACATTGTACTGGAGTGGTGCTTTAGAGGAAAGTTTAACGTTAGTGTTCGCTTGCAGAACCCTCAGAAAATCAGTTATTCTGGGAAAATGTTTCAAATATAAATGTTAGATATTTAAGTAATATCAAGAGAAAATCGTTGAGCCTTGTTCAAGATAATCACTAAATACTGAAAAACTATTAATCAGTAAAGTCACATTTCCGTTTATGGATTTTCCGCGAAAACATCGTGTCAGACACGGTGGTAATTAGCCCCTAAACCGAACATTAAATTTGAGCTTCCTGGGATTTTTTACTGTTGTAAGAGGAAGTAAAAGCTGAAGGAGGTGATTTTTTTTTTTTTTGAAAGGTGATTTTGAAGGAGGTGAGAAAAACACTTGCTTCAGTTTTTCTCCATGTTATTCTGCACTAGTCTATAATTTATAATCTACAGTCAAAATTTGTAATGCATTTTGATTTCTGCATCTGTGCAATTTTAATAAATTAATATAAATAGTAGTAATATATTTATATATAATATTTGTTAAGGAGAGTATTTGTAATTATATAGTTCATTTTCATGCCCTGCATATAAGAGAGAAATATTTACGAAACGTCGGGAGAAGAGAAGAGAAAACATTTTATTGAATGGATATACAAATAAAAAGGTGCTGGTCAACTTTGTTGAGATGCATTCTGATCTATCCCAAGACAACAGTACGTACATAAATAATTTTGAAAGTTGTTTGGTTTATTGGCTGTTTTTTAGTCTTATATGTAATTTTCTGAACGTGTTTAGTAAAACTGAACCCCTTACAGCCTGAGTTTGTTTATTTAATAAATATGATAAAATAACATTTTTTCTCTCTTCTCCCTTAACGTTTCGGCATTCCACATGCTATTATCAAAAGGAATTCTATGTTACATTTGTATCTTTATGGGTTTATAATATTTATGTGTTGCAATTTTATTGTATATTATTTTATGTTAAAGAGATGTTGTTGAGGAAATTTTCTTATTTATTTTATATGTGTATGGTGTCCGTGAGTTTAGCTCGGTTTTATAGCTCGAAAAAATTTGATTACAATAAGAAATGAATAAGTACAAAGTTACGTAACAACTGATACAAATAAATATTATAAACCCATTAAGATACAAGTGTAACATAGAATACCTTTTGATAATGGCATGTGGAATGCCGAAACGTTAAGGGAGAAGAGAGAAAAAATGTTATTTTATCATATTTATTAAATAAACAAACTCAGGCTGTAAGGGGTTCAGTTTTACTAAACACGCCCAGAAATTTGCATATAAACATAAATAATACTTTATTCTATCTGATCAACTTCCAAAAAAATAGTACAACTTAAATACCTGGCGCGTTTAGGTTTGTGCCCTACTTTTCAGTACCCTGCTTTTATTCAGTGCGTTTTTTTGGGGGGGTCATTATTTGAGTTTTTACTCAAACGCTTGGAACGTTAAATACAAGTAGGGTTCTAACCAATATGATAAAATGAAATTGTACACTTATCAATCACACAATAGCATATTGATATTATTCATCTTATTCATTTCCATAGTATAGCGTCATTGATGCTATCTGGAAGTTGACCTAAAATTATTATCTAACAATTTAAACAACTCTCTCAAGAAATTTTATTTATAACTTTTCCCAATTTTGAATCTATGTCAGTCATTAATAAAAGAACAAGCAGAAGTCTATAACAAATTTTGAAACAGCCTGTAAAGAGTATTTAAAAAGTTCTAACACAATAGTCTCAAAAAAAAAAAAAAAAATATGCCTTCAAGCAAGAACGCAAGTAGTCTCAATAAAAACTGAACAAGAATCAAGGAGTCTCAAACCAGCTGATTCAAGAAATCTTAATCAAGAATACCTAAGGCTAACGTAGTCTTCAGTTGCTGTATCTCTACTTTTTAGTTACAGTTCACCTTAATAGTGATTGCTAACTATATATTGTGAATGAACAGTAAACATCTTTTTCTCTAATCATGGCATCACTTTCCTGCCATTGAAGTTTCGATTATATCTTAAGCAGGTTTATTTTTATGCAATAATGGAATAATGATAATCATTTAAAACATTAAAAATCATTATTTACTTTCGTTAAATTAACCGATCATTTAAAAAAAAAATTATAAATGAATGAATTATGTTTTTTGTTTTTTTTTAAATTATTAGATAATATTATTTATTTCTAAAAAGATTAATATAAAAATATAGCCCTTATGAATCCTTTAAAGAAAATAGTGAGTGTAATAAGGAAATAACATGATTTGTATTGGAGTGTGTACTTGCTATTCACAGCCACCTACTGTGGAACAATTGAACGACGATGATGGTGTTAAAGGAAGAGAGAGTACCAGACCATGAATATTATTACTATGATTGCCCCGCTCCTTAGTAGGTCGTTCCTTCTCAATTTGCAGAATTTACCAATCCTTCTTTTTTGATATTTATAAGTTACATACCGTGTCTAAAGTTGTTAGCGCTAGATATTAAATTATTTTATACTGTATTTGACAAACTGAACTTTAAAAAAAATCTTATAATTACTATAAAAAGAAATGTATGTCGATCCATCTTTAAATGACATCATTTAAAATGAAAAGCAGAGATTATGTAATGTTTTTAAATAAGGAACATTGATTTTTATTTTCTTTCATTTATTTATATATTTTTTTTTTTTAAGGCACGTCAACATTAATGGTCTTTTGCAGCCGCAGCTTTCTCAGTGTATTGCCGGCCTCCAATGTTTTCTCATTTCAGTTACACGCTATTCATTACAGTGTTCTCACTCTACAATGAGCTATAGAGGGTCCTAGGAAGAAAAAAAAAGTCTAAGGCTACAGCCCAGGACTTACGCGTGCGAGTCCAGCGCATAACCGCTGAGCTAATCCTTTCCCTAAGTAGAAATATGATATTTGTAGAAATTGATGTAGAGATAGAAGGAAATCTTGGCTAAGTCTATATGTAATTTGATATAATTTGGATGGATATTAGACAAAAGAAAGAAGAAATTGATTCTTTAAAAATATATAATGAAGTAGCTTAAATATAGATGTATTTCTGTGTGGGTGTGTGTGTGTTATGTGTATTACATTTAATTAAATCCTTATTACAATATTATTCAATATCATCTAAAAATACTTTATTTTAAAAATAAAATTAAAGCAACTCATTAATATGAATTACTTTAATCAATAAATCATATTATTTTGAATGACAAATATAAAAAAAAAATTATATTATTTAAGAGAAACAATAACATGAAATATTACAAAAATAAATTTTGTTAATTCAATAAGAGAGAAAAACAGAAATTTTCAGCTGTATTTGCTGATTTAATTCTAGTAAGTATCAGATGTTTGCATTTATTAGAGGAATATGATCGCCTGCTGGGGAAAGGATATTAAGACCACTAGGGGGACTTTTTTTTCCTCAACATACTGCCTATGTACAATGTAAATAAAACATAATTCTTGCTTAAACAAATTTTACAAAGCCTGCTACACCCTTGCATAAATTATTAAATACAATATCAATTAATGAACTATCTCAAGATATTTTTTTATATTTTGCTTTCAATAAAGTAGTTTATTCACTTTTATGTTTTATAATTTTACAAAATGCGAGGAGGATGAACAAGCAGACTGAAATCAATATTTTCTCCAAAAGCTAACATTACTTGGAAAATAAGTGGAGTTTCCACCTTGCAGAGTACCAAAAAAATTTTATTTCACAATTTAAAATTTGACGAATTATCTTAGAGCTTTAAAATATTTGAAATCTGCTGTGTCTTTGGACAAATTTTATACAAACATAGAATTCATACAAGTTTTAATTGTATTTTTTGTAAATTAGATGGTGGAATTAGTCATGTGAGAATAACCATATACAGGGTGCCCCAAGGTATATGGATAACGACTTTTTCTCAGAAACTAAGATAGCTAGAAAAAAACTAAAAAATATGTGCCCCCATAGTTTTTTGTTAGAAATCCAAATTTAATTTGCAAATTTGTTTTGGTGCTTTGAGAAGCGAGATACAGGCACTAAATTCATTTTTTCAAATGGGGAGGTGTAGTTTTTATTTAAGAAATAGATTCCTCTATTTTTTGTAAGAAAAATTTACTTGAACGGTTTTTTTCTGTGAGCGATATTTTACAAGTTATGAATGAAACATGATTCCTATAAGAAATTTCAAAATGATATTATAACGGTTTTTTGATTGAATAAAGAAGAAAAGTACTATTTTATTATAAATTTTACTCCTCATTAATTACAGATCTTGCTCGAACTGGCCACCACCATTAGAGCTGCATACACATGCTTTTTCCTGCCAATTGTACCTTACGACAAAAGAAATACACCTCTAATGGTGGAGGCCAGTTCGAGCAAGATCTGTAATTAATGAGGAGTAAAATTTATAATAAAATAAAATAGTACTTTTCTTCTTATTCAATCAAAAACCGTTATAATATCATTTTGAAATTTCTTATAAGAATCATGTTTTCATTCATAACTTGTAAAATATCGCTCAAGGAAAAAAAAAACCGTTCAAGTAAATTTTTCTTACAAAAAATAGAGGAATCTATTTCTTAAATAAAAACCACACCTCCCCATTTGAAAAAATGAAGTTGGTGCCTGTATCTTGCTTCTCGAAGCACCAAAACAAATTTGCAAATTAAATTTGGTTTTCTAACAAAAAACTACGGGGACTCGTATTTTTTTAGTTTTTTTTAGCTATCTTAGTTTCCGAGAAAAAGTCGTTATCCATATACCTTGGAACACCCTGTATACCGCAAACTCTCCTAAATTTAAGTAATGGTGCCAGCAAAATATTTCAATAGTTTTATAATTTTCATTTTGCTCTTGAGACGTTTCGAACTAACAAGGACATCAGTTGTATTGTTTGCTTTTTTTTTTTGTTACGAGTCTATAATGGAGTATAGATCTGATATTATAATACCAGCACTCGACTGATAATGTCCTCCTTAGTTCGAAACGTCTCGTGGCAAAAATAAAATATTTGAAAAGGTTTACTGTTTATTACCAATCCTCAATAGAATAATTCAACTTTCACTTCTCAAATTTGAACAAATGAATCTCTTAATTGTTGTAGTTGGTTCCGCAGAGTTGGAAAGCATCAGAGATATTTTCCGTAATAGCCTACTTCTTTTTGAAGCAGGATGCGTTTGTCAAATAGTATGATAACATAGATTTGCACAGTCACCACTCATTCTCTCCGACTAATAAAAATTTCGACCCTTTATTGAAATTCCTGGAAGTGTCTTGTGCAACACCGTGAAAACATCACAACCTTAGAGATGAAATAGAGTGAGAGTGAGAGAGAGAGAGAAAGATAAGTTTATTAATGGTCTGGGTCACCCTTAAGTCCCTTAAGAGCAACAAAGAAATTTACATCATTTACTAAATACAAAAACATGCTTTGATCTATGGGAAATCAATACATTTCTACTGACTACATTAATATTACAATAAAACTATTTATACTAGCTATATAAAGGTTCAAAATTACAATTATTACTAATAATGAAGAAAATAGAAATAATAATAATAATAACTAATTTGTAAAAACTTAACAATTTTCTCTAAAGTTTACCAATATATAATTGTAAAAATAAATTTAAAACTAAAAAGTGTTTTCTTGTTTGCCACGTCAGTAGGTATGTCGTTCCATAATCTGCTAATAGTAACGGTAAAAGAATTATGGTAAGTAGCAATCCAATAATGTAAAGTCTACAGTCAACAGTCTTTGTAGTTCGTAAGTTTAGTGTAGCTTTTACTGTAAACATATCCACCAGATATTTAGGTGTTTGTAATTTAAACTACTGATAGATAAAATTACCAATAAAATCCCTTCTGCGGTAATCAACATTAATTAAGCCAGTTTAATTTAAACTATGGTAATGTGTAGCTATGTGGTCATCTTTTCTTATATTTAACAAGAACCAGATGCATTTCAAAGGTTTATTGTTACTGAGCTTTACTCTCATTTAACGTTGTTTCTAAGAATTATACTATAAATTTTAGCGCTTTTATATTTCAGTTCTGGAAACAGATGGTAATACTGGGTCCAAAATATATCCTGGATGGAAGCGCTTCAAAATGCAAATAATTAAAAATGTGTGCACTGTGGGGCCTAGCATTACCGTACTGCACGGATGACAAGACTACTATCAAGTGATACTATCATGCACGCCAAGAAATAAAGCAAGCAAAACCTGTTTTACATCGCAGAACTTCAGTTAATGCTTAATATCCGAATTGACAGAATGAATCCCTGAACTTTCATAATTACTATTATGAAATGTTTCACTAAAAATATCCTACTGGAGAAGTCTTACGGGTACAAGTACTCTAAACTAATCTGGAAATTCCAATGCCCTCTCGCAATATATACATATATCCCGTAAGCAAAAATGAATTAATGAGGAGTTCTCGGTTATGATACAGAGCATTGCCTCCGAACAAAACCCACATAAAATGGGTTTTTCTGCAGAGCTTTTGCAAAAAACATGGCAAGAAATTTGAAACAACTTATTTGTGAGAGTGAATATTCATCTGGTTTGGTCCGAAAACTGTAAAATCTGGGATAGGAAAGGCCACCTCATCCTGGCGTTTATGAATGATACGGTTCTGAGAAGCAATAAAATCGTAGAGCCACTGGGCGCAGTTGTGACTCAAGTGTACTTACCCTAGAATGGCCCCAGATACTAGCATTAAAATTAGCATCTGCAAACACTGGAGCTATTTCAAATAAACGAGAAAATTTGAACTATTTGAACCATTCGTCGCTGGCCTCCTTCTGATTCCTAAACCGGATATAAGTGCCGTTTTATCGAATTATGCAGTTTGAAATATATATATACATTAGGACAAATTTCTATGTATTTTTATTTTCTTGTATATGTTATGACCAGCAGTTCAAGACAAAATTGCAGCTCACGAAATCTCCAAGAGTGAAATTTGGGCAGATCTAGAAGTATACATACTTTAGGGCACCATAATTTAATAATAGTTTCCATTGCGTCAAAATTACCTATAGTCTTAGCTAATAACTGAGCTTGAGATTTTAAGCAATAAATTAGCAATTAATAAAATCATATACTGTCTTTACGTAATAGAAAAGAAAGTTCTGCAAACTTTCACCGATAAGATAGAACGCAAGCAGATGTAATTTAAATTCTATAATATATAAAGCAAACTGTTTGAATGGAAAAACATTAATTTGCATATCTCAGTGATTTTCAGATAATTTTGTTTAGTAAATGCAGATTTAAAGTGCGACCAGCGTAATGCTAGTGCACTTGAATGTAAAATGGGCCAAACACATAGTGATATCATTAAGTTAGATTTTATCCAGTTTAAGTTTAAATACAAATCTCAGTTTGAAAATATAGCGGCTAGATGAAGTAAAGATTATTGTGTGTACAAATTGTCAATCGTAACTCTTGGATAGTTTAATTTATTACTTCTTATAAAATGTATAAAAATTCTGGTACGACTGAGATGAGATATATATAGACAATAAGAGAGATGTAACCACACTGAAGAAGACAATACTTGAGAGAATATTAATAGTAAATGAACAAGAGATGTATATTTGTATCTATATTGGATATTTTGGTGAATGTAGAGCTTGAATGAAGGGTGACAACAACAACAACAACACACGCACATACACACATGCACACAACACTTAAATATTGATAGAGCCCTTCTGTTGTAGAGAAAGTGTCATTGTGCAGGTAGTGTTTGCATTGCCTTTGTTATAATAGAGAAGTGGCCCCTGGGTATTGTGATAGTGTAGGAAACTGCTCTGTATGTAGTGCTGGAGGATATCAGAGGCACATGCACACACACACACACACATGCACACACACACACACACACACACACACACAACTTGCCTCTTGATGTAACAAAATTTATCTGAGTCTATCAACATCGCCTTATCTTTTCCTTGTCTTGAAGCTGACTACAATATATTATCTCTTGCTTGTGCGCTACTCATGCATGTATTGTGACAACAAATTTTATTTCAAGCAGACATATTATTAATATTTCAAGCAGACATATTATTAATATTTCAAGCAGAATTTTTTATATAATCATTTGAAAATATTTCAATAACAGAAAATAGATCTATTACTTTCTACTGTTAGAAGACGTATGGCGATGGATGGTACCAGATTTTTGAAATTAAATTCTCACCGGAAGTACAAGTTTTGAGGTCCCCTGAATCCAAAAAGTGGTTTTTAGAAAAGAGTCTATACACATATATATATGTTTGTGTGTGTGTGTATGTGTATGTAGATATTTGTGAAAAGAATATCACAAAAACAAAAGTTGCATGAAGCTCGAACCTGATATTCCGTTTAGTTACTACCACCGCATCAGACACGAAGATTTCAAGCAAAATCCATCTACCGGAAGTGCCACTTTACTGAATGGTTTTTCAGTTTTTTGTAATTTTCTCGGTAACGGCTCCAACGATTGTTTTTATTATTGGTAAATCAACTACAACGTAATATTTAAAACATTTATCCGGAAAAATTCATAGAAGGGCGCTTTTGTGGGAGAGAGGTGGGGTTGTGGTTGTCTTTAAAGTGGTATTTCAGTTTATTACACAGTACTATCATATAAACAATAATTAGAATTAAATATGTTGTCGAAATCTCGGACCAGAAGTGCAACACACACTGAATATTTGTTTCAGTTTTTTTATGATTTTCTCCATACTAGTTTTAAACAATAATATGAATTCTGTATGAAGGAAATTTGCCATTTCGCAGTAAGAAAATCGTGTGAGTGTTTCACAACAGATTTTTTTTGTTGAAATCTATATCCTAAAAAGCAGTTAATATGAATTTTGACCCCTAGGGGTATCACAGTGAACTCCGAAAGGTATTTCAAAAAACCTAAGCAAGAATAGTTAATAACTTCAAATTTAAACATTGATAGAAATGCATTTTTTGAAAACCATTTTACATATATATAATCAAAATTTTGTTAGTATTATTCAAACCTTGATTAAGTGATAACACACACACACACACACAAACCACCCACACCACACATCTTATATATATGTATATCTCTCGATTTGAGGTTGACCATTTCTTTGTGGTACCCTTGATATTCCTTAGTTTATTTGACAGCTGCACTGATTGCCATTCCTATTTCCCAGTTGGAAAGATTTTGTTTTTTTTAGAAAAGCTTTCCAATTGATTGCAAGGACACGTTCGGCTCTACAAGTGATTGATGCCGCTTCTTGAGCAGCTTCACAAAATTATAATTGACAAATTTTACAGTTACTGTAATAAATTTAATGAAATTCGGTAATGTTTTTGTGGGGAAAAATCGCGAAAACTAATAAGAACTACTCAGTAAAAAACAACTTCCGATTTACTAATTTTCATGAAACTCGGAATTTTGGCAATCTATGAATTTATAATCCAGTTTGTTTATGTGGTAGAACTGTATAATCAACTAAGATAGCACTTTATAGGAAAACATAAACCCACGCATACTCCAAGAGACAAATAGTTTACCCGGAGAAATGTTTCATATAAAAGTTGTAGCTCTTTAAATGCGTAGTTCACATACGTGTTTAAGGAAAATCGTTGGAGCTTTTTAGAGAATATAGCAGAAAATTGAAAAAAATAACTGTTCAGTAAACACGCATTTCCGGTCAAATGATTTTCTTCAAACTCGGAATTTCACCAACATATATAATTCTAATTAATATTACATAGATGATAGAATTGTGTAATAAAGTAAAATAGCACTTTAGAGGGAACCATAATCCTATCCCTCCACTAATAGTGCCCTTAAATGAACTCGATATCGAAAATTTGACACGATTACAATACTTCCTGTTACTAACAGTCAAAGATAGTAAAAAGAGATACTGTTTAAATTAAAAAAATACCCCTTAAGCTTAAGATATAAATACATATAATAACGTAATGATATAAATATTGTGAAACTTTCTGTTACTTCCATAAACTGGTTACCGGAAAATTAGCGCGCAAAGCGCTATTAAACATTACTTTTAATAAAATTAAAATCGCAAATAAAAAAGTTTAAAAAATAAGTATTCATTTTCACACAATGCTATTTATGAAAATTTGAATCAGTGGTGTTTCCTTACTAAAGACCTAATGTCTTCCATAAAAAAAAAATCTGGTGTGAAACACTACACAACTTTCTCTTACTCCAGTACTCAAAATTATAATTGACAAATTTTATAGTTAGTGTACCAAATTTAATGAAATTCGTCGAAAAGTGAAAACACTGTCCAGTAAAACTGTCCGGTTTACTAATTTCCTTGAAACTCGGAATTTGGGTCATATATTAATTTCTAGTTATTTCAATTTGGATGACAGAATTGTATAATCAACTGTGATAGCATTTTAAAGAAAAACATAACCCCCCTCCCCCAAAAGTCCCCTTAAATGAATTTATCAGGGGAAAAGTTTCAAATAAAAGTTGTAGCTCTTTATATGTATAGTTAACAACGCTGGTTTAAAGAAAATCGTTGGAGCCATTTTCGAGAAAATACCAGAAAACTGAAAATTATATTTCAGTAAAAACGCACTTCCGGTTATCTATTTTTTTTCAAACTCGGAATTTCAACAACATATTTAATTCTAATTAACATTATTTAGATGACAGAATTGTCTAATATACTGAAACAGCAGTTAAGATGAAAACCTAACCCCACCCCTCCCCCAGAAGTGCCCTTAAATGAATTTTCCTGGAGAAATGTTTCAAATAAAAGTTGTAGCTCTTTGTATGTGTAGTTGATATAGCAAGTTTAAAGAAAATCTTCGGAGCCATTTTTGAGAAAATTGCAAAAACGTAAAAAAAACAACTAGTAAAGTGGTACTTCCGGTTGAGGAATATTGACCCATAACGCACTGTCAGATCCCATGGTGATACCTAAACGTAATATCAAGTTGAACTTTCTACATTTTTCGGTTTTTTGGCTATTGCTGTTCAACATACATACTACCCACACCCAGACATGTCACACTACACACACACCACAACACACACACATACAGACCATTCGCTAAAACCAATTTTTTGGACTCAGGGGACCTCAAAACGGATATTTTCCGGTGAAACTCGATATCGAAAATTTGACACTATTACAATACTTCCTCTTACTAGGAGTAAGAGAAAGTAATAAATATATAAAAAAAGACATGACAATGTTTTACATCAACTTTAATTATTCAAATAATTTTTTACAGTTAATTTTTGTCCTCAGCTCGTTATTATAGAGGCCAATTTGGCAGTATATATTATATAATTAACATATAAAATAAATTAATTTCACATAAAGGCTTTTATATTAAAAAAAATAATATTTTTTTTTTTTTAGAAAGATTGACGTGCAGAAGTTTAGATTAAAGGCAAGGCCTTCCTTTATTAAATTATTAACCCTTCCGAGTGTGTGAGCTTTTTTACACAATTAAATACGCAAAAAGGAAAACTGAGAGCGCAAAGGTGAGAAATAGAAGACAACAAAAAAAAAAAAAAAAAATTACAAAGAGGAACCCAGTTGGAGCATGAAATTAAAATTAGTCTACTTACTGTAAATAATTACTGTTCTAATTAATCATTAAAACGGTACAATTATTATAATGAATGTAGAACTTTTTCTATCAGAGAATGACTAAATTATGCAGCCTCTTTAAACAGCGTTATGAAGCTGGAAAATTGTCTTCCTTTGGAAAATTGAATATGACCTAAATAAGAAGAACTTTTATCAATATTTTGATGAATAGTGCATGTAATAGTAGTTATTTTTACACAATAATAATAATAATAACCATTTATTGTTTTGATTTACAAATTGTACATTTTTTTTTTTTTTTTTTTTTTTTTACACAATTATAATATATAAACAAATCGGCTTTAAGCCGTGGTACCTTTAAAGGTTAGAGTGCTGTTCGTAATCTACTTAAATGTGTTAAATAGACAACAAAGTGAAAAAATAGAAATTACAAAAGTTAAGTCCATTTTTGCAAAATTAAATATTTTTTTTCTTTTCTGTTATTATCTATATTTTTAAGTTTTGTTTTAATTGAACTAATTTTTACACCTATTTACACTCAAATCATATTTAGAATTAAATTTCATGGATACATTTAAATTTCTTATATTGCTGAATTTTTTATAACTTTTGCTTATTTCACTTAAACAAATTAACTTGGACAAAAGACTGACCTGGAATCCTCACACACGGCTCAAACGCTCCGACGTCAAAATACGTTTTAGACTTCTCTCCAAACTCCTTGGCAAATGGTCAAAATTATCGCTCTCCAACAACAGACTCCTTTACATCCCCTTACTGAGACCACTATGGACTTACGGACTGGAACTGTACGGAACTGCCAAGCGTTCCAATCTGAACCGTATCCAAACCATCCAATCCAAAATCCTCCGCCACATTACTAACAGTCCTTTCTATGTATCCAACCCTCCACAAGGAACTCAATATTCCTTTTGTCAACACTATAGCTAAATACCCTTTATAACAGATTTTACAATAAGCTCCTATCACACTCTGATCCTTTAGCCCAAGCCATCACCTCACATTCCCTCTCTGCAAATCCTCAACGACGCTTAAAACGCCGTTAGCCTCGCGACCTTTACACACATTTACTTTATCATCACCCATTTACTTTACACTGATTTGTTTTAATATCTTGAATTAGTCCTGATATAGACACACTGTCGAATACACGGTTTTCAACCTTTCCCATTCTCTTCTATCTCTAGCTACTCTCATCCAGGTAACTCCCCCACAAACTTTTCTAAACTCTTCTTCGCAAGACCATCCCGGTCTTCCTCGTTTCCTTTTCATTTCCCTAGGATACCATTCTATAATTTTTTTGGACCATCTCTCATCTTTTGTTTGTACTATGTGTCCTGCCCAGTTCCATTTTTTTTTTCTGTCACTATTTTACCGACATCCACCAGAAATGACTGTTCTGTAATCCACTATTTCTTTTTTTTATCCTTTCTAGTTATTCCTATCATTATTCTTGTCATCGACCTCACAGTCACTCTTAGTTTTTTTATTGCACTTAAGGTCCATGTTTCACAACCATATATAATAGTTGGCAGCACACATGTTTTGCCTAATGCTCTATTTCGACCTTGGATCGAAACAGATGTTTATATTTATTAAATGCTGACCATCCTAAGCTGCATCTTGTTACCACTTCTTCCCATTCTCCTTCATTTGTGATTTTCTGCCCTAGGTAAATAAAACTATCAGTACTCTCTAACTCTTCTTCTCCTATTTTCAGTATTTGAGTATTTTCGGCACAATTTAAATACATAATTTTTGTTTTCTTGCCATTTATTGGTAAATCTACTTTTGTTACCTCTCTAACCAAGTCTTCTAACATAGCTTTTATTTCCAATATGCTCTTCCCTATCAATACAATATCATCCGCAAATTTCAGGACATTCAACCATTCTCCATTTACTTTTAATCCTCTCCCCCGCCATTCCAGATTACTAAAGGCTTCCTCCAGTATCACATTGAAGACTTTTGCAGATGGTACGTCGCCTTGTCTTAGGCCTCTCTTTATCTCTATTTCTCGTCCAATATTTTCAATTTTAAAAAACAACTTGGCCTTTCCATAAATACATTCGAATATGTTCATGTATATTTTTTCTATTCCTAGATTTTTCAGTGTTTTCAGTATAACATATATTTTTACACGGTCAAAAGACTTTTCGAAATCAATGAAGAGCAGAATTAGAGGGAAATTGTAGTCTTTTGATTTCGTGATCAGTTGCCGGATAACTAAAATGTTGTCATTTGTTGAGTGTTTTTTTTTTTTTAATCCAGTTTGGTTTGGTGTTATGGCTGATTCCAGGGTGGCGCCTATTCTGTTAGTGATTACAGCCATAAATATTTTGTAAACAACTGAAAGAAGATTTATTGGTCTGTAGTTTTTTATTTCTTGCCTATCCCCCTTTTTAAACAACAGTATCAATTTTCCTTTCTTCCATATTTCTGGTATTGTTTTCGTTGTTAAGGAGGTATTAAATAGTTTACAGAGTAATCGTACTAAAACGTTGCCTCCTGCCTTTATCTCTTCGTTTGTAATTCCATCGATTCCTCCTGCTTTGCCTTCTTTCAAGTTGCGTACTACATGATGAATTTCTTCCTCTAGAACAGACCAAGAATCGTGGAAGCCTTTTTCCTCTTCCCAGTTATTTTCAATATAACATTCTTGTAACGAAGTTTCTTCTATTTCATCTCCACATCTGTGCTATATAAATTTTTTATAATATTCACAGATTACATCTGCTAAGTCATTTATTTCTCTTCTCACTCTTCCATTTGCCTCCTTGATTGATATCATTTTCCTTGATCCTATTTGTTGTTGTCTGATGCACTGTTTCACACTTATTCTTCTTTTGCCTTCCCTGTAATTTTTTAATCTTCTTCTTCTTTCTAATACTTTCTTTATTTCGTTCGGTATCTTCCGTCTGTTGCAGATTTCTCTTTAAAAATTTCACTTTATTCTCTTCATTAATAAAAATAAAAAGAAAATTTGGTCTGGAAAATGGAATTTTTAATTTCTAGCTGGAATGTTACATCGCAACTATAATTATATGTTATAAAATAAAATTGCAAAAGCAACTAAGTATTGGGATGGAAGTAAGAAGCAAAAGTGTTATATATTTTCAAAATATCAGATAGAGAAAATTTATAAGTTGGCTGGCAAAAAGGGTACAAGTATAGGTAGTGAATGACAAAGCACTTGGCCAACTGTATGGTAAAAAAATTTATTTTTTTTTTGCTTTATCATCTACGATTATAGCCAAGCACTATAGTTTTCTGATCCTAACATTTATTTAATTTACATAAATATTAGTTACCAAGTTCACAATTATTGAAGTATACATCTATTATACGTATAATACTAGTCTTATAATGAACCTATAAGGTATCCTAATGTGGGATGGAGTACTTGATATTCCCCTAAACCTGTTAAACCTAATCCTAATTTAAAACTATATACAACTATTTATATAACTCACTCACATATGATTCACGCTCTAACCTATAGATCCATTCTCGCTAATAAATACGTTCGCACAAATTATTCAATTTCCTACCTACATTCATTTTGTGGTGGTGGAATACTCGATATGCATCGCACCCCTTTAAACCTAAATCTACTTTAAGTGTAATACTAATGAATGCGGCGATTTAGTATAAATATCAGGACAAAAATGAAAAGCTAGCGTCATATTCACGCAGTTTTATACGATCAGTCTTATTCAGATAGTCAAGAAATATTCTACTCTGTCACTCTCTATTTTTATACAATAGCAGATATTTATCTATTCGCTATTGGATATCCGAAGCAATTTTCGCATCTGAAGAAAAACAGGTTAAAAAAAAATTATGTGTAAATCTGTGTTGGTGTATTTTAACGATTTCGTAAATTTTCTTTTTCTCGGAGATATTTTCCGTGATAGCCTATTTCTTTTTGTGGTCATCGACCGGTTTCGGGTGTTCATCCATTATCAGAATGCTTTTTTGTCATACAGAGTGATAACATATATTTGCACAGAGCAAACTTAGTTGATAAACTCATCGCAAATTTTGTTCCGAAATCATTTTCGGTGATTTGTCACCGAAATCATTACAATCCCATTAATCTATTATATTGTAGGGATGTGCTACAAGAGATATCGTTAATCCAGCGGTGACTAAAAATCTCAACTAAGTGTTTATCAACTAAGTTTGCTCTGTGCAAATCTATGTTATCACACTGTTTGACAACAACCGTTCGATGACCACAAAAAGAAGCAGGCTATCACAGAAATAATCAAAAATTTCATTTACGAAATTTAATTCATTTACATTTATTCAAAATTTCAAAAATGAAAATTAATCCATTCCGATCCCTTATTCTATTTATAAACGACATATTCGCAAATTTTGCTCCGTCACCCATATCACTACAATTACCATTAATCCATTATATTGTAAGGTGATGTTCTACGAGTGATATCATTAATCCAGCGGTGACTGAAAATTTCAAAGTTTCAAAGTTGAATAATATTTTGTGATTTGTTGACATTTGATCATGGAAGTCCATCTTTCATATCTGCTAATACATTCTACATTATTAGATTAAATTAGATTATTTGGACATTTAACCAAGGAGCATAGCCAATGTAACCCTAATACGTAGATCAATATCTCATACTGTTGATGCAAGACAAATCTAATTAACACCGGTGTAAAGTGCCTCCATCCTTAATTACTCAACTGTGAAGAACATTTCAAAACTTAAATTTTCTAAAAAAAAAATAAAAAAGATCTTTCCAACATTTAAACCTTGTTTCAAGTTAATTATCTAATTAATCGATATTGTTATCACATATTGTTAATAAAGGGAAATCATAGGTGTAAGGAAAATAAATCATATGTGCTTCCAACTATTGAGTCTTCACCAATACACTTCTACTTGGCTGATGATTTGTAGATAATAATTAAACGAGCTCCCAGAAGCTGCACGGCAAGAAACTAACTGGAAGTAACAACCATGTGATTTTACAATGAACTTGTGCAGGCCAGGAGAAAACCGGAGGCATTTACTCAACAAATGACCAGTATATTAACACTACCCAGGAAAACCAGAAGTGGCAAATTTGGTTTTTCAAAATTAAGGACAACCAAACTGGCCTGAATTATATAGACAGATTTACTACTTAAAAGTGCTGAATAACAATTGGCTAAACTTGAGCTCCCCACCACACACACTCACTCACACCTGAACACTCGACACTTTACAGACGACCACACACACTGCATGAACAAGGACACGCACTCGTTGAGAGCTCGGAGTATAAATACCTCTCCTTCGTGCTTGCCGGCACGAGGCTTTGGGGCTAGGGTGGAAAAGAGGATCCTGGGCATTGAGGGAGACGGCGACCTGCGGGCGTCCGATCCCAACACATGTCTTCGGCCTCGGCTTCACCTGAGAGCTCTACCTGGGGGTTAGCCCGACCCCAGGAAGGCTAAGGAATTCCGCCTCAGGCGGGTTCCTAGGGTTAGGAGGGGGGCCGCGGGGGCACGGGTCGATGCTTCGGTATTGGAACGCTGTCTTCCGCGGCACCCGACTATATCGAGGTGCGATGGTCTACCCGGATAGTAACCGGGTGCATTTGATCGTCCGAGGAGGCGGGACCACGTGCCTCGATGAATTAAATCAATTATTATGGAAAATAATGATGATTTTACTGGGCCTTGCCTACCAACTCACCAGCTCCTAAACCCAAATCCTTTTCCTACTCCAATTAACCCTCTCCCCATCCCCAACCTCAATCCAACTCAGTCCTTTTCTGTTCCCATCTCTTCTATTACCCAACCTACAAATCCCTCATCGACCTCGGATTTTACTGGCAAAAGACCTAGCGTGGACATGGACAAATCTTTGGAAAAAATATCTGGGATGCAGTTTACACTGCAACCTTATAGCCCTTCTTCCCCGCCGAGGAAGAAAGCCAAGGGCGGCCACCGGAAATATAATGAGACAGGAAACGAGATAGGAAATAAATTTATTGATTTTGATGAAGACAACTGGGGTAGATTTTTTGTTGTTAAAAAGAAGGAAGGTTCATTCACGAACGAATGCTCCTTTAAACTGTTCAAATTCATTAAAAGTACTTTGGGAAAAACCAAGAGTATTAGGAAGCTTAACGATGGCTCTATCTGTATTGAAGCGGACAGTCGCATTCAGGTAAGGGCCATCTTAAACTTACAGAAGTATATGGATGCCGATTTAGAAGCTGGTCCTCACAAGCGGTTAAATACCTCTCAAGGTGTGATCACTTGTCGGGACTTCTTAAACAGCAGTTTGGATGATATAAAAGAGGGTCTTGCAGACCAGGGCGTCGTGGAGGTAAGACGGATTAAGCGGCGGCAGGAAGGATCCTTAGTGGATACTGCCTCCCTTATCCTCACATTTGACCGCCCAAAGCCGCCACAAATGGTAGACGCTGCCTTTTACAAGTTGAAAGTGCGCCCGTACATACCTTCACCCATGAGGTGTTTCCAATGTCAAAGGTTTGGGCACACTTCCATCAGGTGTAAGGCTACAGAAGCGGTGTGTGTATGTGGGAAAATAAAACATGAAGGTGAATGCACACCGCCTATAATTTGCGTAAATTGTGGCGGTGAACATAATGCCAGATCCTCGGGGTGCCCGATTTTAACAAAAGAGAAGGAAATTCAGGAACTAAAAACTCTTCAACAATTGCCTTATCATGAGGCAAAGGCAATTGTTGAAAGTAAATATTATGTGACGAAAGAAGTTTCTTATGCAGAGAAAATGAAGGCACCCCCGTCAGTGGCAAATTTTATCCCTGCCCCTTTAAATAATCAGGGGCAATCAATAAATGGCTCCTCCCCGGCCATGAGGGGAACTATTGTAAAGGTGGGAGAAAACCCACCACCCAAACAAAATGCTCCTCAAAGAGCACCGGTAGCTGAAAGGCTACCAACAATCACTCCCACAGATAGTGGGAGTGACACAAAGGTGGGATCACTCCCACCTAAGAAAACAGTCTCCTCCGAAGGGGAGTGGAAGGTGGTTAATCCACCAAAACGCTCCCCTAGGAGGAAAAGGATTAGTGGACTGATGTTGCCACCCCCACCAATTTTAATTGCGAGGGGGGGAAGCATCAAGTCGGCTAAAGAACTGACCTCTGGCCGGGGTGTCCGCTCTCCGAAGCAGCAATGGAAGCTGCAGGGGACGGACATTGAGGCCTCTGAATCGGAGGGTGGAAGCACTTCCGACCACCCTCCCAGAAGAAGGAAAAAAGGCTGGCCAAAAGGCAAGCCCAGGACAAAATTTGCCACTGAATAAATAAAATAAATAAATAGTAATAATAATGATAATAATAATAACAATAATTATGAATTCGGTATCCATATATCTACGCAATTACATAAATACTCTTGCGGAAAATTTTTTAATTAAAGGTATATGTATTAGAAATATCCTGCCATTCGTGGTCACTACTAAAGATCAACATGTGTGAGTCCATCATTCAATGGAACATGCGGGGCTTCATGAATAATGTGGAAGGGTTACGCCGAATGGTGGCGGAACACCGTCCATTTGGGTTGTGCCTCCAAGAAACGAACATTCGCCCGGGACAACTTATTCGAATCCCTGGATATGTCGTATGTGGCAAAGAGGTGCAACCTGCCCCAGGTGGAAGGGCGCACGGTGGTGTGGCCGTTTGCGTACGGGACAATATCCCCAGCAGACGGCTACCCCTTCAAACTAATTTACAAGCCGTTGCCGTGCGTCTAACTGCACCACTGCAGACCACCTTAGCAAGTATCTACCTGCCAGATATATTCTGGCGGAGAGGTGATCTGGAGAACCTGCTCTCGCAGCTCCCTGCCCCGGTGTTGTTGATGGAAGATTTTAATTCTTACAACACCTGGTGGGGATCAGCTAGAACCGATGCTCGAGGCAGAACTCTTGAGGAGATTATAGATAATGCTAACTTGATGCTCCTCAACAGTGGTGAAGCAACACACTTTAATGCACATTCAGGAAGCTTCAGTGCTATTGACCTGAGTGTTGCAACACCCACCATTGCAGTTCGTTTGGAATGGACCACATTAAATGAATTATATCATAGTGACCACTATCCAATCTTAGTATCAAGCTCCATCTCTAGGTCAGAATTTATAATTCCCTGGAGGTACGACATCAAAAGAGCAAATTGGCCCGCTTATTCCGCTAGAGTAGTGACTCCCTCTTTTAGAGGAGATGTCACTCTGGATGCAAACAATTTCATGGAAGCGCTAATACGAGCAGCCGGGGATTCCATACCGCGGGTAGGCGGAAGAGTCGTAAGATCTCCCGTCCCCTGGTGGACTCCGGAATGTAGAATTGCCAATGCAGCCAAGAAGCGGGCCCTAAATAAATTCAAAAGGTATCCGACGGAAGAAAATTTAATTGATTTTAAAAAACTAAGAGCCAGGGAGAGGCGTACAATCAGAGAAGTAAAAAAGACAACCCTCACCTCCTTCGTGTCAAAGATTTCTACATCTTCAACACTAAAGGAGGTGTGGGATAAGGTAAGAGCCCTCTCTGGTGGCCGTAAAACACCGTCGATACCAATCCTAAGAGTTAATGATGTCGTCGTCACCGAGCCACAAGATGTGGCCGAGGCCTTTGCCAGACACTTTGCAAAAGTGTCCGGTTCACAGGGTTACCCGGCCGAATTCCTTCGGCGAAAAGGTGACGCGGAGCAACAGTCACTCAACTTTGAAACTGCCATCACTGAAACATATAATGAACCGCTAACCATGGAAGAATTTGAGCACGCGTTAAAAAAGACTAGAGATTCTGCTCCAGGAGTGGACGGAATCCCATATGCTATGATAACAAACTTGAATGCTGTGGGTAAAGAAGCCCTTCTTCGTTTATATAATAGTATATGGGAAACCGGCCAATACCCTGATGGTTGGCGGGAAGCTATTATTATACCGGTCCCTAAAGAAGGCAAAGATCCCAGTAACCCCTCCAGTTATAGACCTATTTCATTGACCACTTGCTTGAGTAAGGTCCTCGAATCAATAATCAATTATAGACTAACATACACTTTGGAGACGAGAGGACTTTACAGCCAGCATCAAGCAGGATTCCGCGGATACCGTTCCACGTTGGATCAGGTTGGCCACCTTGAGGTCTACGTGCAAAACGCATTTATGCGTAGGGAGCACGTGCTGGCCGTGTTCTTTGACCTCGAGAAGGCTTATGATACGACGTGGAGATATGCGATTCTGCGGAAGTGTCACGAATGGGGATTGAGGGGTAAATTGCCGAGGTTCCTCCAGAGTTTTTTAGAATCGCGGAGGTTCCGAGTGCGGCTGGGATCGGTCCTATCAGAACCGTATTTTCAAGAGAACGGAATCCCTCAGGGATCGGTATTAAGTGTAACTCTCTTTACGATGGCAGTTAATTGCTTAGCTGAAGTTGTAGGTGAACAATTAAAAGTATCTTTATATGTAGACGACCTTGCCATTTACTTATCAGGTAATAACCTAGGCGAGGTCGGAGAAACCCTACAACTAGCAATAGATAGAGTGACTGATGAGGCAACAAGGAACGGATTTAAATTTTCGGAAACCAAAACGGTGTGCCTTCATTTTTGCAGACTGAGAAATGAGCATACAACTCCAACACTATATTTAAATGGCACACCAATCGAGTACAAACAAAACGTTCGCTTCCTTGGCCTTATATTTGATACTAAGTTGTCCTGGCAGGATCACATAGAATATACCTATAAGAAAGCAAGGAGAACCCTCGACATTTTGAAATTCTTAGGAAAGTATAGATGGGGAACAGAGCGCGAAATATTAAAGCGCATTTTCATCATGATTACCCGTTCCAAGCTGGAATACGGAGCCCCAATATACAGTTCTGCGCGCAAGTCACGCCTGCAATTACTAGACAGAGTTTATAATGAAGGAATTAGATTGTTCACAGGCGCCTTCCGAACC
This sequence comes from Triatoma infestans, assembly GCA_011037195.1. Taxonomy (NCBI): domain Eukaryota; kingdom Metazoa; phylum Arthropoda; class Insecta; order Hemiptera; family Reduviidae; genus Triatoma; species Triatoma infestans. The sequence goes on from JAAEAF010014850.1 coordinate 67,685, forward strand.
AGTCCACTACAGAGCCTCTACGTAGAGTCGGGTATGCTGCCTCCTCAACTTAGAAGAGAGCAGCTGACCCTGTCCTACATCGCCGGAATATGGGGTAAAAGGTTTCATCCTTTGTTTCACACCATATTCGAGAGCCAACATGATGAAGAGTTTCGTTTACAACGCTCGCGGACGCGACCCCTTGGGGTCCGGGCTAAAGAAATATTAGATGCGGAGGGAATAGAATTGGGCCGAGTGGTGGGTTGGGGTTTCGCGCCTTTTCCTCCCTGGTCATTACCCTCCGCAAGCGTCCGCTTAGGCCTGGCAATACATAAAAAAGATGAAACATCACCCGTCGTCTATAGACAAAAATTATTAGAACTTCTAAATTTATATCAAGATTCCCGGCCTGTCTTTACAGACGGGTCGAAGATAGGCGACGGCGTTGGTAGCGCTGTGTACACAGAGGGAGTCACCCTTAGTTGGACACTCCCTCGGTATACAACCGTGTACACAGCTGAAATGTACGCAATCTACGGCCATAGAGTTAATCAAAAATAACAATTATTTACGGCTCTCCGGGATAAATTCTCGACAGACCCAATGGTCATTAATATTTACAAATTACTGCAGCAGCTACGCACACGTGGCCAGGGGGTGACACTTGCCTGGGTGCCGGGCCATATCGGAGTGTCCGGTAATGAAAAGGCGGACGAGGCTGCAAAAGCAGCTGCCTTGGCAAATAATGAAGGTGTCACTCCTGTCCGTCCCACTGACATACAAATTTATATGAAAAATATTATAAATAAAAAATGGCAAGCACAGTGGGACAACATAAATGAAAAACTGAAAGAAATTAAACCACGTGTGAAAAATGCTATAGTCGAGGATTACCCGCGGCATGAATCAGTAATTCTGACGAGGCTTAGGATTGGTCGTACACGTGTGACCCATGGGCACCTCCTTATTGGTGAAAGAAGACCTAGGTGCCCTCGCTGCCGAGAAAGGTTAACAGTGGCGCCTAGCAGTTGGAAGGGTGTCAGGCTCTGCATGCACTGAGAGAAAGAGCAGGCCTGCCACATGACAAGCGCGCTATTCTTCAAGAGGGTTCTCCTTACATAAGGAGGCTATTTGCTTATTTAAGATCTATAAATGTCTATAGCAAAATTTAGGTTAGTACTTAGGTTAGGTAAATTTGGGTGAAGGAATATCGAGTACTTCACCCAGTTAGGTTAGTTTCTTTATTACAAAGGGGAAAGGAATATCGAGTACTTTCCCCATGTGTGAATGCGTTGTATGAATGAATCATTAGCATGAATGTATTTATTAGCGAAAATGTATTTATTAGCGTGAATGTGTTTTATTAGTTTGAATGTATTTATTGGCGTGAATATTTCATATATTGGCGAAAAAGTATTTCATTAGCGTGAATGGTTTTTTAATAGTATGAAAGTATTTAATAGTATGAAAGTATCACATTCGTGAATATATATATATATATATATACTGGCGAAAATGTATTTCATTAGCGTGAATGGTTTTTTAATAGTATGAAAGTATTTATTGGCGAGGATGTTAGCATGAATGCTTAGAATAGGTTTTCTTTTATCAGGGGTTGAAAGAAATTTTTAAAAGTATTTCAACCCCATAGCTTTAAGTTACATTAGTTTTGATCACTTCAGGATGTGTAGGAACATTAGTTTAAAGTACTACACATCGAATATGTATAGTAAATAGCCTCCTACGCGATATCATATTGTATTATAATAAATTATCAATTAACAAAGTCAGTTTAAACTCTTTATATACTTGGTTTTTTAATTAAACAGTACGGTTTCTGACATTAGAAATCTACCCCAGTTGTTAATAAAATAAGGGATGGCACAAACAATAAACCCACACTCCCCCTCGTCGACTAGATCGATGATATAAGAGGGGATGTGTGGGTAGATCTTCGAACACCTATGGCTCCATCCTGCCTTGCTGAGCAAGGTGTAGTGCGTGGAAGTCACACAGGTTAGGATGTGCCATCCCAGCTCGAGTGCCATAGAACGAGAAAGGTTTATTGACTAGAGGCGCTAATGACCATCGTAGTCGAAAAATTGGCATGTTCGTGTGTTACATAGTGACTAACTGAGAGAGGAGAAAAAGCATGTGTTACCCTCTCTCTCTCTCTATCTCTTAGGACACAGCCTAATAAATTAGGAATAAATTAGTGAATTATTATCAAGTTAGTACAATATTCCCCTCCAAGATAAAATTATTGTACGCTTTTGGCGGCAAATTTGAATTTGCATTTAATACCGAACGCTTATAATTTACAGAAAAATTATAAGAACCATATTTGAATAAGGAATAGTGGAAAGTCAGAGTTTAAAAGAACGTTGAGGTGAACCCATGCGGATATAATGATGATGGGAGGGGGAAAGTATAAATGCTAACTTACTAACCCAGGTAGGTAGAGAATTATTACATTGTAGAGAGCGCCAATAATGTTGAACAAACACAATTGAATTTTAGCGTCTCAGATCCCACAGATACACACAAAAAATAATTGTTTGGTGTAAAAGTTACAGGTTTATATCTCGTAGTTAATATTTCCAGTTAGGAAAGGAAATCGTTGGAATCGTTATCGAAAAAAAAATTCCAAAAATACTGAAAAACCAATTCTGTAAAATAGTACTTCCGGTATTCCGATTATCTTCAAATTTGAGCATTCTAGCAACGCTTCTATTGCACTTTAATATTATATACAGATGGTAGTGACATACACCTTATTGAAGTGGATTCTTTAGATAAAAAGATTAGTCCTGCCTCCCCACAAATAACAATTTCCACGGGAATTGGTTTCAAATAAAAGTGAAAGGTATTTATTTACGTGTAAAGTTAGTTTTGAAACTTTAAAGAAATTCTTCGAGCATTTTTTCGAGAAAATCGTGAAAAACTTAAAAAAAAAAAAAAAAAAAAAATCGAAGAAATCGTACTTCTCAATTCTTAATTCTCGATTCTCAATTTTATCCAAAACTTTCTATTTTGATTTTTCTATTTTTGAGATATTTTGTACACTCAGACGGACAGAACCATTCACTAAAAACATTTTTTTCGCACCCAGATAACCTCGAAACAAGTATTTTTTGATGAAACCATAATTTCGAAAATTTGACACATTCAGGAGGAGTAAAGAGACAAATTCAGGAGGAGTTTGACTAACTAGGAGGAGTAAAGAGAAAATAAAAACCCTTGGACTTCCATACTATAATCCATACTAATATATTATAATACTTTAATAACTTTAAAATCATTTCATTAAAAAGATTTACCAAACTTGAAATAGCACATAATCATTTCATAGATCTTTGATCATAAAAATGTAATATCAATTGAAATCTTTCATCAGAGTAAAAATATTAAAAGGTTTCTCATTCAATAAAAATTGAATGGACGTAGAGAGATAGAGAGAATGATACTGATGTAATGAATAGTGTACATTCTTACACTTATAGAGTGAACTGTAATTCACCTTATGGATTGCTTTCATTTTATCGTTTAAAAGAAGTTCAAATAAATGTAATAGAGTAGTTTAACTCCAGAAATTTTTCTAAATGTAGGGAATGAGGTTATGATTCGTTCTAAAGCTAAGATACAGTGTATGTTACATAGAAGTTACATAAATGAAAATTTAAAAAAAAAAAAGAAGAAAAATATCGAAAATTTCCTGAGAAACGATAAATATCAAATTAAATCTTCTTCAAGAACATAATTTTAATTATAAATCTTCACTTGTTGGATGTTTCCATTTTTAAAAGGAACAATGTGCGCGGGGCTTTTTTAAATAGGAAAAAACAAAATGTGTTTACCCACCCAGGTACCAATGAACCCTCTCCGCTTAACCTAGATCGGAGTTATGACTCATCTATGGAAAAGTACCAATGCTGAATCAGCAGAGGCTGATTTCATATAAATACAGCCACCGACCAGCGGACAGGCAGTTCTCAACTCACCACCAGACAGTTCACATCTAATTTCATATATATAATCAATTGTGCAGTTATTATTATTATTGTTGTATTGTAATTTCTAATAAAACTCTTTTTAAAAAGGCTAGTCAGGGTTCCTGTAACATAACTGGCGCCCGAACAGGGACTGCGAAGGCTCAAGTCTAGTGCGACCATTTGTCTCACCGTGCGACCATTTGTCCCACATTGAAAGAAGACTAGCAGCTCCCACATCAGTGGCTTGTTCGCAGTACTCAACCCACAGGAACCAGGACCATCCTCAGACGACTGAAGAACGGCAAGCTGGCGAGTCAACAACAACGCCTAAAATCTGTAAGTAACTCATCTGTCCTTAAACCTTCTAAATTAATCATTCCTAAAGAAACTATCCAAACGATCCCCGAAATGGCCCAAATAAATTATAAAATCTCCAAAGAAGACTATGACCACATTCCCTACTTCGACGGAAACCCTTCAGAGATGGCGTTCTTTTGCGAAATTGTGGAAAGTGCTTACGCTACAGTTTGTGCAGAGAATATAGCGGAACGAGACTATAATCATAATATCTTGTTCATAAAAGTAAAAAGTAGATTAGTAGGACCTGCTAGAAACGTACTCCTTTCTAATAACGTAGACCACTTACTAAATTTGTTAAAATACTTAAGAGAAAGTTTTGCCGACTCGAGGTCTTACGAGATATTAAAAGATGAAATTTTTCAAACGAAAATGCATGCTAGAGAGTCTCCCATTGACTTCGTCAATAGGATACAGGAACTGCGCAATTTGGTTTATATTAGACTTAAACTGGACGGACTCACAGCAGACACACTAAAACAAATAATAACAAGAGTAGACAAAGAAATAATTTTTCATGTCTACAAATGCTTGCCTCCTACATTAAGCAACCATATCATGATATTCGACCCCAACACTCTAGACGAAGTGCGGAGCATAAGTTATAACAAATGTTCTTTTATTGTGGCTAATTTAAATTCCTCCTACGGCCCTAAAAAGCCTAACCAACCCTTCAGAAAAGCAAATCCTTACAACCAGCCCCAACAGCCTTAGAGACAGCAATACTCTTACAGACCAAGCCCACAACATTTTGTACCAAGCGTCCCCAGGGCTCAAGCCCCTAGCTAGCAGTACAAACCAATTGAATATAATCCCAAACCTATAGAACCTACTCCTCAGACCTCTCGTTACCAGTCCCAACCGCAACGACCGAACGTTGGACAATCCTACCATCCTAATCATCCAAACAATCCTGAACACCCCTTTAATCGACCCAGACTACCTCCTGGCTACTTTTCTCAGAACACAGTATCTATGCGTACGGCCGGCAGACCCCGGTTTAAAGATTACATTTCACCGCATGAACTGACTCACTGCCAACAGGACCAGCCATCGGAAAATTATTCGGAATCTGACAACTCATATAACGACAGAATTACCCGCTTAGAAAAATCCCTCGAAAAAGTAACAGAAAAGTTCGATCATTTTTTAGACGTTGGCCACGGGAGCCAAGAAGGCCCCCCGAATACAATCTAAACCTAGTAGACAAGTCTCTCCCACACTTCGAAGACAGATACGGACTGAAATGGCTCATTGACACCGGATCCGCGGAAAACTATATAAATCCTAACGTTGTCACGACTGACATCACACTATCTAATGACCCATTCATAATAACCACACCCGCTGGGAAAAAGAATGGAGAACAATCTTGCACCTTTAACATTCAAGACACGTCTGGTATTTTATCCCATTATCCACGTCGACTTAGACACTAAATTCCATGTATTCCCGTTCTCTGACAAATACGACATACTACTAGGACACAAAACTATGCAGGCACTAGGAATGAGCATAGATCTAAATAAGAATATCCTTTCCTACCCTCAGGGTATAATCCCTTTAAAATTTACGCTTGAAATCCCTGAAACCAATTCGGACATAGTAAATCTGGAACAGGGAATTAATCTTATAGAGTTACCAGTAAAAAATAAGGAATTAAAATATGGACTAATTAAGGAGAATATAAAATTAAATGATAAGGTCACGGTAAAAGAAGGCCTTTATAACATTAGTAATAATAAAATTCTATGCGAAGTCGAATCCAAAGAAGTAATGGCCATTTGCCCCGAACCGATGGATGTTGACGAACCGCAAGAAATTTGTACAGACATCCCCGACATAGTAATGACCAATTGTCCCGAAATGTCCGGTGATCCTGTCTTAAACGAAATAAAAAAGGAAATCCCTACTTTAATTAGAACTAGCCACATGAACAAAGAAGAAAAGGGAAAAATAACTAAATTACTTCAAGAATATCCCCAAATAATAAAAAGAGAAAATGATCGCCTAAGTTCTACCAATCTCTTAAAACACAAAATAAGAACCACCGACGAAAACCCGGTATACACCCGAAATATAGATACCCGGAAGTCTACCGGAAAGACGTACAAGTCGAAATTGACAAACTACTAGAGAACAAAATTATACAGCACTCGAACTCCCCCTACAACAGCCCAATTTGGGTAGTACCAAAGAAACCAGACGCCTCCGGTAAAAAGAAAATAAGAATGGTCATAGACTACCGCAAACTCAACAACAAGACAATCGAAGACAAATTCCCCCTTCCTAACATTGAGGACTTATTCGGCAAAATAGGACGCGCGACTTACTTTTCAGCCATTGACTTAGCTTCGGGATTCCATCAGATTGAAATGGACCCCGAATCAATCCCCAAGACAGCGTCCTCTACAGAAGACGGACATTACGAGTTCTTACGCCTACCCTTCGGACTTAAGAATGCACCCCCCACTTTTCAACGAGCCGTAAATTCCCTCTTTTCCAGGATCCTTGACTTCGACGTCAAGTACGTACAGGGAAAGACTAACTTAGTAGCAGACGCACTATCACGAAACCCACCAGAGGAACAACACCTTAACGCCTTAGAAACCACCTCTCCAAATCCAGAAGAAGTCCTAACTGAATTCCTCTCTGCCCCTTCACCTGAAAATAGCGACGACATCCTAGAAGACCTAGCCAGAACCCTTAACATTACCGCTGAAGACGACAACGAAAACACTACCGCCGAAAACGAAAACATTAACGCCGAAGACGACAATGAAAGCCTACAAACCCAACACTCCCAAGAATCCTCTAACAGCCAAATTAAAATAATTGACGACAAAACCCGCTGCATTAACGTGGAAAAATTCCAAATTATCCTAACCCGAGGCAACCCCGAGACGAAAATTCCAATCAATAGACCTTTCAATAAAACTCGGTACAATTGGTACACCAGGTACCCATACTCTAACGACATAGACGAATACTGCCTAGAATACTTACAACCAAATCATACGTACGGCGTCCTGTGTTCCCCTCCTATCCAGAACTCCATTGACGAACAGATATACGACCAAATCTTTGCCCACCTGTCTGACATAATAAAAGACAAATTTCCAACAGTCAAAATCAAACGCTACTATACCAAAAGACTAGACATAACCGACCCCTCTGAACAAGAAGAAACCATTCAAAATTATCACATTGGCAAAACTGCACACCGTGGCATACATGAAGTATACAGAGCTCTAACTAAACGTTACTACTGGCCAAAAATGCTAGAACACGTAACAGAAGTAATTAACAATTGTTCCCTTTGCAAGGAAGTCAAATACGAACGCAAACCAATTAGACAAGTTTACGAACTTACACCTACACCCTCTAAACCATTCGAAAAACTCCAAGGAGACATACTACACTACGACGGAAAGCAAATTTTCACTATGATAGACTGTTTTTCAAGAAAACTGTATGGTTATCTAATCAAAACGGCATCCGCAAATGAAATTGTCAATTCACTAGAAAACTACCTCAGCATATTCCCGTGCCCCAAAACGATTCAATTTGACAATGGTACGGAATTTAAAAATGGACTGGTAGAGAATTTCTTAAAATACAATAACATAGAAACACACTTCACGACCCCTAACCACTCAGACTCCAACGGACTGATAAACCGAGCACACTCAACCCTCATAGAAATTATGAACATAGTAAACAGACAAAAGAATTGCCCCATATACAAAACTCTAAGACTAGCTTTAATAGCGTACAACAACTCTATAAACTCTAACTTGACTATGACACCTAATGAAATTACTTTCGGGATACAGCCCAATACATACGCAGAAGACCTACTTCTAGAACAACGAGTCAAAGAATATCATGACGACAAGGAGTTAATAGCTCGCGTAATAAAAGAAAAAATTGATAAAGAGAAAGAGACCCGTACAAACAAACTAAACAAAACTAGGGAAAAAATCGAAATACCAGAGGGAGAAATATTTATTAGGGATAAGCAATACGGAAAAGCTAAACCCAAATTCAAAAGAGGAAATTATTCTAGGGAAACTAAATTAGCTACAGTACAAAAGAAATCTTTTAAAGTAGTACATCCTAATCTACTAAAAAGACCAAGGAAGTTCACACAACAAATTATCTCTGTTACAGACGCAGATAAAAACAATGACTCACACATTCCTACTGCCGATAACGATACTGCTGACGGCGGGGAATGTAGCCAACGGCCTCCAGATAACCAACCTCATGCAGGGACCTGGGGTTTTGCCCATCGCACTTAATTCAGCTTACGTCATAGACAGATACTACACTTTCATTCATATCGCGGACATACAACTACTTGACGTAGAACTAGATAAGACTCTTAACGTGATTAGCACTACATATCATCTCAACAAAACAAACCAGATAAAGTCGCTCTTTAAATATTATTACTACCTTCGAAATAAGTTAGATCATTTAACTCTCAACAAATCCAGACCTAAACGTGGACTCATTAACGGCCTAGGTAAAGCCATATCCTGGCTAACCGGAAACATGGACAGTGACGACAAAGAAAGGTACGACAAAATTATAAACACAATCGAACGTAACAGTTTTCACCTCCAAGACAACCAAAAAAATCAGATGGCAATAAACAAAAAAGTAATCGACGAATTCAACCATGACATTCAGATTATACGCAATAACAACGAAAAAATGACCACCTTCTTCTCCAACCCTATAGTAAACCAAATTGAACTAAACCAACAATTTAATTCTATCTTCTTCAACCTGGTCCTTATCGCCAACAAAATTGACGACATGGAAAACTCTCTGGAATTCTGTAGACTAAACACAATACATTCCAGCATCTTTCTTCTCAGAGATCTCGAGTCACTGCAAAAATCTCATAATGTAACATTCCTAACCCCGGACATAGAAGCACTTTGGCAATTGAGCAAGGTACACTGCTCGATAAAGAAATGGAACATCTTCTACTTTATCAACGTTCCACTAAAAACCTCTCCTCTTGAAACGTATTTCCTTCTGTCCTATCCTATAGAAAGGGACATCACATCCTGACAATTCATGTCCACCCACCTTTGATCCTAAAAAACCAAGATGAGTTATTTACAGCTACCTGTGAAGAAATCAACAGCGCTAGGTACTGCCACAACAAAACCAGCATCCAAAACGACTGCATTCGTCAGATCATCACCAACATCGACCTAGTAGCATGCAAGATAGTATATACATCAAGTGCACCATTCATCAAATACATCCCTTTTATTGACTACTACCTAACTTTCAGAACTAAGAGAATAGTAGTGAACAAAGGCAACCGCAACAATACCAGGTTCCTCACTAATACTAGCCTCATAAAGCTGACCAAAGACGAGACCATACTAGAAGCAGAGCCATCCACATATACAAGGACTCCAAGGGTATATTAACTACTGCCCCTGTGTACACGCACACCAACCTGAACATATCATTCGAAGACTTGCATCAAATTAACCTCAGAATGGAACCACTGGAACACCTGGAAGAGATACCCAGGAGTTCAGCGACTATTTACTACTCCCTCATAACGACGATAGCCCTCCTATTATTATCATTATGTTTCTTATATATCTACTGTGTCTGTAGAAGGAACCCAAACCCACAGCAAGATGGAACCCAGCCGCAAATCATGCCTCTACAGCCAGCACCAGCCACAGTCTACCCCGGACTCTCATGCCATTTGTCGCAGGAGCTCCAAACTTAAGGAGGGAGGAGTTATGACTCATCTATGGAAAAGTACCAATGCTGAATCAACAGAGGCTGATTTCATATAAATACAGCCACCGACCAGCGGACAGGCAGTTCTCAACTCACCACCAGACAGTTCACATCTAATTTCATATATATAATCAATTGTGCAGTTATTATTATTATTATTGTTGTATTGTAATTTCTAATAAAACTCTTTTTAAAAAGGCTAGTCAGGATTCCTGTAACATAACTTCGGTCCAAACAAAAACACTTTTAAAACCAGTGTATAAACTAAATTTGCTCTATGGTAGTCTATGTTATCACACTGTTTTGACAAAAACATCCCGAAACCGGTCGATGACCACAAAAAGTAGAAGGCTATTACGGAAAAATATCTCTAATGCTGAATATCTGATACTGATACTGGTGGGTCTAAGACCCTCGAGGGGACTGGGGCGGGGGTGGTTGGTCTAAGGATCAAGCATTCGGGACCCATGGGTAAATTTCCCAGCATCTTCCAGGCGGAGATATACGCTATTGGAAGATGTGTACAATTTAACCTCGATAGGGGATATAGGAACCAGGAGATTGTTATCCTTTCCGATAGTCAAGCAGCCATTAGAGCATTGAGTGCATCAGTTACCCACTCTAAAATGGTTTGGGAATGCCTCGATAAACTTAATAATCTAGGCAGGAGGAACAAAGTTGTGCTTTGGTGGGTGCCGCGGCATGTTGGCATTGAAGGGAATGAGATGGCCGACGTCCTGCCCAAGATAGGCGCTACCATCCCACTTCTAGGGCCGGAACCTTTTTGTGGGGTTAGCGACAAGTTTCTGTTGGAGGAACTTAGGAAGGAAGAGGAGACGAGGAGATCTCAATGAATTGAACAAGAACAAGCTCCGCGTTCTTATGGGTTTCCTCACGGGGCATTGCCGACTTAGAGGACACCTGGTGAAGCTGGGTTTGGAAAGTGATAGCTCATGCAGATTCTGTGGGGAGCTGGAGGAAACGCCATTACATCTCCTAACAGACTGCGAGGCTGCCACTCAGAGAAGGTTCAAAAACCTGGGTAGCTACCAGGTGGAGGAGGGGATATACCTTCTCTAGAGCCCGTCAGGATACTAGGATTCCTTAGGGATCTCAGACTGATGAAGGTTTTGTGGAACGGATGTTCAGCTGGGACATCTGTTCGGGCAAGCCTGCGGCACCCGGGGGGCATAGCATAATAGACCGGATAAAAGGTCGCAGTGCATTGGCCCCCCGCTTCAAAAAAAAAAAAAAAAAAAAAAAAAGCATGGATAAGAGGCGCTTCTATACAAGTTAAAATTCAGCGCCTCCCCTTCCCAATGAAATACAATTTGGAAATAAACTCACACATATTCACAAACACCATTCACGCATGCATTTTAACTTAAATATGGGTTCTTTTAAGGTTCTTTCTTAAGTTTAATTGCGTGCGTGAATGTTGCATGTGAATTATGAAAGGTAAAATATGGAACGTATATTAAGTGATAATCAAATAACATGCTTATGTAGATTAATTGTTCACCAACATATTTATTTATTTATACTATCTTAAGATCATTCAGCTCATATTTTATCCTTCCTTATAATTAATTATTCCAGAGTAGTTCACGGCTGACATGCTTGCCTTTCGTTTTGTTCTACACTCAAAGAACAATTATAAAATAAAATAGCAAGATAGCATGGTTAATCAATTATTATCAAAGTAAATCTCCTTTAAAAACGTAATTTTAATTATACATCTCCACTTGTTGGATATTTCCATTTTTAAAAGGAACAATGTGCGCGGGGCTTTTTAAAAAGGAAAAAACAACATGTGTTTACCCACCCAGGTATCAATGAATCCACTCCGCTTAAAACACTTTTAAAAAAAACAGTATTTAATCTAAATTTACTTTATGCAAGCCTATATTATCACACTGTTTTGGCAAAAACATCCCGAAATCGGTCGATGACGACAAAAACAAGGAGGCTATCACGGAAAAATATCTCTAATACTTTGCAGCTCTGCAGAACTAATCACAACTATTATTATTTAACGTTGTCCTATTATTATGGCAAATACGCTTTTAAGTAATTTTTATAGATTTAATATTCTAACAGTAGGGAAGGGAATAGTGCAGTAGCCAACTTCCACCGGAGGACCCGAGTTCGAGACCAGCTGTGCTACCCTTAGATTTTTTCTTCCTAGGAGCCTCTACAGCTCACTGTCCGGTATGAACAGTGTTGTCTGTAACGAGATAACACTGTCCGGGAACCGGCAGTGCACCGAGAAGGAATGTTGACGCGCCTTAAATAAAAAAAAAAAAAAATTCTATTTAATAAACCTTGATATTAATATAGAAGATAGCACCGTACTTAGTGCTCATGTATTTTAGGTAACTAATCGGAATACATATAAATTTTGAGGTTTCTGCGACATTTCTTTTGTTTTTTTTGAGGTATTTTGTTCTTACTCATTTATATATTTATTTTTGTCTTTATTTATCTATATTAATGCAGTATACATATAAGTAGGACAAACAAGCTTTTAACAAAAACATAAAGACTGTCTGCTTGTGATACCACGTCGGAGGAACAGGTATATGAGTAAATAATATAGGCATCTTACTATATCTTAAGAAAGATACATTACAAACAAACGAAGAAATCAAATATATATACGAAAAGCTACGGAGAAATTCACGAGAACAGATCTTATTTATACTATTAATTATAAATATAAATCTTAATAAAATACAGTAATTATACTTCGTGATTATTAATTAATAAAGTTTAATATTTTATTTTTTTACTTACTACAATTATTGACAATACTATTATTTAATTTGCAAATTCATATTTCTAAATAAATAGGCATTTGTAACATAACCAATTTGAGCGAACCAATCACTACCATTTAGTAGATTTAGCATTTCCTGGGTGGATATGTTGTTTGTTTTTAAATTTTCAAGTATATGTTCAAGTCTTGGGCAGTCAACTAGAAAATGATGTAGTGTTTCCACTTCCTCGGCATTACAAAGCGGGCAGCGATCACAGGAATGGCAAATCTAGATCACAGAATGGCGATCACTATTATATGGTACATTATTAGTCTTAATGTACCACTTCTAATCTTTGCTATCCATCTAATATTTAATAAGGACATACCACCATGCAAATAATTGTTTCTATCCAGATTAAATGACAATTCACTATAATGCGTATAGAAGGCAGATTTTTCCATTTCAAATACAAACTTCTCTCTTAAATTCCTCTCCAGCTTATAACGCATCTCTACAAATATACTTCCCCATTCTTGTATATTGTTCAATGTCAACTCTTTACCTACATCAAGACTGTTTGGCATTTCAACAATTTCTTTGTACCAAGAAAGCTTATTTGCAATAATTTGTTGGGCTAGTTTTTTGGTAACTCTTTCGTCTGACAAGTGCAGTATTTTACAAAAATAATTATAATGCAACTTGAGCGTGTACAAATAGAATGGCATCAGACCAGTTTCTAAGTACAAAAAGGAAGATGGTGTATAAGTAGGTAACTTAAGTAATTTTTAATAAAGAATTTTAAAAGTTTTTGAATTTCGTTGTATTGCCGTCCGCCCCAAATCTGTGCACCATAGCACGCTACAGTCCGCATTACTGCCTCAAAAACTTGCATTTTGGCCTTAAATTTTACATTTTTATTCTCCATAAGATCATGCCATATAATATTCAGTCCTAGCTTAGCTTTATTCACTTTATCTATACAATGTTTATTGTAAGAGAGCTGCGATGTTAATATAACGCCTAGATATTTGTACTCGTCTACAATGGTAATTTTTTCTTTTTGGAAAAACCACTTTTCATTTTTCGCCTTTTGCTACCCTTACTAAACACCATTGTTTTAGACTTGCTTATATCAAATTCAAATCCCAAAGATCCAAAACTCTCCCAGACAATTTATCATACTTTGCAATGAATTCGGTTCAGAGGAAATGTCATCAGCAAACGCTATAAGTTTGACCCGTTTATCGCCAACACGCACACCACCTGTGTCAATAAAATCCTCAATATCATTGAGGAAAAGGGAAAATAGCATGGGACTTAGCACACAACCTTGCTTAACTCCCGTAGTTGTTTCAAACATTTCCGTTAGGCCAGACTGACACCACTCTGTACAACTCGTACCAAATAGTAAGCCCTTTATAGATTGCATCATCTTTGAAGAAATACCCAGCTGAAATAACTTAAATAAAAGCGCCTGCCTATTGACACTATCAAATGCGGATGCCAAGTCCACAAAAAAGGCATATACCTTCTGCCTTTTTGCCTTTAATTTTATGTTAACAATATTGGTTAGATTAAATATATTATCCAAAGTAGAAAACTTTCTCCTGAATCCGGATTGAAACTGCTTTATTACTCCATGTCGCTCTACCCACTCAGTTATTCTTTCTAACAATAGCCCAGCAAATAACTTGCCTACTGCGTTATTAAAGGAGATTCCTCTATAATTAGAAGCTTCATTAATATCTCCTTTTTTAAACATCGGAAACACTATTGCAACCAGTACCTCGGAAGGACCGAGGTATGCAACCAGTTTTAAAAATGTTGTTAAACATGAAAAGTAGTTCAATCAAAAATTCGTTTGTGGCATATTTAAAGAACTCAGATGCAATCCGGTCTGGTCCCGGCGCTTTATTTTCTTTTGCGCTACTTATAACAGACTGCAATTCTTGAAATGTAAAGGGCTTGTCTAGGGAAGGTGATGGACAGTGTTGTCTGTAACGAGATAACACTGTCCGGAGGCCGGCCGGCAGTACACTGAGAAGGAATGTTGACGCGCCTTAAATTAAAAAAAAAAAAAATCTATATAATAAACCTTAATATTAACACAGAAGATAGCACCGTACTTGGTGCTCATGTATTTTAGTGGAGGTAACTAATCGGAATACATATAAATTTTGAGGTTTCTGCGACATTTCTTTCTTTCTTTTTTTTTTTGAGGTATTTTGTTCTTACTCATTTAAGACCACATACATACACAGACACACATTCTATATCTATGCAGGAATTGGCTAAGAGGTTCAGACTTGCCGAGAAATTTCTAAAAATCGTCCCTAATTTTGGTAAAAGGACGTTAAGCCCGCCTGAAAAAATAGGCATTACTACTACTAATATAAATTAAAGTAGCACTTAGTAAAGTCTAACGATCACAACTTCCCCGCAACTTCCAATAAAATAAATATTATCAGTATATATGTTATGTGTAACATTAAAAATAAATTTGATGACCTATGTATGCGTAATATAAAGTCTAAGAAAACCATTGAAGCGGGCATAATGTTTAAATAGAATATAATGTTTAAACGTTCCGCGATTTAGATTTCTAATATGTTAAGATGTCTATATGATATGGAGGTTGTTATATGTTTAAAGCTAGATGTGAAAATAGCTGAGTCGAAGCGTCTTTGCTAAGTTGCAAGATTGGTTGGAACGACAAGTCTGCTATTAGGTAAGAATTCTAAATTAAACAGAAAGTTGATTTAATAATATTTTAGTAAAAAAAAAAAAAGTAAAGTAATGCCTATTTTTTCAGGCGGGCTTAACGTCCAACTACCAAATTAGGTGTCTTGGACGGGGGCGGAAGCACCTACTTTACTATTAACATTTTTTTTAAACAAATATAAAATTCAGCAGTTATAGGCTGGACTCGAACTGGGGTCCTCCCACTTACAAGACCATGCTCATAACCACTACACCAACACCCGCTCTTATTTAAAACAAGGATATGATTTGAAATTGAAACTATTATGAAGCAATATTTTAGTATTTGAATGTAAAGCAATTGTAGTGGAAGAACGAAATGAAAAATAATAGTTTTTAAAATTAATTTAGAATATTTTAAAATGTGAAATCAACTTCAAAAAGAATGTATTTCACTGTCAGGTACTGTAAATTTGGATCATTAAACAAAGGCACAATATCCCGTTAGGGTAACTTCTTTGTATAAGAGAATTCCCCCGCGAGAGAGAGAGCAATTCCAAAGAAGAGAGTCTAATATTAGCTTTAAAAGAGTAAAGAGTAGTCAGTCTTAACTCAGCCTTCAAACCACACAGTCGTAATTCTACTTCCAAAGCTAGAACACTTCAGGAATCGCCCTCTTCAAATCAGTGCCAGTTATAAGTTAAAACATAAGAGTTTAGCATTTAATCTAGATTAATTAATTGATTTATACTTAATCGCTGTGATATTATAAAGCTATTTAAATTCAGTTAGAAAATATATTTATTTCATAATCAGTGGTGCTTTCTTGATTATATTCTTATATTCTATCTCAAACAAACACAAGCCCTTTTCGCTAAAACGCTCACGCCACAAGCTACCTACAAACGCATCATCATATCACCAATCACATTACACAATTATCTCAAAATAAAACGCCAAAATTTTTCAGTTATAAAATTGCATCAACAATTTAAAGAAAAAGATCCAACCCACATATTCAACTATAAACTGGAATTTTGAATAGAGTATTTCATAAATTTCACCAAAAAAAAATAATGTTAGTGCATAAAATATATTAAAATTATATATTTGTGGATATTATTCACTTAAAACTAAATCAGTAAAAGAAAAGAGAAGTTTCTAAAAATTCAGTTAGCAACAATTATATTGTGAATTCACCAAATTAAATAAGTATGCCCAAATTTTCACTTTAAGTGGGTACAGCAAATAAATTGCAACTGTAAGCCGATTTTCTAAAACCTCAAATCAGTGGGAAAATGGAATTGTTTGAATGCGGCTTGATAAAGCGTACCAATTTATCGATTTATCACTGAATAGGGATTCTAATTTATACTTCAGGAAAAAATGTTGAGCAATTAATTCTAGTAAAACTTTTAAACAATATATTTTAGTTAATCTTAATTATTACTTAATCGTTTCTTTTTTTTTTTTATTAAATAATCAAGTTATTAATTATTTTGTATTTAATTAAACATTAAACAAGACCAGTTTTGCTATCCATTGCTTAAAGGATTTAATTTAGGCATTACAGAATTTTTTGAGCCTCCATAATATAACTTAAAATGATTTATAAATTTAAAATAAAAGCAAAAAAGTTCCCAAAAATGATATGCGATTGCAATCAACTTATGGACTTTAGTCCATATTTAGTTGATTTTTGACCTCAATACGAATGGTTTTACTTCCATTTTTCAACAGCTGTCTTTGAAATTTACAAATGTATATCTTTATTTTTTTTTTAGTTTCTGCTTAATCACAATATTCTATTTATGACTTACTTTATTACTATAATTATTTCAACTATCAAATTATCAACAAAATTTGAATTAACATTTCACATAAATATGAGTGGAAAGGAACCGTGCTTTTTAATCGTTGGTTCTTAGTATATATACGAGTTACCTTAATCTAGAAGACCACCAGACACCAGCTCTCGGTCAATTCTTAACAAAATGGCAGATCGCTTTAAAATGATTGATTACCACTAAAATCAGGAATAATTATAAAAATGAAAAGTGATGTTTATATCTGTCCATTAAAGAAAATTGCAAAACACATTGTTTTCGGGTTAAGACCATGTCAGTGGTTTGTTCTTAACAGACGTTTCGTCCATCAATGCAATGAGCTTCTTGAGAATAGTGTCACCTAGAATGTCAAAGCAGCCCTGGCAAGAATCTTGGCGGATAGAATGGGAGCGGGACCAATTTCTTCCACGATTTACGTGCAATTTGGTGGACTAGGTGGAGGGACACAGCTCTGTTTTACCCGCCATGTGTCAGAGTTGCTTTGTCATTCAAGGCGACACTAACGTGAAGCTCATTATATTATGGGCCAAACGTCTGTTTATAACAAATTCACTGATGTAGTACCCAACCCAAAAATCTAAATATTTTAAATAAGAATGATCGCAGAAGCTAAAAAATTTTAAGAAACTTGTTTGAACCATTTTCAAGAATTGTAGATAGTATAGATGGTACATGAATGAAGTTTAAGAAAAATCTTTGGAGCCGTTTTTCAGAAAATTAGAAAAACTAAAGAAACCAATCGGTAAAGTGCGTTTCTGGTTGATGGATTTTGCCCGAAAACATCGTGTCTTAGTGGTGTTAATAGTACCTAAATGGAATACCAAGTTTGATTTTTCAGCGACTTTTCGTTTTTGAGATAGAGTGAAAAAGCGTTTAATACGAAACTGAGGAAACCGATATATTTTTTCGTGTAAAACGATAAAATAGCGGTTTATTTTCGTCCCGATTTCTCTGCCATTATAAAATTGATTTATTCAAATTACAAAAAAAAACAAAACAAAAAAAACACAAAATTCGCTGATAACCGAAAATTCACTGAATTCGAAAACTAACTGAAATGTTTTAGACAATGGCAGTGCCTTTACCTACTCAAAGACAAGCGAAAACCTAGCAACAGTGGTAGCCATTGTATGTTTTGTTCCGTCTAACGAAAAAAAAAAAATCAAAAAATCTGCGTGACGATGTGACTGCAGAAAACAGGTATATATTTTTCTCCATCGGAGAAGTGAAATTTTTTCGTGTTTAGCGATATTTGTTTCTTGTTGAAAGAAAAAAAAATGTATGAAGTTACATAGTATTTTGTCGGGACCGCAGTATGATTTCGTGTTAATCGTTTTTTTTTTTTTTTTTTCATGTTAAGCGTTTTCGTGTTAAACATTTTTCATTGTATTTTGTTATTACACACACATACAAACCGTTTGTTAAAATTTTTTTTTTTTCTGATTCACGGAAGATCGAAACATATATTTCCGGTGAAAACTCAGCTTCGAAAATCTGGCACGATCTCAATACTTCCTCCTGTATGAAGTAAGAGGCCATAAAAATATGAATGTTTTTTGATACTTCCCTAATAGAAAACGAATATAAATTAAAAAGTAATAAATTTGGTGATCAGAGGGGTTTAAAATGTCTACGCGAAAAAATTCCTGAATAATTTGTAATTGATTTGAAAGCTGTCACCACATATATATTGTAATTCGTTCAATGTCAATTTCTATTAGAGAATTTTAACAAGGCTGGAACCTGCAGCTGGTTATACGATGTGGGAAACTCAATCAGTGTCGACGGTCCTATAGTAAAATTATATGTGTGTGTGTATGTGTTTACATATATATTGGATGATTGATGCTTTCACTTTATTACATTTAATAGAAATGTGAGTGATTACATATGTAAAACGGTATCACTTGAAGTTCACTTAGATTTATTTATTTATTTATTTATTTTTTAGATATAAAATAAATCAGCAAGGTTGATTTTGTCTAATACTGATTTATGGTTGATTTATTCTGCTAAGGACCGTCCAAGGACGACTTCTTTAAGCTCTTTATGGAGAGGATTTTGTTCTGGCTCAGAATGTAAATAAAGTATTATTATTATTATTACTATTATATTAAGGACCTCAAAACATGTATTACCGTCATAACTCAATTCCAAAACTTTGATATGTTCCCAAAACTTCCACTTCATAAAGCATTAAGAGAAAGTTAATTATAACAAATATAAAGATTTGGAAAGATAAAATATTCACAAGAATACCAACAGAGTAAGAATTTAATAATTTATAAAACTTAGAAACTTTTATAAATAATAAATATTACAAAATAAAACATGCAATAAACTTCCTATTCCACTCAGATTCCTAATAAATAAATTCTCTTCAAACATAAAAACATTTACCTGAAATTTACATTCATTAAGACCGTATTGCCTGTTGGTGGAATCGTAATTGAATTAGAAGTTAGTGAGAAGTCAAACGTCACTCTCTCAAAATCCTCTCACACCAAATAAAATGATAAATTTAGTAGGATTAGTTCGTAAATTCAGCTTTAAGGGAAACGTGGGCCGTTTCCGGAAAAAAAAAAAAATAGAAAACAGTAAATATGATTTCTGATTTATTGATTTCCTTCAAAATCGGAATTTTTGCCGAACATTTAATAGCACTGTATATAATGCTGTAAAGGCGATTGGAGTGACCCTTAAAATCAAATATATCACTTTCATATTTTTTCGGGTGGCGGGGCTTAAAAGTGCACCCCTTCCAGATTAAGATCACTGAGAAATCTCAGGTTTTAGGAAGTTATAAGGGGTGTACATCTTTCTCCAACACCTGGGTAAGTACCCAGAGGTTTCCGCATCTTGGATGATAGTATTGTAGTCCGTATTCTGCAGGTGCTATAATGTTCTAGGCCAACCTTTTTCAGGTGCCCTCTGAGTCTACAACGTCCAGTGAGGAAAACTGTCAGAATGAGAAATCTAAATTTACTTAGACTAATGCACGCTTCAAATACTTTCTGGTTATAACCGCGACTTAGCTTAAATTCAGTTCTAGAAGTGTTTTCTAGAGCTGTACTCTCTTCAATTCTACCACTTTTCTGAGCTCTTCTCGAACACACTGGTCGCTTATTCCACCCAAGGAAAAAAAGAGAGATACTGCGCTTTTCCTTGCCAGGATGTCGGCCATCTCATTTCCATCCACACCAATATGCCCTGGCACCCAAAATCATTAAGTTTACCGAGGCATTCTCTGTACCATATTTGAACTGATGATATATGAACTCAGTATTTTAATGGCGTCTGGTTATTGGATAGAATCACTATCTCTTAATTCTGTTATTTTCTGTCGAAGTTAAACTGGAACCCATCTTCCGATGAGTGCATTTTCGCCTGGAAGATGCTGGAAAAACTTGCCCCCCAAAGACTCCAAGTATCTGATCATTCGGCCATCATTTTCATATAATCATTTAACAATTACAATTTAGGTGGTATACATAATTAAAATTAGCAATGTTAATGAATAATTTAATAACATATAACGTTTTTGGTGTTCGTTACGACCGTTGTATTCAATGTTGTAAATTCGATGTTGAGTTCGGTCATACAAAAGAACTCTTTTTAAATTTCTACCGACGTTTCGGCAAATTTATTGCCTTCTTCAGGGTCTGAACAAAGGTTTTGATACAAATCAATAAAAAATAGAAACAACATAAAATATGAACTTAAAATAAATATTTTCAAAATAAATTTTGTTTAAAAATAAACTATATAAATAAACTAAATAAAGAGTATGATATATATAGCACATTTACATTTATTTTAAACTATTGTTGTAGAACAGATCAATATTAAACTAAATCACTATTAAAACTTTGACAATATGTGTCATACATAAGAGTAAAGTATGGAAATAACTTAGGAAATGTACTTACAAAAATTTTCAGTTAGAATTTCAGTAGTAATTAATCTAGTTTAACCTGTGACACACCATCACCAAGTGTTACGAACATTGGATGGGTCAAGTTTTATAAAGGGCTAGGAAAGCGGATGGGAAAACCGTGTCTTAGTCTGTATGTTGTTTTGGAAATTCCAGGAGATTGTTATAACTGAGGGATAGGTTTTTGGTGTCTGTTTTAAAATTGATAGATAATTTATCTTTTTTAATATGAATCATTTCCAATATATTTCTTTTTTTAATATTATTGTTGATGGAGAGAATTTTAGTGTTTTCTATGTCAAATTCATGTTTGTATTGTATGCAGTATTTCGTTAGTGCTGTAGTCATTTCAGTCGTTTTTTTTTTTTTAGTTTTACAGTCGTATTTATGTTGGTACAGTCTATTTTTTTTTAAAATATTCAGATGTTTGTCCTATATATGTAGCTGGGCATTGTAAACACTTTATTTTATAAATTATATCTGATAATAACATTGTGGGTGCGGGTTGAAATTTAAAAAGAATTCTTTTGTATGACCGAACCTCAACATCCAATTTACAACATAACATAAGGAAAAGTACGTGAAATTTAATAAAAGTAATTAATTAATTGAAAGGAAATGGAAAATCTATCAGATGCAATCAAATTGATACAGATATTGCATATATACACATATAACTTTGTATCTGAGCCAATACAAGTAATTAGGGAATGCAGCTTATTACAGTGAAATTGCATTAATGCAGTATTGATTAACTTTGGTTATTATAGCAAAGTTTGAAAGGGAATTTGAATCTACAAAGTATTTCATAATTTCATACAACATTTCTTGTCAAAACCATTAATTGTATATGCCAAATTCAGTGGGTAATTAAACACAGCTTTTGAACTTACAAGGATTCATCAATTATAATGAATTCAGTAAGGTACCTCAATTACACTTTATTATTGAACGAAAAGCAATTATATTGCAACTAATATTCTACAAAACTTGAGATCTTTTAATCGTTTTAGTTTATATTAACGATATAAATATAGATAATTGGGAGCAGCACTTCCGGTTATCCGATTTTTGTGAAACTCAGAATTTCTACAATATATTTAATTCTAATTAATATTATTTAGATGATGGAATTGTCTAATAAACTGAAATTGCACTCAAGATAAAAACCTAACCCCACCCCCTCCCACAGAAGTGCCCTTACATGAATTTTACCAGAGAAATGTTTCAAATAAAAGTTGTAGCTCTTTGTATGTGTAGTTGATATATCAAGTTTAAGGAAAATCGTCGGAGCCATTTTTGAGAAAATCGCAAAAAAGTAAAAAAAAAAAACTAGTAAAGTGGTACTTCCGGTTGAGGAATTACGACAGTTAACCCACCGTCAGATCCCATGGTGATATTTAAACGTAATATCAAGTATCAACTTGCTATGGTTTTTCGTTTTTGAGCTGTTCACATAAACACACACACACAGAACATTTGCTAAAAACCACTTTTTTTTGGACTCAGGGGACCTCAAAACGGATATTTCCGGTGAAAGCTAGCTATCAAAAATTTTACACGATTACAATAGTTCCTCTTACTAGGAGTAAGAGACAGTGAAAAAAAAAAATGGTTGTAATCGTATTCGAGAAAATTCCAAAAAAATTCAAAAACCTATACTAATAATTGCGGTAATATCGCAATTTCCGGTAAACCGATTTACTTCAAATTTTGAAATCCATGATACCCCTAATGTGTAATAATGTTATGTAGACGGTAAAAGCCATAATATATTATACTGAAGTTGTACTTTAGTGGAAAGCGTAACACGCTACTGTTCCCCCCAGGACCTCCAAAAAATTAATTTTTCTGAAAAAACTTTCATATAAAACTGTTAGATATTTATTTATAGCTAATACCTAGTACATGAAGTTTATAGAAAATCGTTGGAACCGTTTTTGAGAAAATCACGAAAAAATTGAAAAATATAAAAACAGTAAAAAAACAGTTAAAACGCATTTCTGGTTGATAACTTTTGCCCGGATTCTTCGTGTCTGATGCAGTGATAATAACTAAACGGAATACCAAGTTTCGAGCAGCGACTTTTAATTTTTGATCATATACATCACAGACAGACTGACAGTATTGGTATTTGCACTGGACCAATATAGCTACCCCCCCCCCCCAAACAACAATAAACCGAAACTAGATCAATCTGGTTAGATCCAGGTCTAGATTCATCGTAGCCCAAACAAATCGGACTGTACCTAACCTTAAACGGAGATAGCTTAAGCTCTTCTAGAGATAATCTGTTCCGATCAAAGTTTCTGATCCTGATTTCCAACACAACCCAAGCATAAGATGAATGAGTGTTTTTTCCTCTATCTCAAAAACTCTTCTAAAGACGTCTCATATAGAGCATGGGCCTCATTATGTAGAGATGTCTCCTTAAACCACAACGCCAAATAAAGGATCCAACCAGATGTCTAAGAGAGGTTCGTAAGGACACAGCCCACTAATATCCCCGAACGGAATCTTAATGAGCATCTTAGAGTGCTCATCCATAGTGATGAATGCTTTGAAGCTTCAGAGACATTTTCCGTGGTAGCCTGCTTCATTTTGTGGTCGTCGACCGGATTCGGGCGTTCGCCCATCTTCAGGATGCGGTTGTCAGCCACTGTGATAACAGAGTCTTGCACAGAGCAAATTCAGTTTACACACTGACTGTAAGCTTATTGAGTCAGTGTCTAAACTGAATTTGCTATGTGCAAGTCTGTGTTATCACACTGTCTGACAGGCGCATCCTGAAACTGGGCGAACGCTCGAACTCTGCGGAACCAACCACCATAACAGCTTTGAAGCTTGTCAAACGTGCCTAAAGTCACATCGTAGAGAGCTCGGGACCAATGAAAGGCAGAAAGGTTGGCAAAAATGTTACTTATCTGAGTTTGAATTAACGTAAGTAATTTCGATAACAATGTACCTTATTGAGAGAAGGGTATAAGATACTGGACTCCACGCAGAGGACCCAGGATCGAGTCCAGCTGTGCTGCTCTTAGATTTTTTTCTTCCTAGGAGCCTTTACAGCCCACTGTCCGGTGATGGACAATGTTGTCTGTAACGAGAGAACATTGTCCAGAGGCCGGCAGTGCACTGAGAAGGCTCCTGGCGTCAATAACCCTAGATATTGACGCGCCTTAAATTAAAAAACAAAAATGTACCTTATTGAATATGTAGATGAGTCTGCAATGCTTGATAAAATACCAAATGTAACTTATTATTAAATGCAATAATCGGTTTAACGGATTTGTTAAAATGTGGAAAAAAGAAGAAAAAGTAAATTAAATTTATCGAATTAATGAAGTAATTTAATTAGAAATTTGGAATGAGGAGGAGTGTTTTTCAATAAACTGGGCAAGCAGTCAGTAGAATAATATCGAGTTGGGCAACCAGTGTTGGCAGGGTGCTCTCATCAGCAGTGGAAATGAGCTGTCTGTTAAATGTAGACTGGTTATGTTTGATAAGCTACACGTATATATAAATGGCGAACATGTTCCCTCGATATTAGTGAATGTTTATTCGTACAAGAAGAGTTTGCACATGGGAATTTGTTGGACCAACCACGCTGTCAATAATACTGTACTATAAACTTTACCATCAACTAATATTTTTATTTCATTTTATAATTCATACTAGAGGGGGGAACCGTCCAGGCAGTTTAACCCCACTATATATTCTATTCTTCACTTTGGTCACCTGTTCTAATTTGCATAAAAATCAATTACAATTTTCAAACTCTTATGTTTGAGATTCCTTATTGAAAGGAAAAGATCTCACAAAGGAAAAATAAAATCTGGCATGACATACGTACCTCTGGCAGTCTTCAAAATTTCAATTTCGTCTTTTTTTAGACAATTATAGATGTAAATAATCTATTTTAGACTTTGTGCTTAAGATTTAGGGATAGAATAATATTGAGTACTCTATCATTACCAAATAGTGTATGAATATGAGGCGTGAATGTATTTATTAGGATGAAAGTAATTATGAAATATTTATAGATTTGAAAATGAAAGGGAAATGTGTGATTGAAATTTAGACGCTAATGCTAGCCAGAAATGCAAAGGATTATAAAATATTGTAATGATTATTATGTTTGAAACATGTGGATTGGTCCGGAAAGCGGTATTTTATCCGTCGTAGCATGCATATTTATAGTTTTCCTGACCGGTATCGGATTTTCATCCACCGTCAGAACAAATTCACCAAGTTCGTGTAAAGAGTTCACTTCAATTTAATGTTTGTGTTACACTCATACTTGTTGGTTTGTTGGTTGTATACATTATATGGGGAGGTTACTACGTTATGTTGCTATGTGTTGTGTTTAATGATGAAGTGTTTTTGGTGTGATGTGATGTTGTAGTGGTAATAGTAGCTTGTGTAGCACGAGCGGTTTAGTAAAAGGGCTTGTGAGTATATATGTTTAAGAGAGAAGTATTAGTAGTAAGTAAGTAGTCACCACTGCTAACATTAAATATATTCTATTAAAATAATAACTACAAGTTATTTGCAAAGAATGTATAAACTCATTAATATATTGTGAAACTGCCACTGATTCTAAGATAGCGATTTCTGAAGTAATGTTCTGGCTTGAATGTCTGTTTTAGACTGTATTAAAGGAATGTCTTCTAATTGTTCGTTCAAATCCTCCCCTGTGAGAAGAAAGGGTAGACAACGCTAACAAGGTTCATGAACTCTAAAAGACAGTAGTGGTCTTCTACCTGGGTTACCCTTTTTGCCAAGGGAATGTCAAATTTTGATTATTTGAAATTAAATATATTTCTATATTTCTGGCATCCAACATCACATTATCCCCCTCCTGGAGAAATTTTTCGGCACGAAAAATTTGGGAGGTAATTCAGAGTTGTAGAGGCTTGGAGATTATCCTCCGATATGGCGAGAGGCGTATGTGCAACCTCTGCAAGCTAGTCGTGTGTAGTATAGACTGCAGTCATCTTCTTCTGGAGCAAACGCTGCTTGAATGTGTGAGCGATGGTGTGGTGTCGAACGTTTTCTTCTCGAGCGAACGCTGCTTGGGTGGGTGAGCATTGCTCTGGTGGTATTACCAGGCTGACAGAGAACACTGCTTAGCGAGTGAGAGTGCTGCTGATGAAGAAATAATTGACAAAGGCAATGCAATGTTTATGGACAGTCAAAAGCTTGTACAAGTAATAAATAAATGTGAAACACAAGTAGGGTTAATACAGGAAATATGTGAGTAAGTTGATACGTAAGAAGTTGGCAGCAAACTCAAATTGGAGATGATATTAAAATAAATAATAGAGAAAAAAAAAAAAAAAAAAAAAAATTAAATAAGGCGTCATTTCAGTGGTTTGTACGGGTCTAACATACATATAATATTAATGATAATTAAATGTGTTGCTGAATTCCGAGTATAATAGTATTATTTTTGATTTGAAAGTACGGAATTTTATTTTCCTCCGTAACAGGAAATCAGCGAGTAGCCTTAAAACTTTCTAGCGTACGATCGGCCACCTAAGAGGTATAATGAAGACGAAACCACTGTGATACCCTTCACTAGGAAAAGAACACTCCCACGCCTGAAAAATATCCGGCTAGCCGGAGAGGAAGTAGGGTGGGAAAAGGAGGTTAAGTACCTAGGGGTGACTTTTAGGAAGAAACACATTGAATCAACTGTTAATAAGGCCACTGGCGCCCTCATGATATGTAGGAGGATGGCGGGCAAATCCTGGGGATGCCCCCCGAGAATCCTACGGTGGATGTACACCATGATGGTGAGACCAGTTATCACCTATGGCGCGGTGGCTTGGTTTAGGAAGACCAAAGAAGTATCGGTCAGGAAAACTCTTGACAAGGTATAGCGGCTCGCATGCTTATGCATGACGGGGGCTATGAGGACTTGCCCCACTGCCGGGATGGAGGTTATCCTCAATCTGTCACCTTCGTACCTAGTGGTAGAAAGGGCGGCGAAGGGGGCTCTTCTTAGGATTTCCAGGAGTGGTGCAGGAGGAGGGGAAGGGCTGGGGGTTAGAGAGTTGGTATTCTCACCTTTGGGCTCCCCCATCTGACACCTTCCTAGGGACGGTATGAGTAAGAGGTACAGCTTCACTAAAAATTTTTCGTCGAAGCTAGGGTCCAAGAGTGAGTGGAGCGAGGGATCCGCTCTGTTGGGCATCAAGGAACATGCCATTAAATGGTATACTGATGGGTCGAAGACCCTCGAGGGGACTGGGGCGGGGGTGGTTGGTCCAAGGATCAATCACTCGGAACCCATGGGTAAATTTCCCAGCATATTCCAGGCGGAGATATACGCTATCGGAAGATGTGTTCAATTTAACCTCGACAGGGGATACAGGAATCAGGAGATTGTAATCCTTTCTGATAGTCAAGCAGCCATTGGAGCTCTGGGTGCACCAGTCATTAACTCTAAAATGGTTTGGGAATGCCTAGATAAACTTAACGATCTGGGCAGCAGGAACAAAGTTGCACTCTGGTGGGTGCCGGGGCATGTTGGCATTGAAGGGAATGAGATGGCCGACGCCCTGGCCAAGACAGGCGCTATAACCCCACTTCTGGGGCCGGAACCTTTTTGTGGGATTAGCGACCAGTTTCTGTTAGAGGAACTTAGGAAGGAGGAGGAGACGAAGAGATCTCAACTCTGGTACTCCCTCCCCGGGTTGCGGCAGGCCAAGATCTGCTTGGGAAATTATAACCAACGGAGGTCGGAGGCCTGCATTGGATTGAGTAAGAACAAGCTCCGCGTACTTACGGGTTTCCTCACGGGGCATTGCCGACTTAGAGGACACCTGGTGAAGCTGGGCTTGGAAAGTGACAGCTCATGCAGATTCTGTGGGGAGTTGGAGGAAACTCCAATACATCTCCTAACAGACTGCGAGGCTGCCACTCAGAGAAGGTTCAGGAACCTGGGCAGCTACCAGGTGGAGGAAGGGGACATACCCTCTCTAGAGCCCGTAAGGGTATTAGGATTATTATTATTATTCCCAAAAGGGGAGGGAAGTAAACCCTACGCTATCCAAAGCCCCCTCGGGCCCATATAGCTGCCCCTAAAGAATACCTACCACTGGGACTAGAATGAAAATCCAGGCCCAGGTTTTAACCATCTAAGTTTCACAACAGACCGAACAAATCGGACCAAAACCTTAAAAGGACACAGCTTAAGATCCTCTACCGACATCCTATTCCGGCCGAAGGTCCTAAACCTAATCTCCTCACAACCCAAACAATTCGTCATCAAATGCATGGGTGTTTCCTCCTCAGTTTCACAAACTCTACAAAAAGGGTCAGGCACAAGTCCCATTATATAGAGATGTCTCCTTAAACCACAATGCCCAGTGAGGAATCCAACCAGATACCTGAGGGAGGTCCGTGAAAGACATCGGACCCCACTACTCAAAGCTCCGTCCGGGCCCCCAATGAGCATTTTAGACTGCCGACAACCCACTGCACTCATCCATAAGGATGAGTGCTGTGAGGTCATCCACGTCTGAAAGCCCGACAAACATGTGTCAGAAGACACACCAACAGCAGGCTCTGGACCAATGAAAGGGAGAGAGGCACCTAATTTGGCAAACCTATCCACCTCCTCATTCCCAAAAATTCCCATATGACCTGGAACCCAGACCAGAAGCACATCCTTTAATGAAGAAAGATCTTCCAGTCTTCTAGAACATTCCAACACCAATCTGGAAGTGAAGACACATGAATTAAGCGCCTTCAACGTAGCCTGGCTATCCGAGCAGATACAAACCCCTTTTAAATTAGTGTTACGCACCCTCTCATCCAAAATACAGCAAAGAATGGCATAAACCTCAGCCTGGAAGGTATTAGGATTCCTCAGGGATCTTAACCTGATGGAGGTATTGTAGAACGGATGTTCAACTGGGCATCCGTTCGGGTGCTATGGGCAGGCCTGTGGCACCCAGGAGGCATAGCACAATAGACCCCCCCCGATAAAAAAAAAAAAAAAGAAAAAAAAAAGAAGACAATTAAATTATTATAAATCGTATTGGTATTCGTATTATTATTAATTATTGTAAAAAGTTGTTGAAATTCATTCAGAAGCTTTGAAATTTATTATTTACAAAATACTGTTAAAATACATTAAATTAAAGATAGAAAGATGGATGCCTGACATTCACAAGAAGGTAAAATGATAACAATAATTAAAAAAAAAATATATATACATATATATTTCCAGACTGGCGCGCTAAAAAGAAATAGCGGAAATTGAATTCATGTTTAGAACAATAGAAGATAAATTTCCATTGGTTAAGCGTGGCGGAAATAATTGATCTATATCCTCAGCACCGTATTATATCCAAACCTTTTAGTTTTATATTTTACTTCCCATCTTTATTATTATTTATATTATCTACAAAAATGTTTAATAACATAGATACGATTTTAATGATGAAAACAAGTTTCATAATATATATGTTTTTTTATTCATTATTTGCTGCTATAATTCTAAATGTTTCATGGATAATCACTTTCCTCCCCCTTAAATCCTCTAGCAGCCACCAATTCTTGTAAAACTGGTAGGTAGGATCGAATATTTAATTGAATCCTTAAATCTGGAGAACACAGGATTTTATCCATATAGAAGCACGCTTCTTTCTATTGGGTCTGACAAATTTTGTATTCTCATCCATCAAGTTTTGTGTAAAGAGTTAACTTTTAAGTTTCTATCGAACCAACCAATCAATCAATCAATCAATGTTGTTGATGATAGTAAACTTAACTTGACCGTAGATGAGAATCCGAAACCCCTTCAGATCCAACAAAAGCACCGTTAGTATGTTTCATGACTTTCTCTTACACCAGTGAGAGAAACTTTCATTTCAGATTTATTGAAATTGAATTTTCGAACTGTAACCAATGTTTCCTGAAAATACGAAACTGTTTTTACAAAAATTGGGTTTTTTTTTGTATGTGCCCGGTTAGTAAAATTCAAGATCAAGTTTAGTATTTACCATAGATATTATCTATCAATGGATCTCATACAAGGTTTTTGATAACGATTTAAGTTTTTAGCCAACCGGAAGTACCACTTTATATTTTGCCATTTTATATTATACCACTTAATATTTTGCAAGTTTCCTAATTTACTCAAAAATGGATTATTTTTTTTTAAATCTGACATTCTGCCTATATTCCAACCCATTCGAGCACTCATATTTTTACCTAGGCAGATGACACAGCCATCCTTTCCCCACATCCCGATCCTGTCCTAAGCACACTTAACCTTCAGCAACATTTGTAATCCCTAGAGAAATGGTTCTGCAGATGGAGAATGAATGTTAACGTCCAAAAAAGCAAAAATATAATGTTCACCCTAAGACGTGCCATTCGTCCCCCCAGTTCATATGAACCACATCTTATTATATTATCGTTGATACAGTTAAATATCTAGGACTCTATATAGACAAATGCCTGACATAAAACCCACATACAAGACAGAAACGAAACGAAGTAAAAAAAATCTGGTGTCAAACACTCACACAACTTTCTCCACTCCTGTTCTCAAAATTATAATTCACAAATTTTATAGTTTGTGTACCAAATTTAACGAAATTCGTCGAAAATTCAAAAACCTGTTCAGTAAAAGAGCACTTCCGATTTACTAATTCTCTTAAAATTCGGAATTTTGGCCATCTATTTATTTCTAGTTAATTTTGTTTGGATGATAGAATATATCAACTACGATAGCACTTTACAGGAAGCTGTAACTACGCCCCTCTCCCAAAAGTGCCCTTAAATGAATTTTCCCAGAGAAATGTTTTAAATAAAAGATGTAGATCTTTGCATGGTTAGTTTATATAAAAAGTTTCTAGAAAATCGACGGAGCCATTTTTAAGAAAATCGCGAAAAAGGGAAAAAGTTATTCATAAAAGTGTTAACATAAACGCACTTCCGCTTCTCCGATTTTGTCAAACTCAAAATTTCGACCACATATTGAATTCTAATTACCATTATTTAAATAACAGAATTGTTTAATAAACTGAAATAACACTTTAGATATAATTCTAACCCCACCCCTCCCCCCGGAGTGCTCTTAAATGAATTTTTCCGGAGAAATGTTTCAAATAAAAGTTGTAGCTCTTTGTATGTGTAGTTGATATATCAAGTTTAAGGAAAATCGTCGGAGCCATTTTTCAGAAAATCGCAAAAACGTAAAAAAAAAAACTAGTAAAATGGTACTTCCGGTTGAGCAATTTTGACAGATAACGCACCATCAGATCTCATGGTGATACCTAAACATAATATCAAGTTTGAACTCTCTAAGGTAAAAACCATTTTTTTGGACTCAGGGGACCTCAAAACGGATATTTCCGGTGAAAACTCAATATCGAAAATTTGACACGATTACAATACTTCCTCTTACTAGGAGTAAGAGAAAGTAAAAACGTTACCGCCTACTCAAGCGACTACTGGACAGACACTCAAAACTAACTTTAAATAACAAAGTACTTATGGACAATCTCCTATTAAAACCTCCACAACCTCTAAAATATCCACCGCCTCCAAACACTACAATCCAATGCTCCCTTTTACGTTTCTAACCTGACAATACATTCCGATCTCCAGATTCCATTTATCGGAACCTAGCCAGATTCCATTTAGTGGGCCTAGTCCAAATATGATACCGCAAATTTCACACCCGTCTCGCACATCATCAAAATCCATCAATTCACCAAATTTCCTCAACATCCATTCCAGATAACCCTCTTCGACAACTGAGGCAGCAGTGGCCTCGTGATCTCTTACAAGTGCGCAGCGAAATAGTGTGGAGGTTCACCAATGGGTGATTTTTCCATTTCTGTTATTATGAGTCATCTCATTTACTTGTTGGTGGTTACGCAAGCGTACCCCAGCAGTTGTAAATTTTCAAATAAATGAAAGAAAAAAACCTGACATTTTTTTTTTTTAATGGTCATCGACCGGTTTCAGGCGTTCACCTATATACAATTCAGGTTATCTTGATAAATGTGATATCATAGACATTTTTAAAGGTTTACAAAACAGTCTGGGATTCCAATTAATTCCAAAGTTAAATTCCATTGTCTTATTTTATTTTTATAACCCAGTATGAGAAGGACAAATTATTGATCAAAAGATATCGAAGCCGCAAACGCGATTATTAATCCGATGCCCCCATGTGATGCAAGCGGCCATTTTTAATGTTAATATTTCGGTAATTGGTTATCCTTTGCTAGTTTAAAAAAATTTATTATGAAATATTAAGACGACTTTCTATAACTAATAGAAGTAATTTTCAAACTTCAGATTCTCAAGTTTTTTTTGGTGTTGGTATAGTGTGAGCTCTACCGTCATGATTTCGCATATTATGCAATCTACCGTCGTAATTCTGGTTTGCTATGCACTATCAATAATAATTAAAATTAAAATTACTATTTTCAAAATATTTATTATCACGGTTGATCTTTATTTGTGGTCGTCCCTCATGACGTTAAGCACGCGAAAATAGAATAGTGATACACTAATTTTCGAGTTAGCCGGGATGACAGTTTTTTTGGTGCAATGGTAATTACGGAGGGCGGAGCTCCCTATAAAAGAGTTTACTTAATGCCTTACTCTGGTAAGGTTATACTAACTAAAGTAGAGCACATATTTCATACAATAGATATTATTACGTTGGTAAAGCGGATACTATACCGGAACCACTTTTTTTATTATGTCGGATTTTACTAAACGTTTATTGCATTAACTCTACCTATACGCTGAACCGTACATTATAATGCTAGGATATTATAAAGTAAAACCTTACCGTCCTAGTTCTAGAATTATCACAAAATCAATTGTTCTGCGAGCTACTTTATCATTACAATATTTTGCAAAAAGCACTTCTTCAAACTGAAAGCCAAAAGTTATCGCATCCAAGAATCATATAAATAAATTTTAATTTATTTTCTAGGAGGAGGGAGTGATATAATTAGCACAGTGTTAACGCATTGAACTTATAATATGGAGGTCCTGGGTTTTAAGGCCATGCAGTTACTTGGAAAGTAGCGATCCCACGGGTTACGACAGCTCAGTATTCCATGCAATTCGTCAGAACAGTACATAATATACTTAAACTACATGCACTCTTCCCTTTATAGACGCGGACAAACACAGTACACAAACTAGGGACGGAGACCCTAGTTAATTGGCGTAAGCCAAAGGAGAATGAAGGGATTAGTTCAGAGGTAGGGCATGGGACTAGCAACGCGGAGGTCCTGGGTTCGAATCCACCATGCTGCCTTTAGATTTTCTCTTCCTAGGAGCCTCTACAGCACTATGTAGGTGATGGGCAGTGTTGTCTGTAGCTAGAGAACACTGTTTGAAGGCCGGCAGTGCATTGAGAAGGCTCCGGGGGCACAATAGATCTTTCAGGTCGCA
Source organism: Triatoma infestans (assembly GCA_011037195.1). Taxonomy (NCBI): domain Eukaryota; kingdom Metazoa; phylum Arthropoda; class Insecta; order Hemiptera; family Reduviidae; genus Triatoma; species Triatoma infestans. The sequence goes on from JAAEAF010014850.1 coordinate 101,490, forward strand.
GTGAAATAATCCCCTACAACAATCTAGATGTACAAGGCCAAGCTGAGCGGCACTTTAGATTTGTTCCCTAAGAGTTTCCAGAGGTTCCTGTCCAGTGATGAGGCAGTGTTATCTTTAAAGAATGAAAAACACTACCAGGACAAAAGTGCATTGAGAAGGTTGTTCCGAAGGCCAATGTCATCATCAGATGTTGACGTATCTTAAAATAATGTTTCAAATAGGTACGTTTGGACTATGAATATAATATACAAGGAATGGGAAGAAAATCGTTGAAGTCGTATTTTAAGAAAATCGCAAACTTTCAAACAAAATACTGTTTTAATACAGTTAGCACGTTCGAGTGGCGGATTCAATCAGACCCTACAAGAACCCCATGCATACCCATAACCCATTCGCTATAAAAAATTTTATTATATTTTTGATAATTCCCCCTCTCGGATAGTTTTTTTTTATGAGAAATTAACTGTATTTAATGTATTCCCACGGATTACAAAAGGATATAATTATTAAAACCTACATGAACAAAATTTACTCAAATAAAAACATCAAGAGACAATAATTTATCGAGCATTAATAAAAGAATTGTCTTGAACAAACAACGCATTAAATATAATCAATAAATTAGTATTACAAAAAAATGGTAAAATTATAACGTGAAACAATGTATGTGTAATAATTGTATAATTAAATGAGGTATTGTATTGTCTAATTAAAATTCCATTTCAGTAGAAACATTAAGATATATTATGTTTTAAAAAAATAAAATAAAATAAAATAAAAAAAAGATAAATAATAAAAATACATTACTAATTAGTTTCAAGCATAGGAGTGTGCAAAAAAAAGTCGTGATGAACACCTATTGTTATTTTAATAGAGAAATATTAAATAAGTAGTGAATTAGACAGATGTAAATTTTAAGTTTGTTAAGAGATTCTTGCAAAAATGATCGCAGGCATATCTTCACAGAATTACTGTTACAAGTTACAAAAATCTGGTGTGAAACGCTCACACAACTTTCTCTTACTCCAGTTCTCAAGAGTAGAAGTGACAAATTTTATACTTTTTGTACCAAATGTAATGAAATCCGTCGAAAGCGGGAAAAACTGCTCTGTTTAGTAAAGGCGCACTTCCGGTTTACTAATTGTCTTGAAACTCGGAAGTTCAGCCACCGATGTAGTGCTATGTAATTATGGCTGGATGCTAGAATGGTATAATCAACTGTGAGAGCACTGTGAGAGGACAACATAAGCCCAGGCTTCCCCTAAAAGCGTCATTTGAAGAATGTTGCCAGAGAAATGGTTTATATAAAAGTTGTAAATGTTTGCATGGTAAGTTTATATTGGTAGCGTGAAGGAAATCGTCGGAGCCAGTTGTGAGAACAATGCAACAAAGAGAATAAATCATTAAGTGAAGTGGTAAAGTAAACGCACTTTCGGTTATCATAATTGTTTCAAGCTCGGAATTTCAACAACATAGTAAATCTGATTATTTAGTTGTGAGAATTGTCTAATACACTGAAATTGTACTGTAGATGGAAACCTAACCCATTAACTAATGAAAACCCAATATCGAACCCTACCTTCCCCCATAAGTGGCCTAAAATGAATTTGGCCAGAGAAATGTTTCAAATAAAAGTTGTAGCTCTTTGTATGTGTAGATGATATTGCAAGTTTGAAGAAAATCGTTGGAGGCATGTTTGAGAAAATTGCAAAAACGTAAAAAAACCACTAAGTAAAGTGGTACTTCCGGTTGAGGAATTTTGACAGGTGACCCACTGTCAGATACCATGGTGATACCTAGACGGAATATCAAGTTTCAACTTTCTACGGTTTTTCGTTTTTGAGCTATGCTGTTCACATACATACACAGACACACAGACCATTTGCTAAAAACCACTTTTTTGGACTCAGGGGACCTCGAAATAGATATTTCCGGTGAAAACTCAATATCGAAAATTTGACACGATTACAATACTTCCTCTTACTAGGAGTAATTTTAAAATTTCAAGTGATAGGTATTATGTGTGTAGATAGTATAAGAAGTTTAAAGAAAACCACTTTCGGTAAAGTCGAGCTTTAGGTTAAAGTATTTTGCCCCCGAAATCTTCATGTCTGATGCGGCCGTAGTACCTAAACTGGAAACTAAGCTTGAACATCAAACTGCGCCTTTTTTATCTTCAAGGTATTTTGTTAAGAAAAAAAAATACACACGCACAGACTATTCGCTGGAAACACTTTTTCTGACTCAGAGGACCTCAAAACATGTATTTCCGATGAAAACGCAATTTTGAAAATCTAGCGCGATCAGAAAATTTTCTCTTACTAGGAGTAAGAGAGAGTGAAAAAATAATAGAAACGTGATTCCAGACATTCACACGATTCTCTTACTGCGATACACTAATTTATAACAGATTTTTTTTTGTTTTCTCTACTCATAGTAAGAGGAAGTATTGTAATCGTGTCAAATTTTCGATATCGAGTTTTCACCGGAAATATCCGTTTTGAGATCCTCTGAGTCCAAAAAAGTGGTTTTTAGCAAATGGTCTGTGTGTGAGAGTGTGTGTATGTATGTATGTGAACAGCATAGCTCAAAAACGAAAAACCGTAGAAAGTTCAAACTTGATATTCCGTTTAGGTATCACCATGGGATCTGACCTAAATCCCTCAACCGGAAGTACCACTTTGCTAGTTTTTTTTTTTATACTTTTTTGCGTTTTTCTCAAAAATGGCTCCGACGATTTTCTTTAAACTTAGTATATCAACTGAACAGACAAAGAGCTATAACTTTTATTTGAAACATTTCTCTGGGAAAATTCATTTAAGGGCACTTTTAAGGGAGGGGTGGGGTTATATTTTTTCTCTAAAGTGCTATCATAGTTGTTATACAATTCTATCATCCAAACAAAATTAATTAGAAATAAACAGATGGCAAAAATTCCGAGTTTCAAGAAAATTAGTAAACCGGAAGTACGTTTTTACTGAACAGATTTTTTTAGTTTTCGACGAATTTCATTAAATTTGATACAATAACTATAAAATTTGTCAATTATAATTTTGAGAACTGGAGTAAGAGAAAGTTGTGTGAGAGTTTCACGGCAGATTTTTTTTTTTTTTTAACTATAGTATTTTTTACTAGTTGCCCATAATTCTTAATCCTTAAATATTGTTATTGTTCAAAACTGAAGATAAAACTCACCGGTTTGAAATGAAACAAACTTTTATTTGAGAACGAACGGTAACATCCTCAAGAACAATGTTTCAAATAAAAGGGATAGGTATATCTTTGTGTTGATAATACACGAAGTTTAAAGATATCTTGGAACCATTTTTGAGAAAGTCATGGAAAAACGAAATAAAAACACTATTCAGTAAAGTCGTATTTTATGTTGATGGATTTCGACCAATAATCTTATTGGCAGATGCGGTGGTGGTACCCTAAATACCATTATCTAGCTCCCATCCGGTTTTAATTTTTGGGATTGTTTTTTTCACACACCATACACACCATTCGAGATAAACATTTTTTTTTCCATTCAGAAGACCGACTTCAAAACATGTATGCCAGTGGAAAAACTCAATTTCGAAAATATGACCAGGATCGCGACATTTCCTCTCACAAAGAGAAAGTAAGGATTTTAATTAAGATTGCACTTTCTGTTGGCCACATATTCTCAGCCTATTTGCTCAAAAAATAAAAAATAAAAATCTGGTGTGAAACACTCACACAGCTTTCTCTTACTCCAGTTCTCAAAATTATAATTGACAAATTTTATAGTTAGTGTACCAAATTTAATAAAATTCTTCGAAAACTGAAAAAAAAAAAAATGATTCAGTAAAAGCGCACTTCCGGCTTACTAATTTTCTTGTAACTCGGAATTTTGGCCATCTATTTATTTCTAATTAAGTTTGTTTAGATGACAGAATTGTATAATCCAACTATGATAGCACTTTAGAGAAAAACATAACCTTACCACTCCCACAAAAGTACCCTTAAATGAATTTTCCCAGAGAAATATTTTAAATAAAAGTTGTAGATCATTGTATGTGTAGTTCATATAGAATGTTTCAAGAAAATCGTCGGAGCCATTTTTTTAGAAAATCGCGAAAAAGTGAAAAAAATAATCATTTAGTGGAAAATGGTAAAGTAAACGCACTTCTGGTCATCCGACCTGTTTTTCAAATTCGGAATTTCAACAAAATATTTAATTCTAATTAACATTATTTAGATGATAGAATTGTGTAATAAACTGCACTTTAGAGGAGACCCTAACCCTACATTTTCCCCAAAAGTACCCTTAAATCGAAGAAATGTTTCAAAGAAAATTTGTAGCTGTTTGTATGTCTAGTTGATACACCAAGTTTCAAGAAAATCGTAAAGGGCCATTTTTAGAGAAAAGTCGCAAAAGATCTCAAAACGGATATTTCCGGTGAAAACTCGATATCGAAAATTTGACACGATTACAATACTTCCTTTTACTAGGAGTAAGAGAAAGAAAAAAAAATCTGTTATAAATTAGCGTATCGCAGTAAGAGAATCGTGTGAATGTCTGGAATCACGTTTCTATTATTTTTTCACTCTCTCTTACTCCTAGTAAGAGAAAATTTTCTGATCGCGCTAGATTTTCAAAATTGCGTTTTCATCGGAAATACATGTTTTGAGGTCCTCTGAGACAGAAAAAGTGTTTCCAGCGAATAGTCTGTGCGTGTGTATTTTTTTTTTTTAACAAAATACCTTGAAGATAAAAAAGGCGCAGTTTGATGTTCAAGCTTAGTTTCCAGTTTAGGTACTACGGCCGCATCAGACATGAAGATTTCGGGGGCAAGATACTTTAACCTAAAGCTCGACTTTACCGAAAGTGGTTTTCTTTAAACTTCTTATACTATCTACACACATAATACCTATCACTTGTCTTTGTAAAATTTTCCTGGGCAAATTGCTTACTTGGGGGGTCTTATGAGGGAACATTAGCGTTATGCTTTCCTTTAAAGTACCATTTCATTAGTATGAAAAAGGTAGGAGAGATTTTTAAGGTAAATTACTCTTCTTTTTCTTCTGAGATATTCAATTTTCTCCGGCAGTGAAACTGTCTGGCACCCAATAAAGAAGGAAAGAGTAATAAAAATTTGGCGCCCAACGAGGGGCTTGACAACTACAAGCCTGTTGTTCCACTCACCAAACATTATTTTGTAATAAATTTATTTTTAATTAGTTTATCAAAATAAATAATAATAATAGACACAGGCAGTTACAAACGAGAGGAGAGGGTGATCCCTCCTTTTTTCTCTCTGACTAGCTCACAGTAAAAAAAAAAAACCGTTTACTAAAGTGGTACTTCCAGTTTAGGAATTTTGACAGATAACCTACTGTCCGGATCCCCATGGTGATGCCTAAACGGATATCAAGATTGAAATTTCTGTGATTTTTCTTCTTCTTTTTTTTTTTTTTTTTTTTGAACTATGCTGTTCACATACACACACACACACACACAGACCATTTACTTAAAACCACTTTTTCTGGACTCAGGAGACCTCAAAACGGATATTTCCCGTAAATACTGGATAACGAAAATTAGACACGATTACAATACTAGGAGTAAGAAGAAATAAAAATTATATTATTATGTGGAATAAGATATTTAAAATCATGCAGAAAAATAAATTACCTTAAAGATACAAGATGAATTTTCGAATTACCTGAAACAAATAGAAATTAAACTATAATTAATACATTTAACTAAGGTAAAATATATAATATCCACAAAACCTTGTAGACATTAATTTGGTAAAATTGTGGCATTTATTTACAAATACGAATTGTAAAATAAGATTTTTTTTTTAATAAAGAATTGACAAATTGCAGGAGAATTATTCAATTAATGTTTCGCCAAATAAAAAAGGAGCTGTCAACAAATTAAACATATATCTTTAATCACTTCTCATTTTTATTTTTTTTTTAAATGAGTTTCTGAGTTTCTAAATTTGTCAAGAAGTTTTTAATAAATATATTAGATGATTTCTTTTTTCAAGAAAAAATTACAGAGTTCTAAAGAAAAGAATATATTATGAATAGTAAGCAAAGAGAAGATTAAAATGTAAAAACGGTCAGATAAATCTTAAAAAGCTGAATTCCTCATAAATCATTTGAAGAGCAAGATTTAGTCAGATTGTATAAACAAGGTATATTTTTTTTTATTATTCTTATTTTTATTTTATTTTTTTCTAAGATTAAAATCTTTCAATCAGAATTATTCTCTTTTCAAGCTAATAAAACTAAACAGGTGGGCAAATTTTTTAAACATTTATTGAAGCAATAAAGTTATTTTTTATGAATTTCTATAATTCAATGTAAAGAATTTTGATATCTTTTTCGGGCTTTTGAAGTTAACCGAACTTTGAATAGGGGGTGGAGGTCAGCTTTCTGCCCACTCACAATGCTGTTTATTTCTTGGATAGTGGTGGTGTGAGTGAATTTATTGCGGATTAGGATTCTCCACTAATGTGGCATTTGAGAGAGTTAAACAGTTCTACCACCTTTAAGAAGTATTAAATATGTGGCAAAAATACCAAGAAGTTCGAAGAAAAACGGTTGTCCGAAAAAAATTGAACTCAATGAAAATTTGTTCATTTTATTTTAACAGGATTTTTTAGTCAAGGACACTAACGAATCAATTCGACATGGTATCCTAATTGCAAATCCATAAAAACCTAACCCTTTTTCCGAGTAATTTAACAGTCAACAGTCTGGAAACACTGGGATGTCAGGCTTACCTCAAAAATGCCATTATAATAGAACCAAAATAGCCAGCAAAATTGCCACAGAAAAACTGGACTCAATAGTTCTATAAGCAACCGCATCAAAATGCCACTACCGCTCTTCATGCGCACGTCAACTATGCATTACACCCTCTCGCTCACAACACGCTCACAACAGTGTATTGGCGAATAAGCTTCCCACCAAGAGAGCCAATCTCTCACCTAGAAGCTGAAAAACGAATATACGCAGACCATAACTGAAGGGCTTAATGTGAATCACCAAAGTCAACTCTGAAGAGTAATTATGACTCACCAGATAAACTTTAAGCAGTAAACATTAGCGGTTCGTCTCGCTAGGCAAATTGCTCACTATTGATATAGAACAAGCAAGATTTCTAACTGGTCACTTCACTTTTAGAGGCACGTTTCAGGACAACAACGCTAACTATTCTACATTCACCACGCCACCAAACAACAATCGTCATAACTCTTCGCTCGGTCACTTTACCCTCATTAACTGTTCTCCACTTACTCAGTAAAATCATTAAAATATAAATGTAAGTAATAGAGCTAGTTCATGTGTTCTCTTTGCATAATTCTCTTCCTGCTATGAATACACCATTTCATTTTGTAGTTAGGTTTCTCCATTTGTACAATATTGAAGGAATAATTAAAACCTTTGGCGTGTCAGTCCATGTAAGACCAAGGTTTATCAGGCTTGGATTTTTATTGGAGGGCGTGTAGTAAGCATGCTGCGATTCCCGCCGTTAATTCTGGCCTTCGTTATCAAGATTCGCTAGTATTGTAGCTCCCCACTCTTTCTCCCGACGATGAGTCAATATCATCTTTGCCACTCAGGAATCGAAACACGATTTCTCGTATACTAAAAGCGAGTGTGCTAACCGTTAGTCCAACACGTGAGATATATTGAAGACAACTAAACCTTTATTAAAAGTTCCAATATTCGAGAAAAATCATTTATTAGCTATATGAAGAATTGCATAAGAGAAAGTGATTGTTTTACAACAGATTTTATTGAAATTACCATTATATTTTAGCTGCAGAAAAGAAAATAAATAAAGCGATAATATTCGATCAAGGGAAGGGATTAGCTCAGTGACAGAGCGCTGGCTTCACTCGCGATGATCCCGGCATCGAGTCCAGCACAGGTGCTCTTGGAAATTCTTTTCTAGAAGCCTCTACAACTCAGTTTCAGATCATAAGCAGTATCCATAACAAGAGAAGAAAGTGGAAGATCATTGAGAGGAAGATCATTGAGGAAGCTCACAGGGCATTTCTTGTAGGCCGTAATGCACTCTTTCCTAACCAAATCCATCTATTTCAATGATTACATTGAGTGATTGAGTATTAACTCGACTAAATCTATATTGATAAAACAATATAATAATCGTTATTTAATTTTATAACTTATATTCATAATAATCTCTTTAATAATAATAAATAACAGGAAATAAAAAATGAAAGGTGACCTCTTTTTACACCATATTATCTCAACCTCTGGTAGGCACTACACAGTAAATACAGGAAAGATAATTAATTAATATTAAAAATTGAGGTGAGCTTTGGGTGGGCCTCGGGTGGGCATTGATTAATAGAAAACACTAAAAAATGTAAATTGAGGAGTGAAAATATTGAATGGACTGTATATAATATAATATATGGGCAAAATGGGAAATGAAAATATTTTTATAATTATATGGGAAAAAAAGTATATATAAATTAAATTAAAAAATCTGGTGTGAAACACTCACACAACTTTCTCTTACTCCAGTTCTCAAAATGATAATTGACAAATTTTATAGTTTGTGTACCAAATTTAATGAAATTCGTCGAAAACTGAAAAAACTGTTCAGTAAAAGCGCACTTCCGGTTTACTAATTTTCTTGAAACTCGGAATTTCAGCCATCTATTTATTTCTAACTAATTATGTTTGGATGATAGAATTGTATAATGAACTAGGATAGCACTTTGATGAAAATCTAACCCCACCCCTCCCCTAAAACTGTGCTCTTAAAAGAAATTTCCCAGAGAAATGTTTTAGATAAAAGTTGTAGATCTTTGCATGTTTAGTTTAGATACGAAGTTTCAAAAAAAATCGTCAGAGCTATTTTTGAGAAAATTGCGAAAAAGTGAATAAATCATTTAGTAAAGTGGTAAAGTAAACGCACTTCCGGTTATCCGATTTTTTTCAAACTCGGAATTTCAACAACATATTTGATTCTAATTAACATTATTTAGATAGCAGAACTGTCTAATAAACTGAAAAAGCACTTTAGATGGAAACCTAACCCCACCCTTCCCCCAAAAGTGCTCTTCAATGCATTTTCCCGGAGAAATGTTTCTAATAAAAGTTGTAGCTCTTTGTATGTGTGGTTGATGTTTAAAGTTTAAAGAAAATCGTCGGAGCCATTTTTGAGAAAATCGCAAAAAAGTAAAAAATCCAACTAGTAAAGTGGTACTTCCGGTTGAGGAATTTTTACAGATAACCTACAGTCAGATCCCATGGTGACCTCTAAACGGAATATCAAATTTCAACTTTCTACGATTTTTCGTTTTTTAGCTATGCTGTTCACATACATACACACACACACACACACACACCCACAGACCATTTGCTAAAAACCACTTTTTTGGACTCAGGGGACCTCAAAACGGATATTTCCGGTGAAAACTCGATATCGAAAATTTGACACGATTACATACTTCCTCTTACTAGGAGTAAGAGAAAGTAAAAATGGGTAGCCAATATTGTTTATCACTTTCAACAGCTAAAGGAATTGCGCTTTATTACCTTAAAACGCAGAATCCTGGTTACCAGTGTTAGAAGACCCATGTATCCTTAGCTCATATCGGGGATAAGGAGAGAGAAGAAATAGGAATAATGAAATAAATCTTATGTGCCTTAACTCTTGAGTCACGATCCATACACTGCTGCTTGGCTGATGATTGCAGATAATAATTAAATGGGCTCCCAGAAGCTCGGCAGTAACAACCATGTGATTTCACAATAACCTATGCAGGCCCGAGAGAACCGAGCCGCTAAGTTGACAAAAGGACCAGTTTATTTAACATTACCCAGGACAACCAGAAATAACAAACTGGGGTTTTCACAATAATTATGGACAACCGAACTGGCATGAATCGTATAGTTATTACACTGCGGCCTATTCAAGGAAGTGTTGCATAACGTCTTACACCTTCGAGCTTAAAAATGGCGACTGGCTGAGAGAGCAGAAAATGCATAGTTTACACTTAGGGGCACAGCCTAATAAATTAGTAAATTATTATCAAGGTAGTACAATACAGACCCTAGAAAATAAAATCACTGTACGCCATTGGCGGCAAATTTAAATTTATATTAAATACCGAACATAATCATTACTTATTTCAAATTATCTATACCTGGACCAAAAAATGCACTCATATCGGAGGACCTCAGGGAAGCATAACATTCCCTAACAGTTCAAGCTAAGCTTAAAACTACACTGAACAATTCTATCCGTTATTTACAAAAATTATTTCTATTCATACAAATCCACTTTCCAAGATGTAGTAGATAAGACCAGAAACTATTAGATTAATGCTGCATCAGAAATTAACACTTAACAGACACTTTCAAGTTGCTGTACCAACTATGGTAGCACATTAGAGAAGTTATGTACTTACATAAAATGCATACAAGTTTAGTGCATACACACATTATGGTTACTACAATGGAAACTACTTAGCCGAAATTAATATATAATGTTACAACACAACAATAAAGTTATTAAACGCATATACTTTGAAAAGTAACACAATGAAGTTGCACAAAATACAATCTATATTACGCTACCACAAATATAGGTTAAACTATGTAAAACATGCATTAATTTTTATAGTAAAATGCATTTACAGGATACGGCTAATAAAATTTTACAACTTTACGAGCAAAATAATACGTTTAAACAAATAATACAATCGATTTTAGAACCATTTTGTTTGTCTCTCTTACTCACGCACTCTCTCTCTCTCTATTTGTTTCGAAAACATGGAAAAAACGGCTGAAATTTTTTTATCGATATCATTTTAATTTTACAAATTTATTTAGAGTATTAAAGTATTTTTTTTTGACAAAATCGTTATATATTTATGTAAAATATGGATACATCATTTTTACCAACTCCGATTGTATGTAAGAGAAACCTCACTATTTCCGGTTTATGCTCCTCCACATTCCTAGATTAAACGGACGTTTAATGAAATAGAAAGATAAGATTTTATTTAGTTAAAAGTTTTTCGTAATTTATTTCCGCCCCCCCCCCCTTTACTCTTGTAAAAAATTGTATTTACTCATCCTTTCCAACAAATATATTGATATTTCAAATTAACTTTCAGTGTTTTACGTTTGTTTGTTTTTGTTCTTTTTATTTTTATTATTAAATATTGTGTCAGAAAAATATACACTCATCACCAAAAAAAAATTGCATCCACTTGAAAAATTTGCCATTTGTATATATAATTTTTATCATTCACAACGTTTATAGATTAACTGATTTTTCAAAATAAAACAAATAAATAGAGTTATGTAGGAAATTTAAAATAATTAAATTTAAAAAAGTGAATCTAGAAAATTTTATTTCTTTTTTTTTTTTATTTTACGTTATTTTTTAGTGGGATGGTGCTAATACCGAGTATTACCTTCTCTTGCCTTTACCACAACTTCTAGGCGTCTCGGCATGCTCTGAATCAAGAGGGGAAATTTCGTTTTGTGAGATTAGAGACCATCGTCTTGAATTGTTCTTTCCAGCTCCTAAGCGTCCCAAGAAGGACTCTCCAATCTCTTATCCGCCTTCCTAGCAAATCCCACCGATGCTCAATAGGATTTAAGACAGAGAACGGGCAGGCCAGTTTAGAAAGTCAATAATATTATGGTTATTCAGAAAGGCTTACACTATGTGGACGAGCATTATCGTGGATTAGCATGATAAGGACCACTTGACTTGCAGAATATCCACCAAATACCAAGGAGCAGTCATGGAACATGCTCAAACGATCACTAACTCCGTACGTCTTTTTGAAACTGATACCTGCCCAAAACTTCAAAGAGCCTAATTGGAAAGGCCTAGAGTGAACCGAATTGTTTTATAATAATTGTTAGAGGTGCAAATATTTCAACTCTTCTCCACCACACTCGTTCTTGGCCGTCTTGAGCTCCTTGTAACGGCAAGAGAGAGAACACAAGCCCGACCGAGAGAAAACAGACTCTTTCTGGTACTCCCTGACTTAAGCAGGCTAGAATGGGGAGAACTTGTATATAAGCCAGTGAGAGATCTAGACATCGATCTCGGCAGTGAACAATACACTTGCTCACGGTTTGGCAGACCAATTGATATATTGCCGAGCAAACTCAAGGCGAGAATTCTCGAAACTGGTTTGTTCTGGCCCTTTTGTGGGGCGTACAACCATGCTCATTCAATCTCCTTCGAGCTGTTCTCTCAGAAATTTGAACACCACGAACTTCTTGGAGGCTATGAATTACTTCAACACCTGTCAGATGACGATTTCGTAGAACTGCCAGTGTGAAAAAACAAAACCTTCTTGAGTATGAGCCTGTTTCTCTGTAACGTTGCATTGCATCTCGCAGAGTTTGGTAGGAAACACAAATCGCAATGGCTGCATATCTGATGGAGCGGCCGTCATTAATAAGTGCTACAGCCGTGCAACATCCTCGGCAATTAAGAGGCATTTTGAAATTCCAATTTTTAATTTTAATTTTCTTTAGTCAAGGGACAAGCTAAAGCGTAGTTAAAGCGTATACGTAAAAATAATTTCGAACTGAATAAAAATAAACAAATTGACAATAAATGAACACAAACTAGTAAACATTCATGATTTATTTAATACCAAAAAGTGTAATGTACAAAGTTCAATTTACTCAAAAAATCTGGTGTGAAACACTCACACAACTTTCTCTTACTCCAGTTCTCTAAATGATAATTCACAAATTTTATAGTTTGTGTACCAAATTCAATGAAATTAGTCGAAAACTGAAAAAACTGTTCAGTAAAAGCGCACTTCCGGTTCACTAATTTTCTTGAAACTCGAAATTTCAGCCATCTATTTATTTCTAACTAATTATGGTTGGATGATAGAATTGTATAATCAACTAGGATAGCACTTTGATGAAAATCTAACCCCACCCCTCCCCTAAAAATGCCCTTAAAAGAATTTTTCCAAATAAATGTTTTAGCATGTTTAGTTTATATAGGAAGTTTTAAAAAAATCGTCGGAGCCATTTTTGAGAAAATCGCGAAAAAGTGAATAAATCATTTAGTAAAGTGGTAAGTAAACGCACTTCCGGTTATCCGATTTTATTTAAACTCGGAATTTCAACAACATATTTAATTCTAATTAACATTATTTAGATGACAGAATTGTTTTACAAACTGAAATAGCACTTTAGATCAAAACCTAACCCCACCCCTCCCCCAAAAGTGCCCTTCAATGCATTTTCTCGGAAAAATGTTTCAAATAAAAGTTGTAGCTCATTGTATTTGTAGTTGATGTTTGACCTTTAAAGAAAATCGTTGGAGCAATTTTTGAGAAAATTGCAAAAAAGTAAAAAATCCAACTAGTAAAGTGGTACATCCGGTTGAGGAATTTTGACAGTTAACGTACAGTCAGATCCCATGGTGACCTCTAAACGGAATATCAAATTTCAACTTTCTACGATTTTTCGTTTTTGAGCTATGCTGTTCACATACATACATACACACACACACACAGACCATTTGCTAAAAACCACTTTTTTGGACTCAGGGGACCTCAAAACGGATATTTCCGGTGAAAACTCGATATCGAAAATTTGACACGATTACAATACTTCCTCTTACTAGGAGTAAGAGAAAGTAAAAATGTTAACTATTAATTGCCAAAACAAAATAACTGGTGAAAACAGACCAGACAATATTAATTATTTATTAAAAAATGTAATTTTTTAATTGGCCGGCCTATTAGCTAAATAACTAAATTTGTTGCCTATGAGTAGTATATAGTTCAGTAATTTTCTTTTTGCTATTGGAAAGAACAATTAATATTACATCAATTTTCATTGACATTTAGTGTAACTAATTTTGCATTTTTAATGAAATTGAATATGACAAGCTGTTTCGTTCTTTCTTAGCGTCTCTCAATACTTCAGCAGCTGATTAGTCCTTTGTTTAAAGGAAATTTAAAATTCTATCAAAGAGATCCTTTTAATCCTTGCCTCCCGATGCCTCGTCCTATCTCACAGTTGACGTCTGTTTGATGCGGCCTGGTCTGACAATGAGACAAAAACAATACGAGCTCATTCCAACTACCCTCTAGCTCTAATTTATCCCCGTCATTGCTGTCACTGATGTAATTTTTAATTTCTTTCAGCAACAACCTTTCAAACTAATTATTGATTCTTTTCATTATATTAAAACAAAAAAAAAAGTGAAACAATAGAAAGGACCTATTTAGTTGTAGATCTTGTTAAGAGACTATATTCATAAATGATTTAATGTTATCCTTTAACTTTGTAGTGTGAAGGATAATTAGTATGTAAGTACTTTATTGCTTTAAAGATACAAAAATCTATAGCAAGAAGTGGGAGAAAATACAAAAACGAAATACTAATAAGCAAAACAGAACAAAAAACTTGAAAAAATAAAATAAAATATATATACCTCAAAATACATAACTCATAGAAAATCTAAAATAAAAATAAAAAACCAAAAAACATTTTGAAAATTAATATCATCCTTATCTGGTAATCAGTACAATATTTTAACTGTAAACTCATTAAGAATTTAAAGAAAATACAGATAAATAACTAGGCGATACAACTGAACTATAATAAGCTAATTTATAAGTAGCTTTCTTAACTTGACACTTTTGACAAAAAATAAGTATAAATTATTAATCTTGTTTCCATCAAAACGAGAGAGTACTTGTTCTATATTAGAAACTGTGTCATTACAGTCCGACAAATAGTGTTTCAAGTATTTTTCTCTGTATGGAGACAGAGACGGACAATACAGTAAGTAGTGGATCAAATCATCTTTATCCCCCGAATCACACAGTCTGCATAACTGCTCATTATTAAAATGAACTTTTTCTTCATTTACAAAGATACATGTATACTTTTTACTAGCTAACCTCAACCGTGAGATCAATCTAATTTTATTGATGTTAATATTATGATACAAATACTCTTCTCGCATTCCTAGGCTACTGACATTACGAAAATATACATTAAAAGATGAGTTAATAACAAAATCTACATCTTTTGACAAATAGTGATTTTCAAAAGCTTCAACCAAACTATTATAATTTTTATTAATAATATCAGAACTCTGACTGACCCAAATATGATTTGCCCCTATCCGATAGAGAAGCTCTCTCAAGTCATATGCCCAATTAAATGGGATATTTTTACAATCTATAAATTTCAATAACATATTATACGACTGTTTAGGCAGCATATCATCTGACATTTGTAATAATACTACCCACCAACTCAACATTCTCTTAAATATTTTACATATTAGATGGACACGACCTACCTCAACTCTAATATAACTGTCGGGAGTATTGATTGGCAACTTTAATAATACTTTAAAAAAATTCAATTGACCCTTCTCGACAATATTAGAGTACTGAATGCCCCAAATTTCTACCATATACAACAATACACTCTCAGATAGTGAATCAAACAATTCGCTTCGGCGGTACATATACTAAAAATTGGATAATTAGTAAACTTTTGTGAATATTATTATTTTTTTTTAATCAATTATTTCATTTTCATACGGCTGTAAAAGATTATAAAAATATCTTTGTTGGCTTTTTAACTTTGAAACCTGTTTTAGTTGCACCAAGGAATTCAACATGAATTACGAGGGTTACGATAGGGAGTTCTCTTCAGTTCCCATGACAGCTGAAACGATGTTGATCCAGCATTGTGAGAAAAGAAATTGTGTCCATAAAAAAAAAAATGTGCATTCTGTTTGTCAACCACAAACTTGATGCCAAATTAAGGATTCCGAAAGGACTAATCCATCAATATCCCTTACCAACAGTTTTCATTCTATTGAATGGATTTTCCAGTTTTTAAGCTGCAATTCTTTCTAAATGTGGTAATAGTAGGAGTTTTGATGAATGCAAGAAGTATAAAAATATATTTAATTTGAAAAAATCAAAATTGTGATGGAAAATTGCGATCTTGTTAGCATAAAGGGTAACCCAGGTAGAAGAAGTACAGTTACAAGGAGAGTTCATGAACCTTGATAGCATTGTCTACCCCTTCTTCTCACAGGGAAAGATTTAAAATAACAATTAGAAGACATTCCTTCAATACAGTCTATGGTAGACACCGAAGCAGAACACTTAGGAATCAGTGCCAGATATAAGTTAAAACATAAGAGCTTTGCATTTAATCTAGAAATAATTAATTTCATAAACATAATAGTTGTGATATTGTAAAATATTTAAATATCTGTAAAGATAATATAATTAATCTACCACTGTTTTCATAATTATTTCTTATTACTTCTCTCTTAAACATATAAACTCACAAGCCCCTTTTATTAAACCGCTCGTGCTACACCAACTACTACTATTACTACACTACTAAACAACATCACACCAACAAACATTTCAGAGTCAAGAGAACGGACCAGATGCAGGAAGTTTGTATGATTAAGCTCGGCTTAATTTTTGGCAGCAAAAGGCAACAAAATTCTAGGTATTAAAGAAGAACAATTACTGAAGGTTACATCAAAGTTATGTCAATGTCACGGCGAAATGGTATATGATTCCTCTGACTGACGAACATGACGTTTGGTCAATAAAATCATTTACTTTAAGGATCTTTAAATCAAATTTCAACTCAATCTTTAAAAACAAACTCTTTATTCTATGAAATACTTCTTTGCAATACACAGACGTTATGACGGCCTAGTCTATATTAATAATAATAATAATAATAATAATAATAATGTATTTCTTCGACAAGTGAGAGAAGTAGAATTTTTTCATTCGATCTCTAATATTGTTCGGAATATTTTAGACGAAAACTGGACAAGTATTAAAATTTATAAGATTTTTTCTGATATCTTTTTATTCTTAAAAAAAAAAAAAAAAAATAGAAAATAGAATTAAATAAATGAATTAAAAAAAAAAATTAAACTGATGCAATGATTATCTTTTTAATTAAATAAATTTCAACTTTGAATGAAATTGCTAAAATATATATTACTTAATAATATTTGAAAACTAATAAAATTTTGATTAAATTTAACCCAATGTTTGCCAACCTTTTTCAAAGGTAACCATCCGTTTTTCATTAGACACAATATTTGCTTGGAGTTTGACTACTATTATAAATAATTATTTTAATACTATATTCAAAGTAATGGTACCTCATTAATTGAGGTTCATATTAAAAATACATATCATTTCTACTAAAATTAAATTGGCGGTATTTGCAAATCTATACTGTTGTATAGAACTTCTGCGATAGAAATTATTTGTTTTAAACAAGTTTCACATAAAACTGATAGATTATCTACGAGGTGTGTAAATTAAGTAATGAGACTGATTTTTTATCTTTTTTTTATTCAAATAAAATTACAATTCAAGATTGTCCCCTTCAAAGTAACTACCTTGGGAAGCCACACAACGCTGAAGACGATTCTTCCATTCGACATAGCAGTGCTGGAACTCAGATACTGGAATAGACTTCCAGCCGGTCGGTTACGGCTGTTTGAATATTCTCCAATGTTGCAAAATGACGTCCCTTGAGGTGATTTTTCAATTTGGGGAACAAAAAAAAGTCACATGGACTCAAGTCGGGTGAATAAGGAGGCTGAGGAGCCACAGGAATGTTATTACTGGCCAAATACTCATTAATAGAAATCGCGGTGTGACACGGAGCATTGTCGTGATGCAACACCCACTTGTTTTTGATGTGTGGTCTCACACGCATGACTCTTTTTCGAAGTCTCTCAAGAACTTCTCGGTAAAAATGTTGGTTTACCATTTGGCATTGAGGCACAAATTCTTTGTGAACGATTCCTTGGCTATCAAAAAAAGCAAATCAGCATGCATTTGATTTTTGACTTGCTCATTCTTGCTTTTTTTGGCCTTGGAGAGGTTGAAGTGTGCCACTGCATGCTCTGACGCTTAGTTTCTGGGTCATACTCAAACACCCAAGACTCGTCTCCTGTAATAACACGTTCCAAAAAATTGGGATCGTTTCCAATTGCTCCCAAAAAGTCAAGGCTCCTTTCCTTTCTGTTGTCTTTTTGCTCTTGTGAAAGATTTTTCGGAACCATTTTTGCACAAATTTTTCTCATCCCCAATTCATTAGTCAAAATTTGATGAACGTTTGTGTGAGTCAAATTCAACTCTTCGCCGATCATTCGGACTGTCAAACGACGATCTGAACGCACGAGATCGCGGATTCTGCCAACATTTTCGTCGGTTCTTGAAGATGAAGGCCTTTCGCTGCGAGGCTCGTCTTCAATTGATTCCATTCCTTCTGCAAACGACTTAAACCACCTAAAAACCTGTGCTCTCGACAAAACATTGTCTCCATAGGCCTGGCACAGTTTTTCAAACGTTTCCGTTGCACTGTGCCCAAGTCTGAAGCAAAACCTGATAGCACAACGTTGCTCGCAATTGATGTCACTCATTTTTAAAACGCACTGAAAAAACCTTGCTCACAAAAAAAGTCACTACGGACAGTGCAACAACTCTAGCATTTTCAAATTTGCACTGGACGTGTATCAGATGTTTACTTGCCCTACCACGCATGCGCCGCGTCTCCAGTGTTGCCAGATCGAACACTAGAAACTTAGTCTCATTACTTAATTTACACACCTCGTATATATATAAAAATTCAGCATCCGTATGTTTGTGGCCGCAAAACTCGAAAAGTAGTCGATGGATTGACTTGAAATTTTTACACAACCTTACATTTCTGTATAAGAGTGTTTATATATACTTTTTATTCCAAAGTTCCCACGGAAACGGGAAATTCCGAGCAATTCGTGAGTTTGGCGGAAATAGATAGACGCAGACGCGTTGCGATCGTGGCGCCTCTTTGTCGAAGATAATCTGCAGAGAATACCTCAAGAAACGCAATCATGGCTTGGATTTCACAGAAGAAATATACAATGAAGCGCCAATCTTCATTGAGGATCTTTGTCTTGCAATGTGTGGCAAGTTGTTGGCACTATTGAGAGTAACAGTACCGAATAGGTCGATCAATGCAACATTCGAGAGGGAACTGCTCAGAGAACAGTCATACACCAGAAATGACTTACAGCTATTCGTCCAAGAAAATACACTGAAACTCCTTTAAGAACAAAAGATAGCATTTGATACCATCGTACAAGCTGTGACCAACCAATGCGGTGGATTTACTTTTTGGACACTCCAGATGGAACTGGAAAAAACGTTCTTAATTTCCTTAATCCTGGCTAAAATCCGTACAAATTGCCACATTGTGTTAACATTTACTTCTTCAGGTAATGCTGCTAAGTTGATGGAAGGAGGTAGAACAGCGCATTCAGCTCTTAAAAGCATTCTTTCAGTTAAAAACATTTTTTCTTTCTCTCCTTTCAGTTCACAGCAACGCAAAGTCGGGTATTAAATTGAATGATATGTTTTCTTGCTGAATCTATGTTAACTATAATCTTCTATTTAACTTCCCTAATAATTAAAATCAGACTGAGCCACAGCTAAGCGTGGGCAGGTTTAGCTAGTAGACATATAATGAGCATCATCAAGTTAACGGAAATCGTTGAATGAAGTTGCCGTAATATTTCGTAAAGAATAAGACAAACTTCTGATTTACCGACTATCAATTTGGAACAATTCTAATGTGTTTAATAATTATAGGGATAACGTGACCCTGAACGATCTACTGCCCCGAAAATTTCTCAGTGCACTGTCGGCCATTACAGACAACATTGCCCATCACCGGACAGAGCTTCTAGAGGCTCCGAGAAGGAGGAGGAGAAAATATAAGGGCAGCACTGCTGGAAATGAAATCGAAATCTCCACGTAGAAGTCAACGGGCAAAAATTGAGCTCATCCCAAACGTAAATAGGGTGGTGAAAGTATATTGCATCATAATGGCAATTTTGTGAAAAGCTTAACTTAAGCAGAATATTGCAGAAATCAATTTTGAAACAATTTCCACTTAATAAGTTAGGTAAGTGACCTATAAAACAAACTTCTTCTCATTCAAAGTGGCAAATCTCCAATAGTAGATGGTAAATGGAAGACTTTTTTTTGGAAGAACCCTCGGCCTTGTAAGGTACAAGAGATTCAGTTCGCACTACACTAATCTCCTATAACAATCTAGAATCTATCCATGCGATGGGAGTCATCTAGTAGTATACTGATTAAAAAAACACACACACACACACAATACAGGAAAACAACTTGTGTACAGACCATTTAAAAATATTTGTAATTGACGAAAAAAAAAACTTTGGTCTGTTCAAACAAATGTTTATGTCATTCATCATAAAGCTGTCATTCAAATGACAAGCCTTACAGTCAAACAACTGCATTAAAACACAATGATGATGAGTTTATTGTTTTTTTTTTTAATAAACAGTACGTCCTTGGTCATAACTAAAATGATTGAATAATGACACAGTTTTATTTTTTTAAACAATTATAAATATTTACATCCATTAAACTGCCAACTTAATCATTATTATTTACGCGCCCATGGACATCATTCGTATTTTGTTA
>JAAEAF010014851.1:0-52683 GCA_011037195.1 Triatoma infestans
GGAAAACGAGTGGCACAGGCGAGAAAAAAAAAGGGAAGACAAAAGGCGTAGTAAATTAGAAGCGAAAAGGGGATGTAAACCACTAAAGAGATAGAAGAGTTTACGGACCGTATCTGACACGACCCACTGATCTAGCAGTCAGAGAATAATTTCTTCTCTCTCGCACACTCTTATTCTCTCCTCTCTTTTTCGTTCTTCCAAACATCCGGTCAGGCTATTATTATATGGGAATGGATACAAAACAAGCGCATTTATTATCTTAATTAATTTATCAACATGATTGCTTTTACAACTGCCAACAATATTTGCTAATGTATCCCCAGTTGATTTATTATAATCGTTTTAGGTTTAATCGAATTATTATCTCATATTTCTGACGCGATCAAAAACAAGTTTTGGCAATTTAGTTATTTTATTTTATTTTTTTACTATCTGAGGCTTTTTCTGTTGTCTGAGCGACTCGGGTGCATGATGACCATTATTGTCTTTCGTCTTAACAAATATGATGAAGATGGAAGAATTCTTGAAATTAGTCGGCAAAACTCATATTTAGCTAGCAGCCCACAAAATGGCCAAGGCTTGCCTGACGGCGAATTTTTCCCGCCGCCGTTTAGTTGTCTTACGCTACCTAGGTTCTATATCGTTGTAGCTCCCCAACATTTTCTCATTATAATGGGTCAACAACGTCTTTGCGCAGGCGGGAATCGAATCTTGAATTTTTGCACCAAGCGAGCATCTGTACATATAATTTTCACTTTTATTTCAAAAAAGGAAAACTAGGAAAACAGATTGTGTGGAGATTCTTGGGGAGTAGCAAAGTTTAGCTTTATAATATTAAGATAAATGTTACATTACAGGACCGTAATGACAAGCTATATTAGAATTTCAAATTCGGTAAACAGTGTTTCACGGAAACTATGACATTACAGAAGTTTTAAGTGTTGTGGAAATTTCTCAAAAACGGTAACAAAGGGTTTTCTCTAAATGAGCACAGATATCTGCGTTTATTACTTTTATCTGTAAGATTTTTCTAGAATTGATTTGAAGGGCTTGTTTGACTTTAGATTTAAAAGTTATTGGAGTTAGTTCAAGGCTACTATTCGGACTGAACTCTGATATAATCACTTCAGGTGAGTAGAAAAAATTGAGTAAAACATCCCAGTTGATAGAAAATTTGTTAATTTTATAATTCTTAAGTTCTTAATTAGAAACTTTTGTTTCTAAATTAATGATAAATAATACAAATTTATATACGGATATGTATATTATGGATATTCTATATAAATAAACATTTTCATTGGGGAATATTACTTACAAATAAATAAAAAGAAAGCTAATGTACCTATTGTGAAGATTGGGTTAATGCTTTGGCTAGAATGAGAACATATATATATATAAAAGCCATTCTATATATAGAAAACATTATGGTTGATAATACAATATACCAAAATGTACATTAAGGAAATGATTAAAGAATGAAGAAAAGTAAGCATTGAAGGTAACAGAAGAACAGCAATACCTCCATATAAGAGAAGTGGATAGAAAGGGAGTATGTATGTGGGTGAAGTGGGTTAGGTAGGGCTAAATGCATTAGTGTCCATGGATACACACACACACACACACACACACACACACATTGCGTAGAGTTGTCGGCGAAAAAGTCAGTACGGTTCAGGTGTCCCATGTAGGAATAATATGGATTGTATAGCTGGAGTTTGTAAAGATACATTCCAGCTTAGTTGAGGTAAAGTTTCTCGGTAAAGTCAATTACTGTAAAGTTCTTTCATATATATATTTTTTTTTTAATATAAAAAAAAACTTGCTAGACAAATTAAAAAATACAATAATTGTGGATTTTTAAAGAAATACCGTACATTATTGCTAAAAAAAAAACTATGGCGCAACAGTCCATACAGGACCAAAGCATGCAGACGGCGATGTATTGAATGACTTGTGGTGAGCAGTTCCCTCGCCATTTAGTTCTGACCTTCGCCACCTAGGTGCGCTACGAACTGTATGTTCCCATTTTTTCTCACGTTGCAGGGTCAACACTGATTTTGGCCTCATTAGAATCGAACCCTGATTTTTCGCACTAAAGGCAAATACGCTAGCCACTAGACCAACGTGTGAGGACACATTTCTGCTAAAAACAGCATATATACCATTATATATTATATGTATATATAAATAAGTAAGGGGCGGGTGTTTGGTGTAGGTTATGAGCATGGACTTGTAAGTGGGAAGACCCCAGTTCGAGTCCAGCGTATAACTAAATTTTATATTTGTTTAAAAAATGTTAATAGTAAAGTAGGTGCTTCCGCCCCCGTCCACGACACCTAATTTGGTAGTTGGACGTTAAGCCCGCCTGAAAAAATAGGCATTACTTTACTTTACTTTACTTATAAATAAGTAAACTTTTCTCTAAAATACATTTATTTATAGCCTAGAATTCAAAATATGAATTAGCCATGATAACCCTATTTCTAAACTTGAGAAGATCGCGTTATCGCCATTTGCAGAGTATAATAACAATATCTAAACTTATGTAATTTAATATTATGCAACAATATTTTGATACATTATTTTACTGAATGAATGAAAGCTTTATTTAAATAAAAATAATATTTTACAAAGTTAATTATAAAATTGAAATAAAAATCTTTTGTCTGATTAAATTTAATAAATATTATCGGCAAAATATAAAGCCTTATGACACTAATTGATAAACACAATCGTCTGCCAGGAATTTGATCTTTTTTTTTTAATTTGAATAAACATATTTATTTGATTTGGTTATATATAACCTAATGCACTACGCGCTCCATATACGGGCGTACATGTTTACGCGCTCCATATCTCGTACATCACAAACACTACATACAAAAACACACTCTACATTTATATGCTTACACTCAGCCACCGTTAAAATGCTGCACAAAAAAATGTCTATAACATAAAGCATATATTTATATATATGTATATAATATCTAGTTGTTATATACATTATCCTTCATATTCTTTATTGTTGCTGATTGAACATAGGTGGACGCCACATCTGACAGCCGCCAAAGTTTATAATTAAGGTTTACTATTTCTCTTTTAACTATAAAATATTTTTATAATAAAATCTATATTATTATTTTTTATATAATAATTATTTTTATTTATTATAAGTACTTTATTTTAAAAATAATACAGTAGATGTTACAATATTTGAGTACAGAAGCTTGGCAAAGAGCCGTCTGCTAGAGTTTACAGCCATAACAGAAAAACAGAAAATAATACAAAAAAGAAAAATGATGAAAAACAGCAAGAATTACACTAGAACTAAAACAGAACTGGAATAAGATAGCAAAGTAAATAAAAGTATTAACACAACTAATGGTAGTTGTAAATTACAATAAAAAGCTGAAAAACTAACCTAAAGAATCTGAGATCCTGACGTGCCTAACTCTCCAAGCGTGGCGAGCATAAGCAATTAAAGAATGGCAAGGCCGATGTCCGGATAGGTAAACAATAATTTCTCCTCCGGAAAGTGAACATTTGCCGAAATGGAGGAGCCGCACATCCAATAATGCAGGAAATAATGCCAAGAAGTGGAACAAATCCTCACGTACTTGGCAGTTACAGAGAGGACACATTTCTCGTTCGGAATCTTTCTCCAACCAAGGGGTATAATTCAGGTATAACAGTTCTGCTCTTAGTTTCAACAACCAGCATATCTCTGAGAGTCTATTAAATAGGGACGATGTTACAAATGACTTATGGTCAGTGATTAAAGTTTTATACAAAAAAAAAACGATCAGAATTCCCTGTACGACAAAATGACTCTTCGATGCGAACGGGTCTAATTTATTAAGTAAGTTCGAAAGTTGATCACTCCATTTATCACGATCATCAAGAGTGCAAGATAGGTCGCTGGAAAAATCACGTGCCATCGAAAGCCAGTGTTTAAACCAAAACAGTTTCTTCTGAATAATTTCAATTGCAACAATTTTCGGGAGGCGATGATTGTCAAGAGATAGGGTTCTGAGGCAGTATTTGAACTGTAGAGCAAGGGTGAAAGTCTCTAACGGTTCATATATAATAATTATTTTTTATGGGTAAAAGTTCTTTGTATAGTTTATGCTATTGGGCTTGATTGTAGTTTTTGTAATAAATTCCTGATAATAAAAAGATTTCTTCATTACTTTAACAATATTATCTATTCGTTTACTCCATCTAGTTGTAAAAATCTGAAGTTCATTTATAATATTTTTGTTGGCTAAATTCAGCCATTCACCAAACACTTTCTCCTTAACTATTACACTAACCAGAATTCACTACAATTTGAAATAGAAGGTAATGCTGAAGGCTTCACATTTTCTTAGAAAAATTTATACGAATATTTCAAGCCCCAAGATTAGATCTAGAAATTAGTTAACACTAAGAATGTTACGTAAATACATAAGCTATCACAAAATTAATGAATTATATGAATTTTGTACATTTAAGTTGCTTGATAAATAGAAATTGTAAAACGGTATCAATTGGAGGAAGCTATAGCTAACTGAGACATTATAGTTGGATTTGTGGACGATAATCAACCAATAGTTAGTGTATATTTTTATTCCAAAAGAGTAGTCCTAAAATTAGAAAGGACCCGGCGAGAGACGAGGTACACCAATCAGGGGGGCAGGACACGTGTAAATAAAGACTAGCATTACGAGGTAGAGGAGTAGGGGCGGTGGATGAGGACAGAGTAGTAGTAGTAGTGATACGGTAAACAGTGGAAGAGGGAAACTGAAGAGTGTACACACGGGGAGGAAATAGTATTAAAGAGCTTGGGCCTGGCGGAGGAGGCAAAGCACATACAACAGTAAAAAGGCTGATGTTGGTGGTAAATAGTACTGACAGAAAGGTCGTGCGGTCTGGTTGTGTGCAGGTAAACTCATCTGGTATTCTTCCCGCAGGGAGATGCGGGTATTTTTCTACTCCCCTTTTACTAGCATATCCTGTATTCATCAGCACCATACCCATTCGGCTTTCAGGGGGAGAGAACTTTCACAACGAGCACGTTAAATAAAAAAAGAAAAAGAAGTAACGAACGCCCTTACACTAAAAAGTAACGATAATTCGTACTCATACAAACACGGCAGTTAAACACAGTAGTTGCGCATTTTTAAATAAAAGGACCTTCTTATAGAAAAGAAATCTATAAAAAAACAATAATGGCAGATAATATATGCACAATAACATAGTTGAAATAAAATACATAATCATTGTTAAACTGATTAGGCATAGAAGGTGTTTCATAGTTGTTCATTCGAGCGCTAACGATTTGTGATTGGCCGAACTGTTCGTAACACAACAATAAAAAAGGAATTCGTCAAATATTAGTAAATAAAAAAACAAATGTTGAAAAACAGCGGAACAATAAAATAAATAACTGTGAAAATAATAGCATGAACTAGTACCATAAAAGTTACATGCTATGAACATAGTAGGGAGCCAACTTACGCTCCGTAATGCACGTTCGACATTAACTATCTACCCCTGTCCAAGAAAAGTATTACAAAATCATCCTCATTATTACAAAAAAAAGAAAAAAAGACAAGCCATCCAGTGCAAGTAGCAATACCACGAATAGTTCAACCACTTCACTAATTGGGAAAATGTAGCTGCTAACCCAAAGTTCCTAGTGTTCTGCATTTCGAAGAGAACTCATTCTTTTGCAGTCTTCTCTGAGGATTATTGGAAAGAGTTCGGAATAAAAAGCTAAGAATTAGAAGTGTAAAGTGGTTTGATTTGAAGAGGTTGGTTTGATTTAAATTCTGTTACTTTGTATGATTGGTAAGAATATAAAGGAGGTCCATGTAAAATCTTTCAAATTTTTATCTTCCTTGGTATAATTCTTATTAAAATGAGGGTTCTCTTATTTGCTAGGAAAGTAACCATTTTCAAAGAAAGACACAAATTTCATTTGCTAACGTTTTATAAACTGCTAGATTAATTTAAAGTATGGCATTAAATTTTCAAAGAAAACCTTTTCTCCATCAGACATTTTCTGAGGTAGCCAGCTTCATTTTGTGGTCATCGGACAGTGTGACAACACAGACTTGCACAGGGCAAACTCAGTTTTACACACTGGCTGGTGTTTTTAACTGTTTTTAAAACTAAACTGTCTGAAAAACACATCCTGAAGATAGGCAAACGCCCGAAACCGGTCGATGATCACAAAATGAAGCAGGCTACCACGGAAAATGTCTCTGATGCTTTCCAGCTCTGCGGAACCAACCACCACAACAAAAACTTTTCTCTTATTAGCAAAACATGGCTAGCGAAATAAATTATACTAAACTATTAAAATAATATATATAATAAGATAGTTAAATGTTTAATATATTATTTTTTGCCAATTATTTGTAATTTTCATAGTCAAACACGCAAAGTGAAAGAATATATTATAAAAAATACTGCGATGGACTGTGGTATTTTTTTGTTACTAAGAAATGTTTCTAATTATTATTAAACAGATAATTAGAGCTTCTTTTTTTTTAAAGAGTAAGATTAGTGTCAACGTCTTTGCCAATATTTTCAAGGACATCTACGTATGAAAATTTGTAAATTTAATCTAACACTCTTGAACAAGCCTTCAAGTACCACAATTCCTTTTGTTAATATGAATTATTCACTCAATAATAAATGGATAGTCTACTGAATTATAATTATTTTACCTTTGATCATTCAATTATTCTGCTGACATGTTATTTACAATTGTCTTTATTACTGGATAATACATCTATTAAATAGAATTATATCAAGAGTAAGGGTCTCATATTTACTAATAATATCACTCCAAGGCTAACCAGATATAATTAATAAATTATTAATTAGATAAAATCCAATTTATTATCTTTTTCTACAAAGTTATGAAACTGTCTGTTGTTGTGTCAACACTGAATAATAATCTTTAATTAAATTAAATTGATTTATATATATATATATTTTTTTTAATCTAGAAAAAAATTATTATAATTGTCTAACTTACTAAAGTTTCTTTTACTTTCTTATATCCTCCTTGTAACAGGAAATTATTTCGAAGGTATCAAATTTTAAAATTGAGTTTTCATACATGTTTTTGATGTCTACTGCGTCTATAAAAAGATAAACCTTAAACCTTGAAACAGGAACCACAAACTTCAAATTCTGTTTAGGTAGTAAAAATAAAATCAGACCAGAAAAAGGTTTCAGTCGAAATCCACCATCAATAAATAGGTTATGCAACAATTATTGAAAGATCATTTTTTTTTTCTTTTTCAGTTATTCACTGAACTTTCTCGTGTAAACATCTTCAAAGATTTACATTAAAACTAGAAATATTTAGTATAGTATACGAAAAAATCTATTATTTTTATTTGAAACATTTTTTGGAAAAAATTTGAATCTACGATGTTCGCTGGGATAGTTGAAACGCTTCCCCCCTTGCAATTAGTCAGTATAAGTTTGTATGACGAGGTGAGATAGTTAAAATTTCCGACTGTAATGAAAGTTCTGAATCAAATTTGTGGAAAATTGCTTTGAGTTTTCCCGCCAGTTTTTTAATAAATAAAATTAGTTCTCCAAATGCAACAACACTCCTTTATAGCATAGCTAGATTATACGACATTAAATTTATATACATATTTAGTAAGAGCAAAAATGTATTAATGAATTACCTTAATAAATTCAAATTAAGTAATGTGATAGATACAAAACATTAAAATATATTAATTTATAAATAAATCAAAATTATCAAAATATGTGACATACCCTTGCAAAAGGGACAAGCCAGGTATATGGAAACAGTTACTGGAAAAATTTAAGAACAATTATGACATTGTACTACCCCTTCTCCTCACAGGGGAGGCACTAAACGAACAAAAGAGAAACATTCCTTGCAAGACAGACTTGTTCAAAATATCAAGGAACACTTATTTCAGGAATCGCTCTCTAAATATCTGTGCCAGTTTCACAATAAATTAAATAAGTTTATAATATCAAATAAGTTGTAGTTATTATTTTAACAGAATATATTAATTGTTAACAGTGGTGATTTCTTTTTATTGCTAATATTTCATTCTCTTTTAAACTTACATACTTACAAGTCTTTTTCTACAACACCGCTCGTGCTACTACAAACACATCATCACACCAATACATTACAGTAATTACCACTTTTTTCATCCAAATTAATATGTTTACATATATCAAACATAATTCAAGATAACCAGATTTGTTTACTGAAATTGAAGTACTGTATATATGAAGAAGAAATTAAAGCATATCGCCTCCTTCCGGAGAACCCTTACGGGAACTGCATGTAAAGCTTGCCTCAATTAAATAAGTTTACTTAACGATATTCAAACCGTCTAATATATTCTTTAAGTGCATTGTTAAACGCTTTTAACGCTGTTAAAGCTTTATATACGTTGTGTACAGGAAGGTAATCAGAACAACTTAGTTACTAAAAGAAATGATTATCTTTTTGAATAACCAAGCTTTGAAACTAAGACTTCCCTCAAGAAATTCTACTGGAGCCAGAGTCAAAAGTATATTTCTGTTCAGTTTAATTTTCTGCAGCATACATTACTTGTAAGATTCTTCTTTTTGCTGTATTTAATCTTTATTTTTATTTATTGATTGATTCTTTGTTTTTTCTTTTAAAAAGAAGATCAATATTAGAGTTTCTGGAATATTTTTTTATTTTTATTTTACACCTTACCGACTGAGAAGTTATGAGAAAAAAAAAACTCACCGTTCGCCCCAAACTTTACCATCTCTATTGACTTGAATACATATTTATATATGTTTCAGTCGCCAAATAGGGGAGCGAAGAACTGGAAGCTTGTTTACATTCCAACTCACTCTGCCTTCCACGTTACACTGGAGGGTAAGGTTCCTATAAACTTGGAAGAACTCTGAAGGTCAATACAGGTTTGTGTGCAAGGTGCGTCTGCATGAAAAGAGGTATATACGTCTCTCTAGAGGTTTCCTTTCTACCTTTGCTCTGTAAATCCTTACAGTTTTCTGTCTCTCGATTTTCTACTGTAGCAAAAGTTAATCAATAGCTTTACCAATAGCTACCATGTTTCCTTGTTATATTTGTTTTATTACAAACAAGATAATATAATGAAAATTAATAACACATCTTGTAGGAAATATCTGCTTTTACTTTTCTTTTCTTTTTTTAGTGACGCGTTGATGAGGGAATAGATATCAATTTTTTAATTGAATTACATTAGGGAAATAAGTGATTTCATGTCATTTACCTGAAAATAAGATATCAGAGAAAGTCTTATTAAGCATTAAATAAAAAATAATAGAAAGATGTAAAAGATTCACAATAAAACAGTTGTCCTCTTTTTATTCTAACCTTCATCTTCTCAATAACATTAAGGGCTCTTAACTAAACGAAAACATAGGCAAATCAATATTACTTAGTTATAGCCATCCTTAAAAATATCTATACAATATATAAATGAATAAAATGATGGTTATAAATAAGATCGTTGATACAACTTGTATCCCGATTTATTTTTTCTTTATTTTGTCCCAATAAAATGGAAATAAAGTGAAGTATAAATGAAAATCTGAAAGTCATTACACTTTTCCTTTCAGCATTCAGGCATTCTCAGTTTCTCTTACATGTAATTTTACTTCCCACTGCTATGCGAAAGAAATATTGATTATATTTGAAACCCTGCATATATAATCCTGATTTTATCTTTAACTAAACAAATCATTTTTGTTTTAGTATTTTCTTATTTTTAAATATTTTTCTTTCCATATCTTATAGATATTGAACTTCTCTTAGCAAAACTTGTTGCTAACAATATATGATAAAAATGAGCTCTTAAATAAGCCGTATAATAGAGCAACTGAGTTGAGCATGGATTATTACGGGATTCAATGCTAGCTTCAGATCTTTATTATTTCTAGTATTTGATAGGTTGTGTGAAGCTATATATAAAAGAATGACTGGGTAAGATACCTACATGTCAGGGTATCTTCAACCTACAAGAACCTAGTGGAAAGAAAAGCAAAAATTTCTTGGTTTTTCTTATATTTTATTCTAAAAAGTATTGGAAGCAGGTTTGTTTTCATTTCTC
The DNA here is from genome assembly GCA_011037195.1 of Triatoma infestans. NCBI lineage: Eukaryota > Metazoa > Arthropoda > Insecta > Hemiptera > Reduviidae > Triatoma > Triatoma infestans. The sequence goes on from JAAEAF010014851.1 coordinate 10,131, forward strand.
ACTTAATATTAGTTACAAATTTTTGTTCACTTTAATTTTTCGCAAGCTAGATTATTTATCAGAATTGTAATGTTCTAAGAACCAATGAAAGGCAATTAATTATAGAATGTGTGAATTTTAAAAATAATTATTATTTTTCATGCACTGTATGCCCTAAAACAACAAGGCAAGATTTTAGTTAATTCATGAAAATTTTTATTATGAATAAAATCATTCATAAGAACAGTATCATCATTATATTGTTTTATTTTATTTTATTTATTAATTCATATTTTTTGTTTTAGTGCCATTCAGTGCTTGAAAAATAAATCTTGCTATTAAAATTCACACATTTTATAACTGCCTTTGATTGTTTCTTAGAAAAATTATAGTTCTGACAAATAATCCCAGCGGAAGTACAAAAGCAGAGTGCATATAAAACGGAAGCGTGTTTGTCCACTCTACCTTTATACACTCTGCTACTTTTTGCTCTTTTTCAAGACATTCTACTGTTGGGCGAACCCCCGAAAAAAGTCGTTGGCCAAAAAAAATGTAGCAAGGTAACATGAAAAATATCTCTGTAATACTTTCCAGCTCTGCGGAACCAACCAAAAACAACTGTATACATATTTAGTAAAGTAACTGCTAAACGCTTCCTTTTCACGATATTTGATAGGTAGCTAGTTGGTCGAGAAGCCTACCAGAAAAGAATATTCATACACAATTACAATTTTTAGTAACTTAATACTATATGTGAGCATATATATATACATAATATATAAAACCATATAGAAATATATGTATGTATATGTAAATATATATATATGTATGAAAGAGCTCACGCCATATTACGTGCAACTTTTCAGCTTAAATGAGCCCCATAGCACACCATTATTTTCTAATCAGAGTTCTTAATCATTTTTTTAATAATTTCTGAATTACATTTAAAAAAAAAAAAACAAACCTCAATTGACAAATTTAGTGTACAGAATTACTAATAACATACTGTCGTACACATGAAATTAATTTATAAAGCAATTATGTTTTATTATTGCATAAATAAAAGTAATATCTATTATTATTTATTTAATAAAAATATTTATATAATTTTGCAAGTATTTCTAAATTTTTTGACAAAAGCCAGCTTCTACTTTTTTGTCTTGCAATCGCGATTTTTGGAAATATACTCAAACAGTATAGATGATGAAATTATATGTTGTAACAGTTTAAGTAATACAAAATACATTCTTAATTTGCCATACCTATTAGATTGCTTTATTTTCTAACATATTTACATCAGACAATATTAACTGTATGTAGCAATAGTCAGCAGAGAATCAGGTTTCACCTAATATTGATGAATCCATAGACAATGCAGACGTTATTGTATGTTAATTAAATGAGGAAGCTCTTGCCAGTTCCTATTAACATGATTTCCTTTTGGACACTGACTGTAAGGGAGGGGCGCTCATTCATAGACCTGTAGGCTAAACGCAATTTTAGACACTTTGAAATAAAGAATAATTCTGCTTTCTACATATTCACATGGTATCTTTCTCTACATTTAGTTCCATTGGGTTTAACATTATTAATCATTCGATTAAATAATATTTTATATGTATTTCCAATATTGGACCCAGGGAAGGGAATAGCTAAGTGGTTAGCGTACTAGACTCCCACGCTGGAGGACCCGGGTTCGAGTCCAGCTATGCTACCCTTAGATTTTTTCTTCCTAGGTGCCTCTTATAGCTCACTGTCCGGTGATGGACAGTGTTGTCTGTAACAAAAGAACACTGTCCGGAGGCCGGCAGTGCACTGAGAAGACTCCATAGACGTTGACGCGCCTTAAATTAAAAAAAAATATTATATATATATATATTGGACTACAAATTAAAACACCTGGTTATCAAAAAATAAATTAAGTGCAAATTTTACAGATATGATAATTTTGCACAGCGTTTTGACAACTGACAAATTGACGTCAGTTTGTCCCCTTAATATAAAAAAGATGCTAATTTGAGCCATTCTGTCCATTTAGGAATACTTTTCCAGTGCAACTTTAAAGACTAATGCGTCGCAATTTTTTAAATATTGCTATTAACAGGCTATCTATCAAAAATTATTATTATCTCACATCAATATTGAAATGGAAATTTTCTTGGCACTTTTATATAAAGATTCACTTACTTTGCTATTGTTAAATACCAGTATGGGAAGAAAATGTATAAGGTACCGTCGGGAGCAGATGGATTTTTTTACTCTCTTGGTTTTTTTAACGTAGAAGCTGGAGAAGGTTAGAGTTGAAGAAAAGTAGAAAAAGGGAAAACTTATTAAAGCCTGAGGTGAAACAGGGTAGGAGAACGAGTGTTGTTGCACGAGTAGAATATGAAATAGTAAAGTCTCCTGCGTCTGGAGGCCGCCGGGTGCCCTCACATACACAGAGAGCTGGCTATGGACCTCCCCTTTCATTAGGCCTCTCTTCGTCTGCTCATCCTCATTCCATTCTACTATTACGTAGTGTGAGGGAAAAAAAAAGTCGGCTTTAAGCTTCTGGTCTCCTGTTATTTGTCGGTTTTATCCCGGGGACTTGCTTTACTTTTCCAACCCTCTTGCTTATTTGTGGGAAAGATTTGCCACAATTTCTTCTTTGTAGAATGGTAGCATCATTCTCTTCCCCTTCAATCTTCCATCTATTACTAGACACATACACACTCCTCTCATCGTACTAGAATTGACGGAAGAGAAAGGCAAAGAGGTTCTTTCATTAGAAAGCAAATCCCAGACTAGCTACTGCCCCATGTTCACATATATTGCCAACATGCTGAGATTCAGTACTGTGCAAGTTAAATAGCAGGTACGTTGCAGGCTTAAATAGCAGGCTTATCTTCTATTTCCATTTAAAAAAAATATATTTCCCACTATTAAGAATAGGAAATTTAAAAAAATAAATCTTTTTCATTTAGAACAAAAAAAGGTCATGTGCCTACTTCTCGGATGATAGTGATTTGATTATTCTAGTTCACAGAATTTTCTTCAACTTCGTGTGTTGATAATCAAGACCACTGTAATTCTAAGGCAATATCGGAAATATTCTGCAGAAGTATAATTAGAAGGAATACAATTATAGTAAGGTCGAAGGAGAAACGCTAAACATTCCAAGTATTCACAGAATGGTGGAATAATACATTTGGGGGGAGGAATAATAGATTTTGGTTTAGGAAATAAAAAATTCTGTTTTTTCAAGACCTTGTTGTTCATATAATATTTCTGAGAATGGAGGTTGGATGCAGAATCAATGTAGGAAGTCCTGCTCTGCCTGTCTTTGAAAAAAATAAGGGCAATTTTTACTTCAGCCTAACATTAAATATATCCAATCAACACATTACATGTTTTCAACATTCCTTAATGCATCATAAAAGTGTGGATTAACATACACAGTTGATCGGCAAACCCAAAAGTTATAATTTCGTTATTCTTCGTGGCGGAAGAATGCGTCATTTTTGTTTGAATGACTGGGGTAAAACTTTTTCCTTTACTAATAAATAAGTTCATTATTCCTTACATGTTTTTGTAACCTTAAACAATAAGTAAAATTGGAGCGGACAAGCATTGAAAATGCAGAAATCCAAAAAAAATAATAAACCTTAGCGACAGCATTTAATATTATTTTGAAAAGCTTAGAATTCAATAGTGTAGAATGTACTATATATCATATTGTAATTCTAAATTTTTAACCAAAAACATGGAAGTAATTATAAGTAATGGAACAACAATTTGTGAACTTAATCAAAAAGTTGTTATTGCCTTGAACTTTTTAAGTGTATGTGTGCCTTGTTGGCAGAGTGATAAGTCATTATGTTACTAAATTATAAATGAAATTTTATTTTGTTACAAGTGTATGTGTACGTTTTACATCGTGGGATTCGGGGCGCTGTTTTCATACTGACCACCTTCCGCTGACCCTAACCGCCATGACCAACTGCGTTCGAATTCCCCCATTACTACATAATAATCCCATACTACATTAATATTATACACTAGCACACACACACACATATATATATATATATATATATATATATATATATATGCACATTGTGTAGAGTATAATTTTCGCCTGATTGACGTAAACAATTATACCCATGAGAGAGGGGTGGGTAAACAGGGAGAGAAGTTAGTTAAATCTATATCAGAAGGGCAGTACCCAAGTGCGGTGGAAGGTTTGGGCTGACATTGATGTTGATGTACGGTGTAGTTCAGTGGAAACAGTATATTATATAGCCGACTAGTATTAAGGGGTCGATCTTAAATCCGATTTTCACGTTTATATTCTTTCATTTTTCTATCCAGTAAATTCCATGATCATGATTACTGGGATAATCAGAGTAAAAGAATGTATGTTACAAATGGTGTGACAGGTTTTAATAGTTATATACTAGATTAAATGTTTATGTTACCTTTAGAATTATTTGATTCATTAAAGGAAACGAAAATTATATACTTAATGCAGTGAAGGAATTAAATAATTTAATAAAAAAGTAAAAGTTAGAACCGGTTGATGAGCAATTTATACATTTTTATATATTTATTTAGGGAAGAGATTAGCTCAGTGGTAGCGCGCTGGACTAGTAACGCGTAGATCCCGGTTCGAATCCAGCCGTGCTGCCCCCTTAGATTTTCTCTTCCTAGGAGCCTTTACAGCTCACTGTCCGGTGATGGACAGTGTTGTCTGTAATGAGAGAACACTGTCCGGAGGCCGGCAGTGCACTGAGAAGGCTCCGGGCGCAAATGACCGTAGCTGTTGACGCGCCTTAATTAAAAAAAAAATATTTATTTTAAAACATTTTAATTCAGAAATAAAGTAAGCAATCAGTGAGTAGCAAAAATATAAACAGAAATAGACAGAAAGAACATACCCATCCATGGAACTAATTATTTGATCTCACTTTGCATTATAAAGGAAAGTGGCTGACAAATTAGCGAAGGAGGGCGCCTCACCACCACCAATTGGTCCTAAAACTTTCTGCAGCATCCTGTACAAAACCGCCTTTGGGGCGGATTAAGAAATGGTTTAGAAAACAAAAATTTTATTGGAAAAACAATGCGTGGCAGAGGACTTTCCAATATTTTCTTAGAGGGCTCTTCAAAAGATAAACACAATTTAACACCTTGGCAAAACAAAAGTAGAGGTAACTAGTATCACTGTCTTGTTTAGAGGGCATTGCCTTTTAAGGAAATGTCTACTAGATCTCACTGCGAATCCACTCTGTAGGAAATGTGATAAGATGGTCGAACACCATCTCGGAGAATGAATACTATGCTCGCCAAAGATTCCAATAATATTGTGTCGAAATCGGAGATTTCTTTCGCTTCAACAGTGGCGTTTCTCTTAGGGCTAATGTGAGCTGTCTTACTAGGGTAGCCTAAGTGCAGAACTGCCTTAGTGAGACCCCATATCCTAGATTAGATTACATTATTGCAAGATTTTCTTGGAAGAATGAATGAAATTGTCAGCATAGACACTTCAAGTGATTGAAGAGATTGCTATGGATCTATCTGTTGTAAGATTTTATAACTTGGCTGTTTAATAGGATATTAATTTCTCATGATCAGCAGTTACTATACAATCTTAGGAGTTCTTACAATTCTTAGGAGGTTTCAATTGGAAAGTCTTAGATTTGGAAATGCTTGTTTGATAACCAAATCAACAATCGATTCAGTAATCGATTTTGTTATTATTGTATAAATTAGACTTTCAGAGATCTTTCAGCCTTCCGAGGCAATTGCCATCAAAAAACACTGAGTCTTTAGGGCGCCTTCCACTGCGAGCGAAGCGGGCTCCGTTCGGTCTCCGTTCACCTCGCAAAGGTTTATCTTCATGTAAGTGCTTCCACTATGAAAAGAGTGAGCGGAGCGGACTGAACGAGTATAAAGAGTTACAAAAGTGGTCGCAGAGTTGAGCGGATTTGGGACGGACTCCGTTCGACTCGCAACGCCAAATCTCATAGAAGTGCTTCCACCAATAGATGAGTCAGCGGAGCGGACTGAGCGAGGAAAAAGGAGCCGTTGTGTCACGCTGTGCAATGCTAGTTTTGAACGGTGTCCGCTAGCCCTTCCCTACCTCCCTCCCTACTTATGCGCGCCTTCCACTGCGAATATCTTTTTCAGCTCATTCTTGAACATGTTCTGTGACTGCAGTATCGTAGTGTATTTGAATAAAATGGAGCTTTTTATTGAAACAGTGCGACAATACCCTTGTTTATGGAATACCAGCGACAGAGATTATCATCTTGTAAATCGTAGAATATCCGTAGTAAATCGCCTTTGATAGGTCTCTCTCTAATGTGGTAGCTCACCCAAAATCTTGGTTTGTTACGCTTCTTTTTCTTATAACTATAGAGTAGCAAGCATTTACTTATCGTATTTATATAGTTATCATCACTGGAATCGTCTGGCATTATTACTAGAAACGAAAAGGAAAACTTCAACCACGACTTGCTCGATCCAACTGGCTATGATGAACTGGTGACCATTCAGTCCGCTGATAATGGAAGCATCAACCCCTTCCATCTCATTTCTCGCTTAGCTCAATCCGCTAGCAGGTTTCCGAATCCGCTGACAATGGAAGGCAAATACCTCTTTTATGTAAAACTCTTTTTAGTGGAAAGTCAAAACTATTTTACTCCGTTTCGCTCAGCTATTTCATGCTCATTACCCTTTCGCAGTGCAAGGCGTCATTTTGAGTTGAAAGCGCATAGTAGTTTGTTGTAAATCAATTATTCACCCAAATTTCAATTGTTTCTATAGTTGGTTTCTAGATCTACGCTGTTTTACATAAACTATCATTTGGTAGTTGGTTTAAAAATTAGATCAAACTTTTTTTTTTTTTTAATGCACTAAACAGTCAATCATAAGGATATTTCTAGGTTACACATCCTGTTTACGCTTTTACATACGGAGGTTAAAACGTCTAGAAAAATAGCATCCTCATGGATACGCTAATAATTGATCCCATATTCATACAGCAAGTCTGATTTCCAAATATTATTTCTTTTCTTTCTTATTACATGAAACGATCTTAAAAACGATTAATTTTTTTTTTTAAATAATATTTCTTTCTAAAGAAACACAAAACAATCTATCACATATAAAATATATATAGCAGTGGCAACAGCATCAATATTATAGCAATCATAAAGCAAAATACCAACTTACAATATCACAGATGTGGTGAATCTGTGGATGAAAATATTTTGTGAAGCTAAACTTTTTATCATTTCTGCCTTCTAAAGCCAAAATGATGACAAGAGCTCATAGGTTTTTACTACCTCTCACTCCTAGTAAGAGAAAGTATTGTAATCGTGTCAAATTTTCGATATCGAGTTTTCACCGGAAATATCCGTTTTGAGGTCCCCTGAGTCCAAAAAAGTGGTTTTTAGCAAATGGTCTGTGTGTGTGTGTGTGTGTGTATGTGTGTGTGGGTGGGTGTCTGTGTGTATGTATGTATGTGAACAGCATAGCTCAAAAACGAAAAACCGTAGAATGTTCAAACTTGATATTCCGTTTAGGTATCACCATGGATCAGACAGTACGTTATACGTCAAAATTCCTCAACCGGAAGTACCACTTTACTAGTTGGTTTTTTACTTTTTTGCGATTCTCTCAAAAATAGTTCCAACGATTTTCATGAAACTAGCTGAATCAACTACACATACAAAGAGCTACAACTTTTATTTGAAACATTTCTCTGGAAAAATGCATTTAAGGGTACTTTTGGGGGAGAGGTGGGGTTACGGTTTCTTCTAAAGTGCTATTTCAGTTTATTAAACAATTCTGCCATCTAAATAATGTTAATTAGAATTAGATATGTTGTAGAAATTCCGAGTTTGAAAAAAATCTGATGACCGGAAGTGGGTTTACTTTACCACTTTACTAAATGAATTTTTTTTCACTTTTTCACGATTTTCTCAAACATGGTTCCGACGATTTTCTTGAAACTTTGGAAATAAACTACCCATACAACTTTTATTTAAAACATTTCTCTGGGAAAATTCATTTAAGGGCACTTTTAGCGAGGGGGAGGGGTTATGTTTTTCTATAAAGTGCTATCATATGTGATTATACATTCTATCATCCAAACAAAATTAATTAGAAATAAATAGATGGCGAAAATTCAGAGTTTTAAGAAATTTAGTAAACCGGAAGTACGTTTTTACTGTTTTTTCAGTTTTGACGAATTTCATTAAATTTGGTACACTAGCTATAAAATTTGTCAATTATAATTTTGAGAACTGGGGTAGGAGAAAGTTGTGTGAGTGTTTCACACCAGACTTTTTTATAAGTGTTATCGTTATGTAGGTCATCCCATGGCCATACACTATTTTAGGTCATGTTTCCGACTCAATGTCAGCTCTGAGGCCAGCTTTGCTGGTATAAGAATTTCAACCTTGAACTTGTATGTGTTAACTTTTGTTTGATTTTCGCTTGAAATTAATCCAACTTTGAGCAAGAAAGGGCTCTCTTTTGTAGATGCAATCGTATACGCACACAACATTTGTATTAAAGAAAAATTCTATGAAGAATACAAAAAAAAAAGAAGAAAAGATTAAGGGCCAGACAGATCAACTAAGCAATCAGTGAATATTATCTCAGTAAGAGTAGGTAAGTGCAGAAACAATGAATAAAGGTGTACTCCTCTTCCTACACGATCTTTCTTTTTCAGAGTATGAAACAAACCATACAATTGGGAAGCCGCAATACCTAATGAATATTTAACAAAAATATACATTGTTTTAAAAACGAATTGTCTTTCATTACATGGGTTGGAACAATCCTGGGTTGGACTGACAAAGAAAATAAGTAAACAATCATATAAAAAAAAAACAGAATGAAAGGTTTCTTAAACAAAGATTATTTAGTTGACTAAATAAAAATATTTTCCTCTTAAAACTGATTATTTTTGAGATAAAAGCGACTAAATAAATTAATGCGCAAATCATATCGAATTCTATAATAGCTGTAGAATACTTTTTTAAAGTAATTTGTTCTGAATAGAAAACAAAAAAAAAAAAAAAAAACCTAGTGTGAAACACTCACACAACTTTCTCTTACTGCAGTATACAAAATTGTAACTGACAAATTTTATAGTTAGTATACCAAATTTAAGGAAATTCATCGGTGTTTATATGGAAAAAATCGCGAAAATTGATAAAACTGTTCAGTAAAAATGCAATTACAGTTTATTAAGTTTTCTTGAAACTCTAGATTTTGGCAATCTATTTCTGATAATCCATTAATTTTGTTTAACTATGATAGCACTTTAGAGGAAAACAACCCCTCCAGTACCCCAAAGCCCCCTCCCTCTTAAATGAGTTTATCCGGAGAAATGTTTCAAATAAAAGTTATACCTTTTATATGTGTACGTCACATACAGTTAGTTTAAAGAAAATCATTGAAGCTATTTTTCAGGAAATCGCAAACAAGTGAAAGAAAAAAAAACATTCAGTAAAGTGGTACTTCAGGTTAGGGAATTTTTTAACAGACAAACTTACTGTCGGATCCCCATGTTGGTTACCTAAACGGATATCAGATCTTCAACTTTCTGCGAGTTTTTTCCCTTTTTTTGAGCATGTTGTTTTACATATATATACACCCAAACACAGACCATTTTTAAAAATTACTTTTTTTGAACTCAGCGGACCTCAAATGTGGTTTTTGGTGAAACTAGATATCGAAAATTTGAAAGCTATTAAAAAACTCCTCTTACTGATAATTAGAGAGAATTTAAAAATTGAGTAATCCTAATTATTTAAAGAATCATTCAATTGATCGGTTCATTTGAATGATTCATTTGACTCAATCATTGAACATATACGGATAATTAATAGAGCGTTTATCATTTGTTTTTTTTTTTTTTTTTTACATTAAACTGTTGTTGCATTATAACAAAAAAAGTGGGGCGATTTTCTATTTTTTTTTTACTATTTACGATGCTATATCGCAATCTTGAATCAAGATTAATTTCAACAAAAACAATTTTCTCGGAAAAAAATCTGGTACTTAATTTTTTTTTTGCTTTTCTATTTTTCGTTTCGATCAAATGTACAAAGCAATTTACATGCAGATCAATCATCAACCACAAACACTGATAGAGACTTTTAATCATGCAAACCCATAATACTTTGTAGTAGATAGATAAACTTTATTGTATAAAGCATACAGCTTGTTACAACTGAGTTGTTAGTACAGTATTCATAATAAACTAGTAGGTAAATAAATAAATACAATAAGACAAAAACAAAAATAAAAAGAAATACTCTTCTTATAAGTAATAAAAATGTAAACCAAAAATAAAATATCTCTTTTTTCGTTTTTATCCTACTATTTCTTTCATATTTTTTATTTTTTATATTTATCATTTAATCATTTAATACGGCAGAACGAGCTTTTAAGATTATAGAAAAATATTTATATAATTTAAATATATTGTTTTTAGTTTGGTTATTTTTAAGGTTAAATACAATTTGTTGAGGCGAATCATTACTACTTATGTTCATTATAGATCTTATATTATTGTACAAAGAACAATTTAATACAATATGTATGAGATCTTCTTTCTCGTTGAGATTACACAACATGCAAGTTTTTGTAGGATATATTTTATAAATTACGTATATTGTTAATATTAAATTTCATAAAATAATTATTACAAAATCTAAATTCTACAAAAAAATTTAATAAATTTTAAAGGAACATTTAATTCTAGATATTGTTGACAGGTCAAAAAATCTTTAAACGTGTATGTTGTATATAACTGTTGTGAAAAACTTGATTTAAACAAATGGTCAACATCAGCTGATATTACTGAAAATTAGAATAAATTTAAAATATTTTTAAAGTTGTTGCTGTTTAGTAAAAGACCCGTTATATTCTCTAAATTATCGATACATGTTTTAGAAATTACATTTTTAACCTGAGAAAACCAATTGTACTTTAAACAGTTTTTCTTATTGTAACTATTTTGGTCATACACAACTAACTGCTTAAAACAAATTTTGGGCAACCTGTGTTCTTCCATAGATTCCATTTTTTTTTATCCAATTTAAAGTTTGCTTTAAAACAGAAAAACTCATATGTAATTCTCCAGTTTCAAGTCTTAGCAAGAAGTGGTTAGCAGCATTCTTTGGAAGGCATAAGAGCCTCTTGAAGAACCGCAATTGAAGTGCATAAATATCATTTAAATATTTTCGCCCGTACATATACTAAAATTGGAACGATAATACTTGTAGTATTATCTGTATGAAGGGTTTCATAAGGGTTTATTCGTTACCGGATTAATAAGATACTGCAAAGCCGAAATTTGGCCCGCCTAAAATTTTTTGACCAGAATTAACCTTTGCAAAAAAGGCTATAAAGGTCCAAAATTAAATTTTAGAGCAGTGACAAAAAAAAAAAATGGCCATAATAGGCTCCCGCGGCCATTATCATGTGAAATACTTAGGTTTTAGAGCTAAAACCGCTTCACTGATTCGTTATAAACTAACGTTTCTTCTGCTTCTTCATGGCACTGTCTTTCTTGCGTGACTTGTTCATTTGAGTGTTTGGCTTTCAACTTTTGACACTACCCTAACAAGCCTATTGCAATATAGGCGAAACATTGGTTTATAACAAATAACTGATGCGGTCAAAACCCGAAAACCCGAAGTGCAAGTAATGATGAAATTAATTTAGTTGAAGGTGATATTCCCAGGTTGTAGATTTTGTTAATTACTTCCATGAAGATGGAAGGCTAACTAGGATAAAATACCAGTTGTAATTTAGGTAATATTGATACAATTTTACCACAGTGTCTACAACGTTTGATTGGAAATAACAACAGGTGATTTACTGCAAATTTAAAAATGAAAAGCAACTGAAACTGCTGCGAGATTAATATAGTAGAAAGGGCTATCCCGAACTTTGTTAAGTGAAAAAGATCTGTTATAAAATTGAACAGTACTTCTTCTCATTGTGACTTATTTAGTGCTTAGTTAAAAAAAAAAAAACTAGTAGCAAGTTTGGTTGGATATAACACTTTGTTAACAGTAAGTTCTGCTTTTACACATTGTCTTAACAGACCTAGTTAATTTCAAAAAGTTTTTCAGTCTTTAAATATTTTTGGTTTTAATTTTTTTTAATTATCTCATTAAGAAAGTAAAAAAAAAAAAACAGCCGAACGGTAAATAAATACGGTTGTTTGTTAACAACAATTTGAGTGAAAAAAATCTCGAAGGACATCTTACACAATACCATCTCATAAAGAACAATAGTAATATAGAAACCAGTGTCGTCACAACTCAACTCTTTAACAATCCGTCTACACACTGAAACAGAGATATATAATATCTATTGTTAATGCTAATTCCATCTTTGTCTACCATTATCATCGTTCACTACACTATTGTCTATTTACCCCACGCAACGTATCTTATCAAACTGGAGGCAAAGATGAATAATTAGTACCACCATCATTCAAATTGGGCGCCATGTCTATACATTATTATGTTTTTATTTTACATAATAATTGATATCCTTGATTTGAAGTATATAATACACACATCTTGTAATTTATACATTTATCAACTTCAACTGGGAATTCCCTTAGCGTGTGTACATATATCCGTTGATGGTAAAAAAAAAAAAAAAAAAATATTCTTATTTGCATGCACGTGGGAGTGAAGATGGCACATTGTTATTTATCGAAAATTTAAAATTAAAAAAAATAATAATTATATGAAACATGCAAAATGTGTTTTGTAATTTTTAGAGAAATTATTTTGTTAATTTTGTTAGTGAAGTTTCAACGAACTATGGCGACTCCTGTCACAAATTCGGCTTATCAAAATGATAAATTACTTAATCAATATATTTTCTTCTATATCTGATTTCTACAGATAAGAATTAATGCCATTCCTTACTTCATTATATCAACGAAAAAATTTAACATTATAAAATAGTTTTAAAATTGTTTCTGAAATAGAAAAAGAATGAAAAGTTTCAATGACTAAGTTCAAGATTAAATTTTTAAAAAGACAGATTCTCCATAAAGTTGACCTTAATTCAATGCCATATGGTACATTTAGACGCCGCTATGAGCTTTAGCAGGAAACACAAAATTGCTTCGTTCGCCTCGGAACACTTCTCATTTTAAAATCTTCGGTAACTGCGTTATCACAAAGTGGAATTCGACCCTAAAGATGAATTTCCAATTTTGTTCATCCATTCTGTCTTTCTTAATTATTAATCAATAACACAGTATTATGAAATCGTATTAATGATAGCGATCGACATGTTTAGTAAGAGTGGAAGACCAAATGTTATGTATACGTCTACTAATGTGGACATATTTTGCTTTAAGAATTTAGGTTCCATTTGTTAATTTGGTATAACATTTTGAAATTAACGTTTTATTCTTTTTTACTTTCTCTTACTCCTAGTAAGAGGAAGTATGGTAATCGTGTCAAATTTTCGTTATCGAGTTTTAAATATCCGTTTTGAGATCCCCTGAGTCAAAAAAAGTCGTTTTATATAATAGTCTGTGTGTGTGTGTGTGTGTGTGTGTGTATATGTGAACAGCATAGCTCAAAAACGAAAAATCGTGGAATGTTCAAACTTGATATTCCGTTTAGGTATCACCATGAGATCCGTCAGTGCGTCATCGGTCAAAATTCCTCAACCGGAAGTACCACTTTACTAGTTAGTTTTTTTTACTTTTTTGCGATTTTCTCACAAATAGCTTTGACGATTTTCTGGGAACTTGATGTATCAAGTACACATACAAAGAGCTGCAACTTTTATTTGAAACATTTCTCCGGGAAAATTTATTTAAGAACAGTTTTGTGGGTAGGGGAGGGGTAGGATTTCCTCTAAAGTGCTATTCTCCGGATGACCGGAAGTGCGTTTTTACTGAAATCTATTTTTCAGTTTTCTGGTATTTTCTAGAAAACGGCTCCAACGATTTTCTTTAAAGTAGCAATGTCTACTATACATATAAAGAGCTACAACTTTTATTTGAAACATTTCTCCTGAATATGTCATTTAAGAGGGCTTTTTGGGGAGGGGTGGGGTTAGGTTTTTCTCTGAAGTGCTATCGTAGTTGATTATACAATTCTACCATCCAAACAAACTTAATTAGAAATAAATAGATGGCCAAAATTCCGAGTTTCAAGAAGATTAGTAAATCAGAAATGCGCTTTTAATGAACGGTTTTACAGTTCTCGATGAATTTCATTAAATGTGGTACACCAACTATAAAAATTGTCAATTTCAATTTTGAAAACTGGAGTAAGAGAAAGTTGTGTGAGTGTTCACAGATTTTTTTTTTTTTTTTGTCATTGAACATGTGAGAAAAGGACTATCTAGTCCAAAATCTTATAATTATAGGAAGTTTTGTATCGTCGATTCATCGGTTCATCGTTTAGGGTTTAGTGTAGGCTTTTCAATAAGGAAATTTTGGGACGTTGCTTGTCCATAATGTTATGTTCTGGTTCTGTTTCCTGAATGGTGAAGTAATATCGAAGGGCATAACTGCTACAAAAGAACTTGAGGTTAAGGTTATTAATTATGCCTGATTGAAAATATCAGTATTATTGAAATAATTTCTTTATTAAAACTATAGTTAGATTTTTGGATAAAGATGTTGCTATATCCTAATACAATGTAAACAGTGTTTCGATGAAGCTGTTCACAACAACATTGAATAATTAAATGTGTATACAAGTATGTATAGTAGAGGGCTATTCAATCACCAACATTATATACACAACAAATGTACACATCTGGTTCAGTTGTTTATTATCTTGTGGCAATGTTGGCCGTATACATTGTATCCATCGCCCATTTACATTCCACTATATTTCACATAATAATTACTTATTCTCTATTAAACGATCATATTAATTTAATATGTGAATTAGAGATGTAACATGGGCCCATGCTCCGGTTTGACGTCATTTTACAAACTAATAATAACATTATATCTACAATAGATAACAATATTTTGCAATATATATTTTAAAAATATATTTATTAAGTATTTTAAATTTGAGATATATTAAATTATGTTTGGAAAATATTCAAATGATATTTCTTGCATTTAAATTTTGTAATTTGATGTTTCAACCAGCCCGATAAAATAGGCATTAATACATTTCAAACATGTAATTGCTACATAATAGGAATTTAATGATAGATATCTAATGCATCTATCTAAATCTAATACATTGCTAACTACTGTTGGCAAACCTACATTACCTATTGGAACTTTAGAGGTTTAGTCCCAACAACTTTTCCCAGGATGTTATATAAGCTATTTAGGGCGGATATATAGAAGAAGTTTGCTGTCAGTACGAGCAGAGTTTATCGATCTTCAAAAGACTGCAAGAAGGGTGTCTCTGTCTGAGTGGAGAGTGTGCAATATGTGATGTGCATTCTAAACTAGGTGTGTGCAATTCAACCAGCTTGCTACGGTACAAACCAGGTCGTTCGTTCTACTGCATCACCGCTACTATTACCTTGTCTATGAATATATATATATATATATACAATTTTTTTTTCTTGATGTCACATATTGAACTGTCGCTCTATATATTTTTAGCAATTTCTTTCTGTCAAATAAACTGCGCAGTCTGTGAGAAATGCAGTTTCTATAATCCTTTATCTAGGTCATTCTATCGCCCCTTCTCTATTCGTCCACTCAACAATTTCAGTCTCTATAAATTTCGTTCTATTTTCTTTTCATTTATAGAAGCGAATATCTTGATGACCTTGATTAATAAGCAAATTGTTAGACGTTATGGACGTTTATTGCCCATGCTGGTTAAATATTAATATCAACTGGTGAAATGTATTTTCCAAATTAAAATTTGCAAATATATTTATATATTTATCAGATTTTATTAAAGTATGTTAGCAATAAAAGAAATCGGAAGCTCAACTGCTCAACAAAGCGTGTTTTTTTTTTTATTCTTAAATTAATAAAACTTCCCTAAACTTCAACTTATGTTTTGAAGTTGTAAATTTTGTCTCTATGATTTGGAAATATATCATTTTACTTTCTCTTACTCCTAGTAGAGGAAGTATTGTAATCGTGCCAAATTTTCGATATCGAGTTTTCACCAGAAATATCCATTTTGAGGTCTCCTGAGGCCAAAAAAGTGCTTTTTAGAAAATGGTCTGTGTGATGGTTGGTGATAGGGATGAGGCGTGTATGTGTGTGTGTGCGCGCGCGCGCGAACAGCATAGCTCAAAAATGAAAAATCGTAGAAAGTCCGAACTTATATTCCGCTTAGGTATCACCATGGGATCCGACAGTGGGTCAGCTCTCAAAATTCCACAACCGTAAGTACCACTTTACTAGTTGGTTTTTTACTCTTGCGATTTTCTTGAAACTTGTTATATGAACTACAATACAAGTGCTACAACTTTTATTCGAAAGATTTCTCCAGGAAAATTTAATTAAAAGCAGTTTTAGGGAAGGGATGGGGAGTGAAAAGTGCTATTTCAATTTACTATACAATCCTGCCATCTAAATAATATTAATTAGAATTAAATATATTGTTGAAATTCCGAGTTTTGAAAAAATAGATAACTGTAAGTGCGTTTTTGCTGAAATATATTTTTCAGTTTTCTGGTATTTTCTCAATAACAGCTACAACAATTTCCTTTAAAGTAGAAACGTGTACTATATATATAAAGAGCTACAACTTTTATTTGAAATATTTCTCCTGATAATGTCATTTAAGAGGGGTTTTGGGGGAAGAGTGGGGTTATGTTTTCTGTAAAGTACTATCATAGTAGATTATACAATTCTACCATCCAAACAAAATTAATTAGAAAGAAATAAATGGCCAAAAATTCTGAGTTTCAAGAAAATTAGTAAACCGGAAGTGCGCTTTTACTGAACAGTTTTTTCAGTTTTCAACGAATTTCATTAAATGTGGTTCACTAAACTATAAAATTTGTCCATTTCAATTTTGAAAATTGGCGTAAGAGAAAGTTGTATGAGTGTTTCAGACCAGATTTTTTTTTTTATCAAATAGTTGTTTTTCGTTATCATGACTAATTAAAATTATAAGTTACAAATATATCTTTTATATAACTACAAAACTGCATCATAATAACATTTGAAGATGGTGGCTATTGTCAAAGGCCCGATTGAAAAAGATTACGAAATTGCTTTTTCACATACAATATTGCCAGTTTTTTATCTAACACACGTATAAATTATGTGTACTAATTTTGACCATCTATTTTTTTCTATTTTGGGTAGGATTTTGGTGTAGTTATATAGAACTTCTAATTTTGTATGTAATTACATTGCATATATATATTACATTGCATAAATATTATATTGAATAAATATTATATAAATTTGATCGACATAAATATTATGCGATAAGTAAAGAAATAAAAATGATTAGAGGAGAAATATACTAGTGGGGCCTAGTTTCCCATTTGCCTAAATATTAAAGTGAATGGAGTGCTGAAGTCTACAAAAAAAAAAAGGAGGGACATTTAAGGGAGTACTATCAAATTGACTGGTACGCTTCTGAAAAAATTCTGGTGTGGAACACTCGCACGGGTTTCTCTGGATTCAAAACTAGTATAAAATTGATAAATTTTTTAAAGTTGAAAATTTGCCTTCAGTTGTCCAAACATAAATATAGAAGTGAGAGATGTTGATTAGCTCCCGATAGTATAGAAGTGATTATACTGTGGTCCAGAAGACAATACCAATAATGCTGAACAAACTCTTGTAACATTTAAAATCTAATGCCATAAAATCCAGAAAAATGTTTCTGTGAGGAAACTAGGAGACTAGGGAGGAATACAGGGGAGCTAGACCTAAGAAGAACAGTCTTCCACACCAGTCAGCAAACAACAATCTATTACTATCTAATCTCAGCCAGTCTGTCTCTCTCTCTCTATTATTCTCTCGCTACCTTATTCTCTAACATCCAATCCAGTGTAAAGTCCTTGCACTTTTGTGTTTCTGTTCCATTATATCAGTGTTCAGCACATCTATTAATTTATTTATTCTTCATCATTCCTAAATTTATTCTTTCTAATTCTCTCTCCTTCTCACATTCATTACATTATGATGTAATGGGATCCGAATCATTAAGATTCTTGTGGTTCTGAAGAATCTAGTTACTAGCTACCTAGGCCAAAATAGGGAGGGAGATATCCTACGTATATACAGGCAAACATCGTCTATAGTAGAACAGTCATCGACACAATTCTACGCAGCAAACACCATTCTACTTCCGAATTACTCAGCCAGTCTGTCTCTCTCTTAATTATTCTTTCGCTACCTTATTCTCTAACTCCTATTATCCGGTAAAGTCCTTGCAGTTTATGTGTTCTATTCATTAAACAGTATACAGTATATCTCTAGCTTATTTCTTTTTCTTCATTACTAAATTCATTCTCTCTCCCTCTCTCATCCATTATGCATTTCAATTTAAAGAAAATCATTGATGCGGTGATGGTAACTAAAAAGAATTTCAAGTTATAGCTTCCTATGAATTTTCATTTTTGAGAGATATTTTGTTCACATACAAATTAGGACCATTCGATAAAAACATTTTTTGTACACGAAAAATTCCGATAAAAACTCAATCTAGCAATACTTCGTTTTACTAGGAATAAGTGAAAGTAAAAATTTAGTCTTAATATAATATATTAAAGAAATAAAAATAATCTTTGCATTTATTAAAATTTTTTTTTTTTATTAAATTATTTCTAAATCAATACTAGCCTACGACATATAATCTATTTAATGGGATATTAAACTGATTCATGATATTATATCAGTCATTATTTAAAGGACGACCAGCATAAATGCATTGTAAGGCAATAAATTTAATGATGTAATTTTATCTATTTCTGGTATTCATTTTTATTATTTAAATTTATTTATTTTACATAATGTGTTTAGACAATTTTTTTATTATTTCTTACTGGTTAAATAAAAAAAATTAAATTTTTTTTATACATCGGTTTGTTCAATAGCAGATATTAATAAAATTCAATGCATCAATGCCACTGCTCACTGGCTTTGTCCTCATTTATATATCTCAATACTATATTTTATTTATTTAAATAACGGCAATCATTTTTGTTATAATAAATTAAATTGGTGGTATAATAACACCGACAGCAACACATTTTGTAGTCCACAATGATAATATAAATGACATATCTGTCAGAAATTGTTCGCGACGAAATAGTGGAAGAAAATCGGTGATTAAGTGAACTTTGGAATATGTTTTCCTAATGTGACATTTGAGAATATTAGTGATTAGAATGTTTGAAGGAATCCTGCAAGGAAATTTTTAAAACTAAAAATGACAGAAGAAAGAATTGCCACTTTTAATGTCTGGAGAGAGAGATTTACAGAGAATATGTTCTCCAAAATGTTCTTCTGTTTGTTTAAACATTTTTTTTTTTATTTTTTATTTTTAATGAAATCTGTCGTCGGTATTTTCAAAGAATCTAAAAAACTATATATTACGTTTTTGCAGTGGTATAATATATTTTAGAAAATGACTTTATATAAGGAACAAAGTTTCAAATCTTTAATCGGAGGAAACTTGAGACATTTTTGCGTTAAATTTCTTTTCTTTTTTTTTTTTTTTTGCGAACTATATGCAGTTATATGGAGACGGGGGTCAACAATGATAATATCAAGTAACATGTAGTCAAATAGATTGTTTAATACAATCTTTCTTTGTGTGTTCGTCTAACTTTCTTACTCTTGGT
Source organism: Triatoma infestans (assembly GCA_011037195.1). NCBI lineage: Eukaryota > Metazoa > Arthropoda > Insecta > Hemiptera > Reduviidae > Triatoma > Triatoma infestans. Next base: position 29,913 of record JAAEAF010014851.1, read on the forward strand.
CTGGATAATGTGGTTGGTATACATTACAAGATGATCTTCAAGTGTATAATGTTTTGTGTTTTATATGTAATAGAGAGTTAGAGAGAGAGAGAGAGAGAGAGAGAGAGAGAGAGTGAAAGAAAGATATTGTGAACAGGAAGTTACAAGAAGGTACACACAGAGAAATATAGGAGACCAGGCTATCACATAATGGGAATACATTTGTCTGGCTAGCGGGGTAGATTGCGCAACGCTTGTGATATATGGCTTACTGGATGGTCGATCCCCAAAGTTTCGGCCCATCTATATAAGTGTGCATGTGTGTATGTCTGTGAGTGTAATGGTGTGCGTTATATCTATAGTAACCAATATATAACCTTGAGTAATTTCTACTCCCACGGCTATCCCGTGGTTTATCTGGTTGTTTATTTATTATTTATAATTCCGTCAGTATCGTATCACTCTTCAGGGACCCAAGCTCGTAACTTCATGACTCCTATACATGATCAAATATTTATAATCTAATAAAATAAAAATAAAAAAAATCCTAGAAATTTTGATTCATGTACTTCAATTGAATGTTTATAATGTTTCCATGTCTAGTGTACCTAACTGTATGGAAGAACCTTGACGGCAATTTTTAAGCTACCAGCTATACTTTAAACCATTCTGTATCCTTCTTCATTTCTTTTTCCTACAACCTTTCAAAAAACATTTCATAGAATTACTATAAATAAATTTCAGTAAATCTAATGAAACCTCATTTTAAATTATTTTTATTTTCACTACAAAACGTTCTTTTAATATTTAAAAAATATCTTTTAAAAAAGTTACTAGAATAAGCTGATTAAAAATAATAATAATAATAATAACTAGAAGATTGGAAAGATCTGATTATGGTTTTCTAGAATTTTATTCCAGAAATATGAAAAGAAGAATTTGCCTCTATAAGAATATCATTCTTTTTCTTTTAAATTTTTTTTAAATATTCATTAGCGAAGTGAATTTATTTCAACATTAAATCACTTCAATTAAAGTTAGATAAAACTAATTAAAAACTTCACCTAACAAATCCACATAATCTCATTAATGATTATGAATTGGATTTCAACTAACAGATATCATTATTTTCGTTGATATAAATAGTAGTTAAACCACTAGAATAAATAGTGGTTGAATGCTTCAAATAGACTGTTCAAATAATGCTTATTTTGGTAGTTAACCTGCCTTATTATATTTTATTTCTAGAAAGGGGTTAAAAGACAATAGTGGCTGAGTTCTCCAACTCCTCTCTTGTAACGGTGTCTCGTACCTGCATTTTTACCCTTTGCCAGCCAATGTTCCTTCCTCCTTTTAAAACTGAATTTACTTAAAATATAAAATAATCTATTTCAAATTATTTCTATTTGCTTATTTCGCTACAATTCCAACAAAATATTGTAAACAATCTTAGCAAATTAATTTTCATCAACTTCCTCATAAACGAACTATATATTTGAAATAATCATTTTCAATTTCCTGTTAGGAAAAAGTCTTGAGTGAAGTACTCAGACGACTTTCTTTTACTGCATGAATATAATTTAATCGATACAATTTTCTTTAAAATTGCAATATTCAAGAAGGTTAGTTGAACTGGCCATAAAAAAAGTTGGGAGGATTTATAACTGGGTATACTTTGCGGCGACGCCTACCCATGAAAGCATCCAAGAAGATCGTAAATATAAAAGGGCAAAATAAAAGTATGAAATTGGACTACATGAATTAAACAGGATTGCAAACTTGAATTGGTGAACTTTCTCTGAAAAAAATTGAATTACATAGTTTCGTTTCAATATTATATTCTGAAAAAATTCTAATATTTTTTTTATTACAATTTACTTTTTCATTGAAGGAACATCAACTAATCAATTAATGAAAATATTGAACTATTATTAAACTACTAATTTAATCCTAAACTATACGAAGCACAGCTCTAATAGAGGTAAACCATAAATATACGAGTATATTAATTTTTTTTTTCTTTTTTACTGTGCCTGTAAACCGATGGTGGGGTGTGCCATTCGGTATCGCGCTGCCCAGTAAAGTTTGGACATTGATGTCCACTTGTCCATGGTTGTGCTTCAAGAATTTCTATGTCCATAAGTCCGGGACAAGTGTTGAGGTGGAAGCCCGGTCATCTCGCCAATTTGGCAAAGAGGACATGTTGCAGACACAGCTATCCCGATTTTGTACAGATGCCTTTGTAGGTAGTCATGTCCAGTAGTTAACCTGAAACATGCTACAGCATTCCTCCTTTTCAGATTAGTCGGAATACGCTTCGATTTCACTTGCAGGTTTCCCACTGCTTCCCTGCCGCTTGCTGTCGATGGCAGTTCTGAGTTTCCTCCGCCACTGCTTAGCGAATTATTCTCTTCTTAGAAGTATAAGGTAGGGTGTATTCAGGTTGAAGGGTTCCTTATGCACTCTTGGCAAGTTTGTCAGCTTATTACAGAAATGTATGTACTTTTGATTTAAATACTTTTTATTTAAACTCAAGTGTTCGTACCAAGAAAATTACATGATTTGTCAAATCCGCCTTTATTTTAAAGGCTCTAAGTAAAATAACGAAGTCTGTAAAAATTGTCATTCCGGTGTAAGAGACAATGTTGTTCATTTCTTGTTGTCATGTCCTCACAATCATCAAACCGAGATAAATTTATATTACCGTATATACCGTATAGAGATGCGAAAAACTTATAAAATGCCTCCCTATTACACATGATTCCATAGATAAATTGAATTGTGTTTATCTATATATTTTAAATTGCTTGAGACAAAGAATTAATATTTAATTATTTAAATCTAAATTGCCTAAATTTCGTAAATATACTATTGTAACATCAAGGAGCATTAATTTTCTCAGTTTGTTACACGACTTATTTATTTATTTGTAAGCTAGTTCTATTGTAATCCCCACTTACTACAATAAGCTGATAGCTAAGGTGTATGTACCCTAATAAATAAACAAATAAATATTAATATCATTTCTAATGTGGAAGTACTTTATTTATTAATAAAAGTTTTCAGTAATCTGCACTAATATTTAATTATTGCCTGTTCATATAATTTATATTGTTGCGTGAAGTTACATAAACAAAGTTTAAACAAGCTGATAATATCTATAAAAGTATTTTTTTCACTATTTAATAGCCACGGGATATGGCTTGTATTTACAAGTGTTGCAGTATAATAAATTATATAAGACATATCTCAGAAAAAAACTTGCGATAAAAAAAAATGTAAGTTCCCTCTTTTGTGCTACCTAAGCCGTCATCTATAGAATGTATTGTGAATTTAAGAAGTTTGTACAAAGAAGGAGGTACAAGGGCAAAAAAAAAAGATCATATTGTTTGTGTAGATAAAGGTGAGAAAAACAGGCCAGGTATGGACATGTCGATAAAGGTCTTGCCCGACTTACAAGCTTACTTCGAATAAAATATATGTATCATTATTCCTACACTGCTTCCCAACGGACAGTGCATACGGACTCGTACATCCTTTATTATAAAAATCTAGTGTGATCATTCACACGACATTCTCTTACTTCTTTTAATACAATTATATGTAAAATAACAAATTTTTTTTAAACTCAAATTTGGCATATTTGTCCAAACATAAATACAGAGATAGTGGGGGGACTGAGTGCCTATGTGCTAATCTTGGCAGGTAGAAAAGTGATTATATTGTGGCCCAGCAGAGCGCACTAAAAACACTGAAATAGTCTGTAAATAACATTTGAAATTTAACGCGAACAAATTTTGCACAATTATCCAAGATTCAATATTTTTTTTTTGAAAAATGTTCCAAATATAAGTGTTACATTTATATCAGTGGGTGATAGCATACCAAGTTTAGAGGAAATCGTTACAATGGTGTACGAGAAATTTCCAACCGATTTTCCTATTTATTCAACCAATTTTCTTCAAATTTAGAATTCTAGTACTGCTTTTAAAATGTATTAATATTCAAATACACACAGTATATCATAATGTACAAATATGTACAGAAGTTATAAGCTAATAACTATTACATAATCGGATAAACTAATATTAACGCAAATACAAAATGGGCGATCTATAAATTATTCTGAATTCATATAATTATAAAATTATTTAATTTTGGATTAATGATAAATTCAACAGCTAATCTTTGACTATATTTCCTCGCTATAATATTTATATACGAGGTGTGTAAATTAAGTAATGAGACTGATTTTTTATCTTTTTTTTATTCAAATAAAATTACAATTCAACATTGTCCCCTTCAAAGTAACTACCTTGGGAAGCCACACAACGCTGAAGACGATTCTTCCATTCGTCATAGCAGTGCTGGAACTCGGATAGTGGAATAGACTTCAGTTGGTCGGTTACGGCTGTTTGAATATTCTCCAATGTTCCAAAATGACGTCCCTTGAGGTGATTTTTCAATTTGGGGAACAAAAAAAAAGTCACATGGACTCAAGTCGGGTGAATAAGGAGGCTGAGGAGCCACAGGAATGTTATTACTGGCCAAATACTCATTAATAGAAATCGCGGTGTGACACGGAGCATTGTCGTGATGCAACACCCACTTGTTTTTGATGTTTGGTCTCACAGGCATGACTTATTAATGGTAAATTTTTACCATTTACGTATACTAAGAATACACTATAGTTCATTTTATTTACTTCAAACCAATGGTATCTGAATTCTGCCAATATCGAATAGACAGCAACATAATGAAATGTATTTTCCACATCACGGCAATTACACAGTGAACAGTAGTGTAGTGGCAATTGGGAGAAATAGTTTAGCGAATTTTGGCAATATTTTAAGTGAAATAATTTTGGAAAATAAAATAGTGAATTTTAGCTAGTTCAAATAGTGTATTTTATTGAAGGGGAAAAAGTCAGGTACTATTAAATTAAGGTCAGTGCTATTGAAGAGACAAAAGGGACAAGAATCCGTTAGGGAAAGACAATGCCACTTGGCCAACTTTTTGTAGGAGTAGAGCATTCCTTAAACAGTCTAAATTCTGCTTTCAAACAGGAACAGTCTGAATTAGACATTCACCCAGAACATTTGTATCTGGAATCGCTCTCTTAAATTCAGTGCCAGTTATAAGAGTTGAGCATTTAATCTGGATAAATAATTAATTTAATAAGCATCTTGTTGTGATATAGAAAAGTATTTAAATTTGTTTAAAGATAATATATTTAATTTAATCTACCAGTGTTTTCTCATTTATTTCTTATTACTTCTCTTCTCTTTAAACATACACACAAGCCCTATACAAAACAGTTCACGCCACAAGCTACTACTACTACACATACAACATCACATCACACCAATTACATTTTAGTACCAATCATTTTTACTTCTCAGGGAAGGAATTAGCTCAGTGGTTAGCGTGTTGGACTCCATTGGTCTCGGGTTCGAGTCCACTGCTTACCCCTTAGATTTTTTCTTCCTAGGAGCCTCTACAGCTCACTGTTCGGTGATAGACAGTGTTGCCTGTAGCGAGAGAACACTGTCCGGAGGCCGGCAGTGCACTGAGAAAGCTCCGGGCGCTAATGACCATAGATGTTGACGCGCCTTAAATTAAAAAAAAAAAAAAATTTTTACATCACTAAATTTTCTAATTTAAATTTAGCATTTCTGTTCTTACTTTTACAATTACGCCTAAATATGTCCGACATATTGTAGTGGTTACCCTGTAGAAATTTAACAATTCTTAACCATTGGCTAAGAATTAGGGATACGTAATAACATGGATACACACGTATATATGTCGGAATCAGGTTTCATTCAATAGAGCGTGGGTGTAAATGAATCGTTTTTACTATGAATTATATTATTTAATTTTCTTGTAGGCATGCTGAAAGAATAGTTGGTTAATGTGACATTAGACTGTGGTAGGCCCAATTATGAAATCATTTCCTGTAGATATGAATAGCCCAACCCAGTATACAGTATGTCACATCGCTACTATTGTGATCTACCTGGAATGTAATAATTCTTATATTATTCATCAATCATGAAATATATATTTAAAAAGCAATAAAGATGTTGACGTGTTTTTAGATCCGTCTCAGAGAATACGTAAGTAGTTATTAACTTAAAAAAAAATAACAAAAAAGAAAGTAAATTATTGCAAAAATCATTTCATGCAAACATAAAGGATGTATAAAAAAAAAAGATAAAAAAAATAAAAAAGTAAATAAAAGAAAGAGATGGTATGAGGTCAGAAATGGGCCGCCAGTGCTGACTAACTAGAATGTAAAGGTTTGTACGTGCGGTTAGCGTAGTACACAGCCTCTGTTGAGATATTGTAGTTTCCTGTGATCTAAAACCGCGTAGATCGCGTGACTCACCCAACTTTTACCATTGGACAAGTTCTAAGTAACCGGCAACACGCTTGACCTATAGTCTAATGCTGAATACTATTTTTCCAGAATAAAATTTCGTCATCATCTTCCAGATAAAGTACTTGAACATAATAGTCATTCAGCTGTGTATTAATAACAACTGATACAATACTTTTATCATTTACTATTATATATGGGTTGAATATAGGAAATTATCTTATACTCTCCATATATAAGGCAGAATATTTGTCATCACTTAAGACAAAGATGACGATATTAAGAAAAATAACTATGACATCATAGCATACCCGTAATATAAGAGTTTCTTTATTTTTTGTTTAATCACTTTTTATTCAATTAATACGTCATCTAAACTAAAGAAAATTCAAAGAAACAATAATTGTAATGCAAAACTGTCGGGGAACATTGCTGTGACAAGATAACAATTTTCCAACATCAGAGAGTCATACGTTTATATTAAATAAAAGTTTTATTTCCTAGCATTCAATTTTATATAATTGTTTTAATTTATTCAGATTGCAGAAATCTATGACTTCCTTGACTCGGAAGTAGACGCTTGTTGATCCAAATTCCCTTTATCCATTGTATTTCGAAAACCAATTCTGTTTCTGATCTAAACATATCGACGTTCAAAGATAATTTGGATCAGAATTCGTCAACTGAAGCTCAGAAAAAAAGTACTCATCCTTGACGTCTTTAATGAAACAGATAGACAATTTCAATGGCTTGCCGCTTTAGTTTGCTTTGGCATTTTAAAGAAATAAATTAACATTAGCAAAGGTTTAAAACAAATTCTAAGATTAAAAGAAAATTTTGTAGTTTAAAATTGTAAATTACAAGTCAAGAGAAAATTTTATTTTGACAAAACAGATTTATTTAGTATATCTTAAAAATGTTCAACATTCGTTCAACGTTTCATCAGTTTCTCATAATTTTCTTTAAAAAGACTCCAAGATTTCTTTCCAAAAAATTGAATTAAACGATGTTAGGGGGATTTTTCCCACTATAATGCCATTTCCGCATAAATATGGTCCATTAATAAATTGTGAAAAGAAAACTAAACAAAACATTCGTATTGCATTGAAAGAAAATCTTGTGTTTGTCTTATTACAGAGGAATTTTTTGTTTTTTTTAATAAACCCAGATTTTATTATCACTCGACCCTTTTTGATTTGCCTATTTTAAAACGCCAGTAATTTCGAGATTCGGAACTACTAGTTTCCTCTAAAAGTCCTCACTCGTCTTTCGTTTGAGAATTCAGGTTTCGATTCCCACAAAGGCAAAGTCGGTATTTACCCAACATCGTGAAAAAAAAAAAAAATAGAAGCTACAGTTGGTAGCGCATCTAAGTAACGAAGGTCAGGACTAAAGCGCGAGGAAACCGCGGCGTGTTTACCACACGTCCCCCTATATATCGCTGTCTGGCAAGACTTGGTCCTTTATAAACTGTTGCGCCATAGAAGTTTTTTGCTCCTCTAAATACCTTGGTAATAATTCTGTAATATTACCATCTCATAATATTGCAAATAAATTGTATTAATAGTTAGAAATTTTACTTTAATTGGACTAATTGAGGTGAGTCGTAAATTGGTATTTTATTTTAAATTTTCTACAAATCTGCTAGAAAAATTAATAAACTATTTGACAAGGCTCAGCGCACACATGTAATAAATAACCGGATAGTTTATTTCTACTATAGTTACGAGAATACTAAATCTATCCATGGGTCTTTTATTTTTGCAACTGTGAAAGGTAGAAATCTAACAATACTGTGACACTTTACGAACAAAAGAAAAAGCCGCTGCAGCATTATCTAGTCACGAAACACCTGCGTAACTATATATTGTGACGTAACTGTTCCAACTAGCACTCTAATTGATAAAAGAGAAAAATATGTAAAATATGACGTAACTGAATTTTACTTTCTTCATTATAAGGGATTATTTTAAATCTGAGTGAAGGAAATTTGTATTACTAAAAATGAGAATATATTGTCGCTTTATCTGTAAGATGAGTACCTGTTCCGTGTTCAGTCATGTCCAAATAAGTTACCTCAGGGCATAAATTGCATGAACCAAATATATTGCATTATAAAAAAGAGGAGCATTATAGAAAACAAAAATTTCGTTTTGATTTGGAATTTAAAAATTGTTACTAAAATGACCTAGATTTTTCTTGCCACCAGAACTAGACTCACTGGCCTGAATTCCAATCCTTTACTCTCAGAAACTAGGACTACTATCCCGGACTAGTCTTTACTCGTTGAGTGAAGACCACCATGTCCTGAATTCTGCTATTGTCCAAAAGAAAGTAACCGTTCCTTGTCCTAAGAAAGTGCCATTTTTGCTCTATAGAATTTCTGTCGAAGGAATCATGTGTCTCTGTCGATTCGTTTGTCCTAAGTGAGCGTCATGATATGCAGTATAAGGCCTGAAAATGTTTCCTGTCTGTATCGTCATGGATGTAAGATACATGGCAACCACGAGAGCTGAATATATCAACTACTGATCCCAAACAAACTATCTCTGAATAAATCAGATAGATAGTTGCTGCTGAGCATCATAACCTGTTCTTGCTCAAGAAAAAAAGTTGAGATACTCGAAATTGTAAGAAATATTAGCTTTCTTTGAAAATTTCAATAAGTTTATACTAAAAGAACCATTGCAATTAACAACTTTTGGTAAATGTCAATTTCAAATCAATAAAGGAGTGAAACAGTCTAGATACTATGAAGGAATTACAAACCAATTGGAATTCAATTATTAATTATCCTTCTTTTCTTATATGGCGAAATGATATTAGTAGTCCCCAGTTATGCACCACTTGAAATATGGCATTCTAAGCATGTTTGCTTCGATGCATAAACGTATACATAAAAACTAATACATAAAAGATTCTATATACAGACATAACTTAACGGTAAATAGAACTAACTGATGTAAATAATTCCAACACGAATTGTTTAAGTGATTCAATAGGGATTGCATCGAACACAATGATTAAATAAATAGGAAGTTTTCATTTTTTACTTCCGGCCTCAATTAATTGATAAATTTATATTCTAATATTGTTCTATGCTGGTTGTATTTTTTTAATGAAGTTTATTAATACAATTTTATTTGATTGAAGTTTCCGTAAATGGAAGTAGGAAAAGTAGGGTACAGTTCACTCATTGTACAATGAATAAACTAGTATTCTAAACTGATTGGGTAGATGAGTATTGGGAGTGAGTGAAAACGACAGTCATATTCTGGAAGTTTATAATATGTGGAGTGTGTTAGTATCAATTTATGGTCATTGACCTTTTTTTGGATGTTCGCCCATCGTCAGAATGTCTTAAATCGTCGTGATTAAAACTAACTGGTCTCCGCTTGTTCCCTTACTTTGCATCGTGCTACCCGTCGACCGCATTTAGAGAGAGACATCCTAGCGCCTAAAAGGAACGCCTAAAATCAGTCGATAACAACAAAATGAAGCATGCAATGGCAGAAATGAACTCTCGATATTGAAGGAAGGGATTAGCGCACTGGACTAGCAACGCGGAGGTCCTTGGTTCGAGTCCAGTTGTACTGCTTTTAAATTTTCTTTTCCTAGGAGCCTCTACAGCTCACTGTCCAGTAAAGGATAGTGTCGTCCCGGAGGCCGGCAGTGCACTGAGAAGGTTTCGTGAGTCAATGACCATAAGGCTCCTTGCAGATCACAGATTTTCTATCGGCCCGATAGTTTGGTTGGACTCTGTACAAAGATGTATACTACGATTTGGACTTGGCCGAAAAATGTGTTTGATGGGCTACAAGATTGGCTTCAAACTGAACAGTCGGCAAAAACTATCGGCCAAGCGTTAATAAGTATGGCGCTCTATGCGCGCGCGCAAAGTTGCCGGCTTTCAGTCGGCCGAATCTTAAATTTGTATCCCGCTTCGCTATTGCTGGTCCAATTAATTTAACAAGGATCTGACAAGGTCATTGATGCTGGTTATGCTCATTCGATAAAAGGCGAAACATTTTTTTCGGGTAATCTAGTAATTTGGAATGCATCGTGTAAAATTTTCCTCACAATAATCTATCAATATGTATGGGATGCGCCCAATATTCTCGGTTTCTCTTCCTGGTCTTTCTCCTCCTTTATATAAAAGCAATAATAGACTTTTCTAGACAGCATTGTATAACTTTCATCACGATACGTCTCTCTTCAAACACCGCTTACCAACTAGCTCGAATTCGTTCGAGAATGGTCGGCCAACTGATTGTCGGGTACGTTTGCTCACTCACCACCAACCCGACTGTTTAGTTGACACAGTGTGCGAGCTAGCAGCATAATCAGACCAAACAATCGGCCGATTAAAAGGTCTGTAGTGTGCAGGAGCCCTAATAGTTGTTGACGCACCTTAAATTTAAAAAAAACTGTTGACATCCTATTCCAGCCATTTTACAAAAACAAAAAACAAAAAACAATTAAACAAGCAATTAGTGCAAGACACTAAATACTAATTTATTCTTTAATTTTGTCAAAATCATTAGATTAAAAAATTTAAAAAAAAAGACTAACATATATAAAAAAAAAAATCTACTTTAAGATAAGAAAGATCGTTGAAACATAAATTTTTATACCGATTGTATAATATATCAAGGGAAACCTGTGTTCATACCAAATTTGGACAAAATTGGACAGAACATTAAAACAAAGACACAATTCTTAAAACAAGAAAACATTGACTCCTCCCTTTTTTTGTTTTATACTTCCAGCCAATCTTTTTCTATTTCTTTTTTTATTTTCTCATCCTTCTTCTGTCAGCACTTGTTCATTGTCAAGACAATGGAAAAACGAAATAAAAAAAATAAATTTATTAGCTGAACTATCTCGTTACAATGAATATCAAAGAATATTTATTATTTAAAATTATATTTATATTCAAGTTTGTTTATTTTAAAATTTTAATTTCAATTGTTAAAAATATGAATATTATTAAAGAAAATTCTATATTTATTCACATTATTAAATAGTGTATGTACAAGAATATTCGTAATATCAGTTCACGCTACGAAATGAAATTTAAAACTTTACTGTGTGGTGAAAATTAGCTAAAGTTTATAAAATTTAATTAATATTTTTTTTTTTTTTATTATTACTTTCTCTTACTCCTAGTAAGAGGAAGTATTGTCTTGTCAAATTTTCGATATCGAGTTTTCACCGGAAATATCCGTTTTGAGGTCCCCTGAGTCCAAAAAAGTGGTTTTTAGCAAATGGTCTGTGTGTGTGTGTATGTATGTGAACAGCATAGCTCAAAAACGAAAAACCGTAGAAAGTTGAAACTTGATATTCCGTTTAGGTATCACCATAGCATCTGAAGTGGGTCATCTGTCAAAATTCCTCAACCGGAAGTACCACTTTACTTGTTGTTTTTTTTACTTTTTTGTATTTTCTCAAAAATGGCTCCAACGATTTTCTTCAAACTTGGTATATCAACTAAACATACAAAGAGCTACAACTTTTATTTCAAATGTTCCTCTGGGAAAAATTCATTTAAGGGCAGTTATGGGAGAGGGTTGGGGTTAGGTTTTCATCTAAAGTGCTATCTCATTTTATTAGACAATTCTGTCATCTAAATAATGTTAATTAGAATTGAATATGTTTGAAATTCCGAGTTTGAAAAAAGGATAACGGAAGTGCATTTTTTACAACTTTACTAAATGGTTTTGTCTCTTTTTCGCAATTTTCTCAAAAATGGCTCCAACAATTTTCTTGAACATCGATAAACTGAACATACAAAGATCTACAACTTTTATTTAAAACATTTCTCTGAGATAATTCATTTAAGGGCACTTTTAGGAGCAAGGGTGGGGTTATTTTACACTAAAGTGCTATCGTAGTTGATTATACAATTCTATCATCCAAACAAAATTAATTAGAAATATATAGATGGCAAAAATTCCAAGTTTCAAGAAAATTAGTAAACCGGAAGTTCGCTTTTACTGGATAGTTTTTTCAGTTTTCGACGAATTTAATTAAATTTGGTACACAAACTATAAAATTTGTCAATTATAATTTCGAGAACTGGAGTAAGAGAAAGTTGTGTGAGTGTTTCACACCAGATTTTTTTTTTATAAATCATATTTTTTTTTTTATAGAATAAACAGTATAATTAATCTACGAACTATTTAGAGAAAAAGAACTATAAGTAGAATTAGTGAAGAAAAAAACGAAAGCCTTCGTAGATTTTGTACTATCAGGCTTTCAATCTTCAGGAAGATTTAGAAAAGTGATAACATTAGTCTGAGGGCATTCGCAAAGAGGGTGAAGGAGACGGAGGGCGAAGGAACTTGTCTAGAAGGCATACGTGTGTGTGTGTGTGTGTGTGTGTGTGTGTGTGTGTATTAGTGTTATATGGAATAGAATTTTCTCTAAAAATATGTTATTTTTAGAATATTTAGCAACCAAAATTACGGCTTTCTTTAATTGCTCTGAGCAACATTAAAGCCAAAAATCTGAGAAAATTCACAGCCGATCAATCTGTCTGTCTTTTCGCCAGCTAGAAAGTTAACATAAAATAATAGCCAGAAAAATTTCAATATATTTTGTAAAGTGGTTAATAACCATGAAATCTGGAATAAATCTGTGTACTATTTCTAACTATTGTAATATAACAATCGTGTAAAATTTATAAAAATTGAATTTTATTAACGAAAATACTCGTGAGATTTTCCAAGTTTGAGGATTTCCTTTAAAAAAAAAAAAAAAACTCGTAACAATTTTCTTGATCTTGAACTACGGTTAAGCCCCCTCCCCCCCCATTTAAACTGTGATTCCAATATAATTCTATATTCTATCAGTGGTAATTAATGTGAACTTAATGTTGTGAAAAAAAATCTTAGTTCTATGAAAAAATTTGTAAATAATAATATAAGAATTTTGTTGACAAGAGAAATTGATTTGATATTTCATCACCAAGTTTTTTTCAATGATTCTTTCCTATAAATATAATTACCAGAATCTTCAGGTATTGTTTCCATCGTTTAGAATCGATAGCATAATTCGATTCTTGTGTTTCCAATATCTTTTTTTTCAAAAAAATACCCGTACCAAAATGTCGCTAGAACTTGAAACAATAACCGCAGAAAAAAGAAAAGCATAGAAAAACATTAGAGGCAGGCAATTTGAGTTCTGGCGTTCTCAATAACATTGAATTTGATATATCTCTATTAATGAATACTGTGTCTAAATGAGTAGTGAATAGATATTTTAATAAAAAAACAAAGTCTGAACGGCCGATTTAGTTTTAAATTTTCTTTCTATCATAGAACAATGAGAACAGTGGTGCGAACGAGACTCCTGAATATTCTGTAGCTCTAAAGTGATAATTTAAAATTATATAAAGAGCGAAAGAATAACAACTAAACTTAAGGCAAAAATGTTTGAAGATATATTACATAACGTTCAGTATGCAACAGAGCATTTTACCTGCAACGATCGATCTAATCGTTTAATCAAAATGGCTTAATTTATATAAAAATAATTTCTATTTATATAAATAGCAAAATGGAAATGAGGCAATTTTATCGAATAATTATTGTATTTTTTAGTTTATTTAACTTACATTTTTAAGTTCATTAGGTAAATGTAATATTCAAAATAAGCACGGTGGCTTAGTTTATTACACCTAGGACTACTTAACTACAGAAGTAAAAAGAAGTATCAAAGCCATGTGAACATAATTCAGTTTCTATTTAAATTTCTGCTGATTATAGTACAAATAGGTATGGAAAATTATTTTTTTCTGAAACATACGGCGAAGGAAGAACACAGAGTGACGTATAATTAGCTAGAGTTAAGATCTCCTCCACCTCCAACAGATAGATCTCTCTCAATGAGATGACAATAATGAGAAGGTGATCTAAACAAAATTGACCAAATATAGTACATTAGCTCATATTAATATATACATATTTGTGCGTGTATGTGTGTAGTATGTGCATATAGTAATATATTAAATTATATACATATGGTATATACTTTATAAATAAGTATGTACACATAAAGATAAGCGTGCGATAGAATGATTTAGCGTAATTTACGTTGAAGGTCATGTCTATTATATTAATTCCAGTTTGTTAACCATTAAGAAACAGTATATTGAAGAGGGGGGCGTTTGATGTACTTAGTGATGTAAAAACAATGTTGTATCACTGTTCAATTGTATCAACTAGTAAATCTAATAAATAATGCAATACTGGTTCTTTGAGAATTTTTGCACCATAGTGAGTTTTCTTTAATATTCTTGCACAAGTTTTTTTTATTTTGATTTGCTTTCTTTAAAATGGAATTTTTGTTTCTATTGTCCTAAATATCGCTAAGCTTTCAGGAGTTTGATTCAAAAAATATCTTCTTTTCTGTTTAGTTTGTGAAGAAATGCTACAATATAAAATATACTTATAATGTAATTGGCAAAAATATTTGCGAGGTTACAATTTTCATTTCCATTATTAAATCTATTTGAAATCATTTAAGATTAGTACATTTATGATAATTCTTTATGTTAGTCTAATTCATTCCACGTTGCATCATGTCCTCTACTTCATGAAATACCCGTTTTAATAATGAGATACCCAGTTCATTTTCTCAAGTTCTTATCAGATTGATCAAGTGAAAACAATTTAAAAATATACATATATCTTTCAGGCATTCTTATTTATTAGGCATAAGTAATAGTTTAATAAGTCAATTTATTGCAGATTTTAATACGAGAAGTTTTTATTTAATGGCCCACCCCGGGAACTAATCTTATTAAATAGTTAAGGGTGTTTAGTACTCAGAAGAACTGAGATTTAAAGTACCTAGTTTGAACTACTTCTAACTGATCGGCTTATCTTATTGCCAAAAGTTCATTACTTCTATAAAGTAAGGCAGAACAAATCAAAGCTTCAAACAACTTAAGTTTTGAATGCTACGATTGAGATTTTGTTGCTTAAAGTATCTTTCTAACAAAATTTATTGCAACATTTGATTTTGAAACCAATGTCTTCACTCGCTGAATGAAAAATGCCTGTATTCGAGAGAAAATTATTCCTAAATATGAGTCCGAGCGGTCCCTGTTCACCTCTCTCTCTATATGTAATTCATCGCATGTCTTTGCTGATTCATGATAACCAATTGTGCAACGTTTTATAAATGATTAATGATTTAATTGATTATGACTATATTACAGTGTAGTAGTGTCCTCTGTTGTCAGCGTCACAAAACTTAATTTAAAGTTAAGTCTAATTCATAAATTCTTCAGGACTCCTATCCAATCTCCGTCTGCAAGCAGTCGTCTGTAAGGTGAACAGGTAACACCTGTTAGAATTAACAATTCTTCTACTTTACCAACTCTACAAAAGCACTCTGGCAAAAGTCCCAGTAAGAAGAGATGTTTTCTTAAATGAAAACTAGGTTCTTAAAAGAAATTTCCTATAAGAAAAAACATCATCTTATTGTCAACATTGTTTGGTCCGCTAACCAGATTTTTGAGCTGCGGATAACTCATAAATTCATTCACAAGGTCAGATGCTGTAAATTGTCAATGCGGAACATGTTCATCCTAATGATTAGGATGGGACTCCTAATTTATCCAGTCCTCATTATCAAAAGATTCAAATGTGATCTGGTAGGCAGACTGGGACACTCAGGAAGGAAGATAGTTGTTTCTAACATTCTACAGCTAATTTGGAAGTGAAAACAACAGA
Organism: Triatoma infestans; assembly: GCA_011037195.1. Classification (NCBI taxonomy): domain Eukaryota; kingdom Metazoa; phylum Arthropoda; class Insecta; order Hemiptera; family Reduviidae; genus Triatoma; species Triatoma infestans. The sequence continues at coordinate 46,017 of JAAEAF010014851.1, forward strand.
CGAATATAGTATCCTCAACACGCCTGAGGATATACAAATTTTTTCCAAAAATGGACTGTTGACAAAACTAAAAGTAAATGTAAATCAAGACTATTAGTTATTTAGTGATAATTTATTCACATAATAATACAACTAGAGAGTTTGAAAACTAATCATTAAGATAAACACAAGCTTATTAACAAAATTATGGTTAAAAAATATTTTCAAAACTCAATAAAACAATGGGGAAGTGATTGTGAACAAATTAATTTGTTCAATAATATTTAAATATGTACAATTATTTGAATCTAATCAGATTCGAATCTTTGTTTTAATTGAACCAATTAGAATTTAGAATTAATTTAACGAATAACTTTCCTTATAAAATATAAGCATGGTATAATTGAAGCGCTAATTGTAGCTGACGGAAGTGTAATAGATATGTTCGGAAGCGTTTAGTGCTGATATTGTTCATTAAAACTAGTTTCTAAGATAAGTAACTCTAACAACCTTGAATTTTTTTAATAACAATTGTGTATTATATAACACCATAATTAAGGTAACAATAGTTTATAATTACCATAGCTTTACTAACATATCAGTGGTTGGCTAATAATGCAAGTAGCGTAACATTCTTGTTTATCTTATATTAGTTCAATAATAGACACGAAATAGATACACTTCCTGTAATATTACTAAAGTTATTCTTGTTGAATTTTCTGAAATATAGTTAAAAATTTAGAACGAAAATTGAATGAATAATACTGCAAACAGTTGAAGGAATGTGCATTTCTGTAATCATAGAACCAGATAGATAAGGTTTCCAGTAGTAAGTAGTATTCACTAAAAATTGGCATTAAGTGATTTAGGTAAAGCGGAGAAAAACACGAAGTCACTGCCCTCATTGGCAAGAAGCACTTTCGGCGAAGGTCAAGATGACAGACGCAACCAATTAAAATGTGTCCTACAAATGAAATTAATTGCTTTTAACTGACTTTGGTTACTTCGTACAAAAAAAGGAATATTTTAATTCGTTCGGTTTGGCTAGAATAATTGTAAATAAATACAACAGTGTTTCTTTGCCTTCATGCAAGTTTCGTTTTTTTCCGAATTTGGAATATATTTAACTTTATTAATTCTATTATTCAACCCTTTTACTTCATCAATCATCATTCGATCTATTTGCAGCTGGGTAATCTGGATACGGATTGTATCTTTAAATTGTAGATAAAAATACATCTACTAATCTACTCTTAAATAAAATGTTGATATATTAAATTGATCCAGTTTATATATTATTCTAATGAATGTCGCTCATTAACTTAACACAATAGAAAAAAACCCTAAATAGAAGGTGTTCTTTTTCAAACTTTGATTTATAAGCAAGAATTATAAATATATTTTAATAGGTATAATGTTCAATCTAATGCAGTTAGTCACGATTTAGTTTTATGCAAACTTTTGTTTTCCAATAAAAGTTATCATTTTTATAATGTTTAGAAACTCATAAGTGGTACTCCAGGTACTGGCAATTCACATACATATGAGACAGATACACACTACTGTCCACGAACACAAACGCGGACGTACACATCAAAAAATTCTGAGGGAAAAGTTCTCTAAACTTTTCGATAAATTATCTCATCACACGAAGCTATTACCGTTTTTAAATATCTCAGAATGATATTAGGAACAGTTTATGATGGTCAAATGATTAATTAGAAAGAATAGAATGGGATAAGGTTTGATAGAATTTAGTATCGAATTAGGACGACATGATTTCAAGATTTGCATTATTGCTTTCATTTAAAACATCGATTGAAAGAAGGATTTTGCATTGAAGGGATTGCAATCTTTGAAGTTTGCAACATTTGTTATGTTAAACTCAATAATAAATTATTCCCATATGTGTAGATAATTTTTATTAAAACTGCAATCCTATGAATGTAGGATTATGTTTATACATACATATATAAATAGGTGGTTTTAGTTCTCATCTCTCACTTGGTTGTTATGTTACTGATAAGTAAAAAAGTCAAGTAAACGGACTAGTTTCTTAAGGTCGTTTCTATTCAAGATTAATTCCAACTGAAAATTAGTACAATTAATTCAATTCGATTCTACGGCTGCGATTAGCCCAGTGGGATAAGCGCACTGGACTGGAACGCGAGGGTTCAAGACCAGCAGTGCAGCTCTTAGATTTTGTCGCCCAGCAGCCGCTACAGCTCACTGCCCTTGAGAAGAATAAAAATACGAAATAATATAAAAAAATTAATTATTCTTATCTTCGAATACGATTATTTTTCGTACATATACATACTTTTTTATGTATTTTACTTGAAACTATATGCAATTCAATAGATATTTTCTATTTTCAGACATAGTAAGACGGATTTTTGAAATTATTCTGCCAACAATAATATTTGAAGTTATGAATAATTTAATTTTCAATTATATTATTTCATAGTTTTTATATATTTACATTTGGACAAATATATTTTATAGAGTTTGTATCTTCTTTATTGTAAATATAGCGCCCTCTTCGTGAAGACCAAGAAGTTGGCAACAAAGTGTTAAATTATTTTTTCACGTGCCCAATCCCTCATCAAAATAGAAAAAAAAAGAAATTAATTATATTATAGCAATCAAACAAGTTCCTACAGCCAATTTTAATATTATCTTACTGATATTTTCCAAAACAATAATTAATTAGTAGGGAAATATTTAAAACCTAATTTATTATACTTTATATAAAAAACACAAATCATAAAGTTAATAACTCACAAGATTAATGCTGTGTTAAAGAAAAAAATAATAATTTTAAAAAGAAATAATGACTTTTTTTTCAATATATAATAATTTATGTATGGTTATAAATCACAAGTATGTGTACGAGAGGAGACATGAATGCGACTGTTTAGTTTGTATGCTAACGTTAGCAGAAGATAAGGTGTTACTAGTCGCCCCAGGGAGTTTAAAACATTGCTGATAAGGGAGTTAACAGCGCACTAAACAGGTGTTCTAAAGATAGTGATTTCCTAAAAGTGTTCTTTTAAAAGCAATATATATATAATTCATTTATTTTATTTTATCTAAATAATCTTATTAAGAAAAATTAAAAGATTAATTAAATACGGGTATCAGAAGACAAATTAGCTTAATTCTAAATTGTAATTTTTTGTGAATACGACCATTTTTCTCTTGAGAAATTAATTTTTATTACCACAATTTGTTGATAATTGGATTTTGGACACTCAAAATGATTAAGATAGTTTACCAGGAAGCTTTTACGCAATAACATGAATTTTTTTCTTTGTCTTACTCCTACTAAGAGGAAATATTGTAATCGTGTCAAATTTTTTATATTGAATTTTCACCAGAAATATCCGTTTTGTGGTCCACTGAGTCCAAAAGAGTGGTTATTAGAAAAAGGTCTGTGTGTGTGTGTGTGTGTGTGTATATATGTGAACAGAAAAGCTCAAAAACAAAACATCGTGAAAAGTTCAAACTTAATAATCTGCTTAAGTATCAATCACTATAGGATCTTGTCAAAATTCCTCAACCGAAACTACCACTTTACTAAATAATTTGTTCACTTTTATACAATTATCTCAATACTAACGCTAACGATTTTCTTTAAACTTGGTAAATCAACTACATATACAAAGATCTACGTATAATTTTTATTTGAAAAATTTGTCCGGAAAAATGCATTTAAGGGCACTTTTGGCGGGAGAGGTGGGCTTATGGTTTCCTCTAAAGTGCAACTTCAATTTATTACCCAATTCTATCATCTAAAAATAATAATAATTAGAATTAAATATGTTGTTGAAATTCCAAGTTTAAAGAAAATCAGATGACCGGAAGTACTTTTTACTGAGAAGTATTTTTCAGTTTTCTGCTATTTTCTTAAAACGGGTCCAAAGATTTTCTTAAAACATAGACGTGGAATTACACCTATAAAACGCTACAACTTTTATTTGTACATTTAAGCGAGTAACTCATTTAAGCGGGCTTTTGAGGTAGGGATAGGATTATGTTTGTCTCTAAAGTGCTATCTCAGTTGATTATACAATTCTACCATCTAGACAAAATTAATTAGAAATAAATTGATTGCCAAAATTCCGAATTTCAAGAAAATTAATTAACCGGAAGTGCGTTTTTACTGAATAGTTTTTCAGTTTTGGCAATTCTCTCCATTAAAAACACCGACGAATTTCATTAAATTTGTTGTACTAACTATAAAATTTGTCAATTACAATTTTGAAAACTGGAGTAATAGAAAGTTGTGTAAGTTTTCACACCAGATTCTTTTTCTAATTCTGTTCATTATTTTGCGACTAAAGTTAATTATCTGTTTTGAAACACTCTGGGTTTTCTTATGTTATTGCTGCAATTATTATAGGTGGTGTATATTCTTCAAACTTGGAATTTTTACTATAAAGTCGCTTTAAACTGTAAAATTAACTATTCAATGAAGTCTACTTCCGAGGTCGGACCGGATGGTGGTATTTAATCTAAATGTCAAGCCTGAGAGTGTGCGTTTGAGTGTCCTGGTCCCGTTCTCAAGGGACCAGGAAAACTTATATTTCCGGTGTTCGAAACTCCATTTCGAAAATTTAACATAATTGTAATAATATTTCCTGTTATAGTAGTAAGGGAAAGCATTATAAACGTAAATGATATAATAATGAAAATTTTTGAGATACTGAAAGAAGATAAACCTCTGAGAAGGTTGAGATAATCTTTAATGGTAAATTTTTTCTCATAAATCCATGAAACGAACCTTCCATTAAAAAAAATCATATTTCACTAAAATAATATAAAGTATTAATAGAAATATGTTGTGATCACTGCAACAGTAGAAAGAAATATGCATTACAGAGGCCATAGAATCCATTGTGGGCGGAGAAGCAGCAGGTACACTTGTATTAATAAAAAGCCTTTGTTAATGTTAAATTATCTTGGTTTTCTATACGTTTTACTGTCCCTCTTCAAATAACGTTTCTACATTTTTTTTTTTTTTTTTTCTTTTTTTACTAATTTTAAATTGAGCTGTATTTTTTTTATATATATACTTATTTTGTTAATAAAACTATATTAGAAAAGCTATAAATTTTAATAATAGTTCGTATAATGAATACTCTCAATACGATACGATACTCTCAATCATATGATCATTACCTGAGAGTAAATTACAAGCTTTAAGGATACAAATCAGGAAATAATTTAAACAAGTGATTCCATTTGATTGATTGAATACCTTATCTTAATTACATAGAGATATGATAAAGAATTGACGGACCCAATCCACAATGCTAGCGATGGTGCATTAACAATAACTTAGTAATAAATCACTGGTCCAATATATTTGTAACCAAATTATGAAATAAAATTTGTTGAGATAATTTATTTAGATTGGTTCCTCTGACATGTCATTAAAACTAAACAAAACACATTTCGATTTCTCGAAGGATCGCAAATGTTGTTTAACAAACTTGTGACTGAAAATTTTGAAGCTATAATTAATAGCAAATCGTAGTTAGTTTGTCCTAAACATATTTCTACATCAAAGACCACTGTCTGTTACATTGTTGCATTTCTTTTTTCTAAGATGTGCGGGTATCTAAGACACTTCCTTTAAAAAGATACAGAAAAGCAGGAATTGAAAAATCAGAGAAAGATTTTCATTGATCTTACGATCTCTAAACAAATGAATGAAAAAAATAAATAAATAAAGATCTTTCCGTTTATTTCCATCTTTATTCTTTATATTTCATGTTTTTCTTACAGTAAGAAACAAATTATAAATAGTTTATAACTGATCAGAAATTGTTTTTTAATTAAAAACAAACAAACAACAAAATAGCTATCAATTGATAGTGCTAATTTCTCATACTGTTTATAGAGAAAGTAAGCACAATCATGGAGTTAGTTGATAATAGTTTTTCCAGATTTACAAGTTTTAAGAACCCTGTTTACGCTTTACAGAGTTGGTTTCTTTGATTGTTCGAGCCGTATAATTTGAAAAAAAAAAAAGAAAAAGAAAAAAAAAAGGAAATCATAACAAGTTCTCAACTTGATATTCTTTGGATAACACCAGGGTATATGTGACCGAAAGCTTTGTAAAATTCTTAACCCGTAAATGTCATTTAACGGAATTTGCAATTTCTTTAAACTTCGCAACACTGTTTTATTTAAATTGTTTTTTTGATGAAATTTATTTTATTGATTTCTAAGTGAATTGGAAATTCTCCCAGTATAGTACGTATATTTGTTGTAGTTTCACCACCTAAGGATAATTGAATTTCTTCTACGAACTTATAATTTTTGAGCAAAAATTTGTATAACATGTGGTATAATGAGAGAGAAACAATAATAAGAAAAGGTCACGTGATAAATGTTTCATAAAATATTTTACTTTTTCTTTTTTTTTTTAATTATGAATGAATTTTTTCTATATTATTATTAAGAAGGAAAAAACATTTGTTCAGGTTTGCTATGTTTGTATAATAACGATTAGTTTCTATTTTACTAGGAACTGGCCAAGGTTATAACCACACAAAATATGACGTACTTTTTTTTTTATAATTAGTGAAGTCAAATAATATTATTGAAAAATATTTTAATATTTAGAACTGTGGTTTTATTTTTTTTTAAGATTATCTAAAAAAAGGAAATATTTCTA
>JAAEAF010014852.1:0-84027 GCA_011037195.1 Triatoma infestans
TCAACCGATGTTCTTCAAACTCCAAATTTTGTCAACATATATAATTCTAACTAATATTATTTAGATGATACAGTTTTATAATAAATTAATATTGCACTTTAGAGTAAAACATAATCCCACCCTTCCTCCAAAAAGCCCATTTAAATCAATTTTCCTGGAGAAATGTTTCCAGTAAAGTTGTTGCTCTTTGTATACAATGATTCAAGAAAAATCGTTGGTGCTATTTTTGAGAAGATCGCAAAAAATTGAAAAATTCATTCGCTAAAGTGGTTTTTCAGGTTGAGGAATTTTGGCAGATAAGTTCCTGCCGGATCCGCATGTGGTACCCAAACGGAATATCAACATACGATGAAATAAATACTACACCCAAAAAAAATCTAGCAAGAAGGAAACAGCTGTTTGGAACAAGCATTCAATAGTTTGCTTTTATTGATGAGTCTCTGAGTTACTCAACAAAATAGGCGTACTTAGAGCAATCAACGTCTCCGCTCAGCTGTCTTTCAAGCAAGAAAGTTTTCAGCAAGCTAGTCGTACTAGCAAAACGATCATTAGAACAAACAGAAGTTCTAATAAGCTACACCCTTGAACAAGCTACCTCAGCCAACGCTACCATTCTCAACGCCCACATCATCATCACTTTTCGCTTGGCCACTCTATTCTATTTTTTACCCTTTCTCTTCATAAAGTTTGTTAAAAATAAATTATGTACATTGCGGTAGTGGGTTTGTGCTTCATTCTTCAACAAGACCATTTCCTCTACCATTGCAATATTAATGTACCTACACATATATACACTGGATCAAAAATAAAACGTTTTTCCACTGCCTTTTGTTAATATGTTCCATAAAAATACGCTGTAAAGCTTCCTTGGCGGACACAACCCGTCGATACAAACATTTTTCATAATCAGTCATTACATTCTTAAATTATGAGAACTAATCATGTCATACTTCCCGCATAGATTGGTGTAAAATCAAGTGGCAGTGCAGTATTCTATAAATGCTTGTTGTGCCGGATATCAATTCTAATACTTTGGTCCAGCACTTTCTTCCCAAACCAGCTGATAATCCTACCCTATGACCCTGGGTTTAAACTCAAACGTTTCCAGCTAAAGATAGACAATCCAGGCTTACATTAAACAACAAAGGACTACCTCTATCTCTACTGCTGAGATCTATATGGTCTTATGGCATTGAAATATAGGGTACAATCAAGCATTCTTATTCCCATTTTTCTAGCGCTTTCTCGAATTCATCGGAAAATTGTCAGCATATCCTCTTAAGCTTCCAACCTCATTATCATTCATAATAGCCTTAATAATCTTTTATTCAACGATCTAGTCAAAACTCCTTTTCTTCAATTATATTAATTAATAAATGCTCATCCTAATCTTATACTCTAACAGTTCTTCTCATGCTTGTCCCAAGAATTAACGGAAGAGACTGAAGAATAGACTCTTGATCAACTCAAACGGTGGTGTTCTATTTTGGTTGATTTCCACAAACCGCATTTCTAGAATAAACATCCTATATACTTGTTGCAATTGTAACAATAAACAATAAAAATAAAAAAAGAAACAAATAGACAACATATATTATACTATGGATGCTGGATATTTATGAAATCTAATTAAAAAAAGAAAATTAAAATAATAAACATGGTATTCAAATCGTCAGGCCTTAAAATTACAATGAGATGTTTGTACGGCAATGGCCAAAGGAGTTTTTAATACAAAAACAAAAAATTCTTTGTTGCTCTACGTTTCCGGTACCAAATAAATTTTTCCAAATACTAAATAAATTTCTCCAATAAATTTTTACAGAGCACCTGAAGAAAGGCATCAATGGTACCCGAAACGTAGAGCTACGAAAAAAAAATAATTTTTTTTTCTTTAAAAACTCCTCTGGCCATTGCCGTACAAAACATCTCATTAAAATAATAAATTTAAAAAAGTGTTACTACACCTTCGGATTAAGGTTAAAATGTCTGGGAGCCAGCAAAATAATTAATATCTATTAGTCCGGTATATTTAACTACTTCATAATTTTAGTCCATTTATTAAGTTTCTTGTTGATTTTTTTTTGTTTATGTCTACCATTTTAAAATAATTACTATATTATCTGTCTAGTGTAAAGACAAAAAATGAAGAAAATTTATTTTAATTTTAGGCATATTAATTTGAATTTGTAATTTGTTTTTTTTATACAAATCCCCTTTTATTAATATGTTTCGTTTATCCTTTTAACTGTTTTCATTGTTTATTGTTAGAATGAACAAACAAGGTAGGTAAATTGTAGCATTTTCACCCGTCTTTTTCTCACACATAAAAGTTGTTTGCGCAAAACGATACAAACTGAAATTATCTATTTAACGAACAATTACATAGATTTGTCGTGAAATTTCCTATTTTAGTTTGTAATTTATAACCTATTGTACAAAGGATATTTGTCGATGAACGCTATTTTATATTAGGTCATCCTTCTTTTATCTTCCAACTCTCAAACCATAACCTTCACATATGTATGCAGTTGATATGGCTAAACTTTCTTCTCATTCTAATCCAGTCCAGTCAGCTCGCATCTTACTACAGCAACCAAATCTGTTGAAAAATTGTTTCATAGTAAAATGAAATTGAATGTTCAGAAATGTTATAACCTTCACTCTCAAACGTGCCATCTCTCCTCCAGTTTTCTTAACAGAAAACTGTAAAATAATGTCAATAAAATCCTACGCGAATTACTAATACACTCCCACGTTACGATCTCCAGTAGAACTATTCACTCAGATTTAAATGTACCTTTTTTTGTATAAGACTTAACGTCAATCCGATACAAGAAATTTCATTCTCACCTTTCCTTTCATTTTAATCCTTTAATAGACCAGCTCCCATCTTTGCAACTTCCTGATAATCTCATTCGTTGTCAGAGACAGCGCTGGCCACGCGATTTATTGAAAGGTAGAGGTCAGTAATTGATTTTCATTTAGAGAGCCAGCAATGAATGGGTGGTCTAACTCCTCTCGTGTTGTCAACGATATCATTTACTTGTTGCAAGGGCAATTGTATCTACTGTTGTAAATTCCATTAAAGCAAAGCATTTTTTTTTTTTTAAATATCAGATAGTAGTGGAAAAAACGTTTATATATGGGGGCGCATTTAGATGTGTGAGGCCCTAAGCTAAACATTTTTTAGAGGCTCTTTTTGGAGTAACTATTCTGATTTACTTTACGAATGTGATATATAACGACACTACAGCTATTTTGATCTAGCCCTTGGGCTCAGAGAACGTTTTAAACTTTCTTGCACTTTAAATATATACATCGCTTGCAAATGTTTATCATTCTTAATAAACCAGCCCAGTTTCCCTAGAAAGCTAATTAGAGAGTCGGAATCTAATCAGAATAGAGAGTGCAGTATATAAAAAGCACTTTACCAAATTAGAACTTCTGAAAAGAATTTATAGAATATACATACCGCTCAAAAGTATTTTGATAATATGATCGTTAGATTAATCAAAAATATCAAAGCTTATTCATTTTTCTTCGTATAAAGCCTCCTTATTCAAATAACTTGGCATCTTACCCGACGATCCAACTCCTCCCACACATGCTCTATAGGATTTAAGTCGGCACTTTGTGTTGGCCTCTCCAGAACTTGGACTTTTTAATGCTTCATGAAGTCACTTACGGGCCTGGTCTTGTGCTGCGGATCGATGTGATGTTCCGTCCAAATGGCATATTTTCTTTAGCCTATGTTAGCATTTGTTTCTGTAATATCTTAGCAATACATGAATCGATCCATATTCCCTTCAATTGGGAATTAACGGTCCCCAACTCCGTTGCGAGAAAAACATCCTGAAACCGTCACGTTACCACCTCCACCATGAATACAGTAAAATAAACAAATAACTTGTCACATTAAAAAATAACTGCGGCCAAGATATACAAATTTCTTTTATATTGTATTACATGAAAACGATATCATGAAAAATTTCGTCTTGTCAAAACACTTTTGCACGCTACTGTAATTTAATTCGTACAATGAAATATTTACAAACAAAGTGGTGATTGGCATATTGATTTTTTATTGCTTTTTCGCCCATTTTATGTATTATAGAATCAAAATCAATGTTGTTTTTTCAGTGATTTATTCAACACTGAAACAAAGGGAAATGTTATTGTTTTAATTTTGAAAATTAATGAAAATACTCTGGGTGTAGAGAGTATTTTTTGCACAAAATAAGATGTTACCAGATTGGGTGTGTTACCGTCTTCTTATCAGTATTAATTCAATGAAAGTATTCACTATCTCAATTCAATATAGAGCAGGTCCCATAGCAATGTTTGCTCAGGTCCGCTCTCTATTCAAGATACCAATCACAGTTATTGTGTCACTGTTTGCAGGTGACAACTACTTTGTAATTTATTTCTATTGTACCTACAAACACATACACCTTTTCACTATTCAGTCACTATATTGAACTTTAATGATTTTCTCTTATAAATCGATATTAACTTTGTCAAGAACATTCCCCACTCTATATTATTCTATACATAAAAAAAAACTTGTTTAAAAGAAATAAAAAGAAAAAGTAAAAAATAAATTATTAATATTTTTGAATAATTGATTGGTATTAAATGTTTATTTGATTGGTGAAGTTAATTAATGATAGCCCTTTGTTTTATAAAGTAACCATTGTTTAATCTTATGGAATAGTTTAATTAATAAATCTGTAATAAATCTTGAATTATCAAATTAACCGCTTGTGTCACCAATCATAAGGACATCCAATAAAAAGCTTGGCACAAGTAGAAATTAATTATCCTATCTAAATAGAAACAAGATTTTCACAAACAAAGCTTAGAATAATGTTGTTTTTTTAAACTTTTATTTATTTGTCTCATTGATAAAGAAAAAATTTATTTGGCCAACATTCGCACGACACTCAATCACTCTCACTTTCAATTTTTTTCACTGTTACAATTGGCGAATTTTCATAAAAGTTTCGAAGTTTGGAAGCGAATTCCAAGTCTGAAAGTTTGGTATATCCACCAAACATTTAGTTGTTCACTAGTTGGTGAATCTCCAGATTATACGAAAATCGCCTATATCAAGTTTAAAAAGAAGTCGTTGCATCCATTTTTGAAAAAATTCTAATTGAAAAATCCATTTAGCAAAGTAAGAAAATTGAGAATGGTAATGTAATGCCTACTTTTTCTCCGGCCTAATGTCTAGCTGTCAAATTAGGGTCGCAGATGGGGAACGGAAGCATGTGCTTTTCAAATTCAGAAGCACATATTCAATAATTTCTAACAAATATAAATTATACATTTATAGTGAGAAACTCTCAGTTTACTCGGCTGTGCTCATAACCCCTCTACCAAAACCCTCCGTTCAGTAGAGTAATACTTCCGGTTGACCGATTTTTAGCAAAAGTTTATATTCAGGTTCCGCATCTAGTATGAAATAACAAGTTGAACTTTTTGCGATTTTCCATTTTCACAATACATATATCTATGAAAGGAGCAAAGAAGTTGAGCCGATAGATGCAAGAAAGGAGGACGAGATAAAAAGGATGAAGGAGTAGCAAGGTGGGAAACGGAAACCTGTGGCCGGTAACCGCTAGGCTGATCCCGGAAGTTAAAAACCTCATAATAGGGAGGCATAAGGAGGTTGGATTTTAACTGAGACAGGCACTGATTGGGCATGGCTGCTTCTTGGAGTATCTCCATAGGGTGGTTGTTGCAACGGAACCGGATTGTTTATGTTGCACCTATGCGATCGACGATGCGGCGCGTACGCTAATCGTTTAGTGGAGAAGGGATAGAGAAAGGAGGGAGCTTGAGGGGATTATAAGTGGTAGTACCGAGGGAAATTTCGTAGGAAAGATGTTTGAGTTGGAGAAGAATTGGAAGAGGATGGCACATTTTATCGAGAAGTATTTATGAAAAAAAAAAAAGGAGGTTAATACATAGTCGTATAAGAAGTAATGCTTCGCAAGGTTCTGGGTCACGTTGAACACGGGGTTGTTTTTTGGTTGGTGAGAGCCCCGCAGGATCGAAGAACATTAGTTTTTTCAACTTCCCTAAAATAAAAAAACCAATGCCCACATGCACTGTAAAGATATCGGGTTTAAAGAAGATAGGAAATTCATACTGTAGCTTTGGTGAAATATACATGGAATGTACCCTTGTAACCTCAGTTAATTTTACTGTTGAAATGATAGAAACTTTTGTACTAAATTTAGCCACTTGTAATTAGAGAACCACACTCCCCATTATATCACTTTTAAATCTTAAATCATTTGAAAACTAAAAATCTGGTGTGAAACACTCACACAACTTTCTCTTATTCCAATTCCAAAATTATAATTGTTAAATTTTATAGTTTGTGTATCAAATTTAATGAAATTCGTCGAAAACTGAAAAAAACTGTTCAGTAAAAGCGCACTTCCGGTTTACTAATTTCCTTGAAACTCGTAATTTTGGCCATCTATTTATTTCTAATTAAGTTTGTTTGGCTGATAGAATTGTATAATCAACTATGATAGCACTTTTGGGGAAAAATAACCCCACCCCTCCCCTAAAAGAGCCCTTAAATGAATTTTCCCAGAGAAATGTTTTAAACAAAAACTGTAGATTTTTGTATGTTTAGTTTATATACAAAGTTTCAAGAAAATCGTCGGAGCCATTTCAGAGAAAATTGCGAAAAAGTGAAAAAAATCATTTAGTAAAGTGTCAAAACAAACGCACTTCCGGTTATCTGATTTTTTTCAAACTCGGAATTTCAACAACATATTCAATTCTAATTAATATTATTTAGATGGCAGAATTGTCTAATAAAGTAAAGTAGCACTTTAGATGAAAACTTAACCCCACCCCTCTCCCAAAAGTGCCCTTTAATGACTTTTCCCAGAGAAATGTTTCAAATAAAAGTTATAGCTAGGTGTTGTGTAGTTGATATACCAAGTTTAAAGAAAATCGTCGGAGCCATTTTTTTTTAGAAAAACGCAAAAAAGTAAGAAAATCTACTACTAAAGTGGTACTTCCGGTTAAGGAATTTTGACATATAACGTATAGTCAGATCCCATGGTGATACCTAAACGGAATATCAAGTTTCAAGTTTCAGCGGTTTTTCGTTTTTGAGCTATGCTGTTCACATACACACACACAGACAATTTGCTAAAAACCACTTTTTTGGACTCAGAGGACCTCAAAACGGATATTTCCGGTGAAAACTCAATATCGAAAATTTGACACGATTACAATACTTAAGTAAAAATATGTCATGAATGTTTATTAATTCACATTTATAATAATTAATAGGATTATTTAATATAATTAATCAAAATTAATAGTTCTATACAGAAGATGAAGAAGATCGATATGTCAGATTTGATATAAACAAGTTATGCAAATAATTTTTTTCTCAAAATTAGATCTTCAATAAACTGTTGTCACTATATTTTTTTTCATATAATACTGTTTGTGTATTCTGTGTAAATTTGTTTTCTTGGTAATAACTTTCTCAACGTCCCTTTCATATCAGTTTATGTCACACTTAATTGTATTTACTGTGTATGTAATAGTGTTTGTTAGTGAAGGACAGCATTAATCTAATCTCCAGTTGATCACATTACTTCTTGTTTCTATCAGTGCTGTCTAAACATACATATACAGAAACACCAACGTACTATAAATCCCTTGGAAACAAACAAATCAATCAACAAGTGGGTTCTTTAAATGCTTGATTAGATTTCCCTTTCTATTTCTTTCATTCCCTTTTCCCCAGACAATATTCCAATGGTATTTCATTCTATGTTCATTTTCCTAACATTCAGTTGTATATCCTTAACAACTAATAATAGGTGAACCAGATTGTTGGAACATCTATGTGTACTTGACCTTTCAGTATGGATAATTCTTACCGTTTAATGGATGTTATAGGAAGTAGTGTCAGATTTACGAAATTGAATTCTTCATATAGAAATCATTTTTTCCAACAATACTTAGCTATAAACTTATAGAGAAATAAGTGAATAAAGTTGTACTTTTAATATCCAGTGACTAAAAAAGTTTTTTAATCTGTGAAGATTAAAAGTAAACACAATGTTGTTTCCTTTCCAATTAAACAAATTTTAGGGTTTGAATAAAACTACCATTTTTTTTGTAAAGTGAGTGTGGAGCAGGTCTGGAAAGTTTCCTATGAGTTGGTAGAGTTCTGTTATTTTGTTTAGAGTTAATGAATAACTATCATTTGTATTTAATATTAATAAATTACTTGCCTTAACTAAATTTTACAACTGCAACTACTGGTTAACCAAGAACAGGTGGCAAATTTGTACAGAGAATTTATACAAATTTATAACTACATACAATTTGCTTTTAATAGCAAACCCTCCATAAACAGTATATAATGTTTGTAGTAAAAACTCCTTCATAATTTCTTAATTTGATATTGGTAAAATGCTGCTGAGTATCTTTACTATCAGAGTGACATCAGTGAAGGCCAGAATCTAGATCAAACAGGTTATAAATGCTGCCTTCGGGATTTATAGCTATCTTTCGTTCATTTCTACCACTAAGTTGAAGAGTGCAGTTGGAACCGCTTTTAAACTAACGCTAACGTAGAATTCCTGGAAGATCTTATTTTAGCTACTGTTTTTGGAACTGTATGCTTTAAGAGTCGTTCACACAAATCTGATCACTTTTGCAGGGTTTCCTAAGTTCTTAATGATGCATTTGATGAATAGCTTTTCGCGAGAAATAGTATTTTGTCTTTTTGAAGTCTGTATTCACGCACTATGATTTTGACTTGATGTGAAGAAGGCCTACTTACTGGCCTACTTGACTCAAAATTAGGTAAAGTACCCTCCGGATTGCTTCTTTTCCCCAGAAGTGCTTCCTTAGAGAATAGAATGTTTAAATATCTGAAAAGAAATGTATTGTTTTTTGACTGCTTTCTAGTTTTGTAAAAATAATATGAATGAAAATTATAATTTTATAATCAACTTCAACGTCCCTTAATACAACACCAAGTATATAACCAAATTTAGGTGTTTAAAGTGCCCATGTTAAAGAATCACTAAATACAGTTAATAAATGCTATCATTCTGAAGTGCCAGATTTACCAATGCCAGTTAACCCTGTTAACCCTCAAGAGCCATAGATACTGCTTAACTGCATGTTTATAGAGGGAGTGGATATAATATCAAATACACTACGATCTGAAAGATCCATTTTGGCTCCCCTAGGTGGCAGTGATTATATACAAATATAGCAGTCTGTTCCTTATCCCTTACCGTCCGACAAGCTATCTTCAGCCGACCGTAATACCTTTTACTTACAATATTGCAGCAGTGTATTGTCCACCTAATCACATCATAAACTCCAATCAGTTCCTATCGTTCTTCCAGTCCTTGGGTCCCCGATTCATCTGTGGGGGCGAGTAGAACGCTAAGCATCCTCGCTGGGGTAGCCGAGTGACCAATCCCAGAGGTCGTACGCTTTACAGCACTTTATCCCAAACCCATCTTTCCTTCATATCTCCCTCACAACCCACCTATTGGCCTAATTCCTTAAACAAACTTCCTGATCTCTTAGATTTCTTCGTATGTTCTCATATATCATCATTTCATACCGATTCATACACTCTTCCTGATCTTTCCTCCGATCATAGCCCAGTGATTCTCCCCTTGGATATCCATCCTAAATCCGTCCCTCCCAAAATTACTCTTATTAATGGATCAATCAACTTGGACCCTTTCAAAACCCAAATTGAGCATTCACTAGACTTGAAAACATCTCTTAAAACACATGAAGAACTAGGCACGAATGTTATACATCTGACTCGCGTAGTACGACAAAGTGCATTGCAAGCAACTACACACACCTCGACTAATAAGACCAAACATTGCCCCTACAATTTACCATTACAATTGAGGATACTTATTGCCCAAAAAAGGCGGGCAAGAGCACTCTGGCAGCGCAGCAGATATCCCTCTCACAAACATGCTCTCAACGTATTGACTAGACAACTACAAAACGAACTACATAAATATTACAATAAACAATATGCCAATTACACTT
The DNA here is from genome assembly GCA_011037195.1 of Triatoma infestans. Lineage (NCBI taxonomy): Eukaryota > Metazoa > Arthropoda > Insecta > Hemiptera > Reduviidae > Triatoma > Triatoma infestans. Next base: position 10,087 of record JAAEAF010014852.1, read on the forward strand.
CGACCCTTACTGCAGACGACAATTCTCTATGGGACGCTACGAAACGTATCCTCAAATATCAAACTACTTCCTCCCCCCTATGCCACGACGATGGCTCCTGGGCAAAGTCTGACTCGGAGAAAGCTGAACTTTTTGCTATCTATCTCATCTCCATTTTTGTACCTCATTCCGCATATACAAGACATAAATCACTGCTGACATTATTAAAACTTTGGACACTCCTCTTCCCCTCTCTCTCCCTCATAATCCTATTACTCCTCTGAAGTTACTAAAATTATCACCAACCTTCCCAAAAAGAAAAGTCCGGGCACGATCTTATAACTTCCGCATCATTCAACATCTGATTTTTTATTTATACTGATGTCGGTCAACTATGTTGTACAACTTCTTTTTGTGTTGATCAACCACGTTGAGAGACAAGGTTGGGCAACAAGTTATGGGGCCCTTAATATATAACGCTTCTTCTTATTATAATTTATTTGTTTAATTGCACTAATAATAATTAGTTCGATTCCTTTTTTTTTTTGCGAGAAATTAGATTTTGATTGAATTAGCTAACATCGTGATCGTAATCTTTCAATACTTTATGGACATAAAATTAAATTATGAATAGCTAAAATCTCCAGGACTAAGAAAGGTTTTTTTAACCAAATATTATGAATTCCTTGGAAGTTAATTTTTATGGGTGTTTAACATCAATTTAATTTTGTTATAAGCCAACTAATTTCATCAATTTAATTATAAACGGTCAAATACAAAATGCCGGACATTACATTATCTTGCATTAGAGCCTTATTACCTTTTGCTTTTTTTTTTTCAACAATGGAATGAAAATTCTGTTTTTTTTCTTTATAGTTCATATTAATTATATAAAGTAGTAAATATTATATTAGAAATAACTTTATTTTTTGTATTTTTGTATAACAATTTTTTATTGCATAATTTGATAATTTAAAATACCTATGGAGGGAAAATTAGTCAACAAATTCGAAACTAGTTTTTTCATAGGAATAATTAGTTATCTATAAATAGTTAGCCAATTACAAGTGTACAAGTGAAGGTGTGAATGTGCCAATCAGAAATTTAGAATTACGTTGTTGACCACGCCCACATTTGACACCTTCACTTCTACCCTTTAATTGGCTAATTATTTATGGCTAAATGTTTCTATGATAAATCTAGTTTATAATTTTGTTACTAATTTGCCCTTCGTAGGTATTTTATTAATCATCAAATTACGCAATAAAATTTTTTATTTACTAATTTTCAGTAGTGTGTAAACTGAATTTTTTGCTCTGTGCAAGTCTTTGTTATCACACTGCCTGACAAACGCATCTTGAAGATGGGCGAACGCCCGAAACCGGTCGACGACCACAAAAAATGTCTCTGAATTTTCCATTCGTAGGTATTTTATAAATTATTAAATTGTGCAATAAAATTTTTTAAAAACAAAAAAATCAAGTTATTCCAAACATATTTATTTCTTTACAAAATTACCTGGACTCAGGAGGGCCTCAAAACGGATATTTCCGGTGAAAACTCGATATCGAAAATTTGATTTCTCTTACCAATAATAGTATGAGAAATTGTCAAGGACGCTAGAGTGTCGGCTGGAGGCAGATGCTCAGAACAACGTTATAGTGAACATTATTGTATACATAGCGCATAGTTCCCCCATATAAGCATGGCTTTATCTCGGTGATTCATAGATAACCAACTTCACGTTCAATTTGTTTCAGATTTCCTCTTCTCATTCGACTTTGAAGAAATAAAGTCTTCTCCACATGCAAACAGTTTATCATATGAATCACTGAGAATAAACGCTTTTTGGTATGATTGAAAAAAAAAATGTTCTCTTTACAGCTCTGATTGTATAGTATTTATATTTTGAAAACTTCAAAAAATAATAATAATGTGAAAAAAAGAAAATAAGAATTATGTTTTTAAAGGTTTTTACGACTTAATTTTCCTGGGAGGCATTTTTCAACATATTTCCTTGTTTTGACCTAAGTGTCCATCTTGGATGACGAAACATCTGGACTTTTTTTTTTAAATTTGACTATTGCTTATCGACACCCCTGGAATAATATTCTAAATTAATTTGAATACTTTTATTGTAGACTCCTTAATTTGCAAAATATCTTGGTCAAGAATGCATTATATTTTGTGTACGGGTATCTATAGAATAGGAGTATAAAATATCACTGATACATTTCAAGAGGGAAATAATATCCATTAGACAAGGTAATTAATAATTATATCGAAGTTCCTTATTGGTTGTTCATATAATTGGATTCTTTTCTATGTCATACGGAGTTATACTGTGTTACATGTGTGGTCAATATCATAAAATGATTGATTTCCCACCTACTCAATCCATTTGTTGCCCAACAAACTTACTAAAGGTTCATACTTTATTAAATTACATCTTCTAGATATGAACGTCTTTTCTGTTTTCTTGGTAAAGTTTAGATTATTATGTCTTATGACATTGCCATGTCTTTTATTTAATAAATATTTTTTATTTAACTTGACTTTGATATATTAGAACTTTAATTTTGTCTTTACTGATAACGATTAGATAGATAATGAAAATTAAATCGGTAATAAGTAATAATACTAAAAACGGTTGAGTCAGTTTCCTTCCTAAAATAAAAAAATAAAAATCTGGCGTGAAACACTCACACAAATTTTTTTTACTCCAGTTTTCAAAATTCCAATTAACAAATTTTTATGGTAAGTGTACCAAATTTAATGAAATTCGTCGGAGATCGTAGAAATTGGTCGAAAACTGAAAAACTGCTCAGTAAAAGCGCACTTCCGGTTTATTAATTTTCTTGAAACTCGTAATTTTGGCACTCTATTTATTTCTAATTAATTTTATTTGGATGGTAGAATTGTATAATCAATCAGCTATGATAACCCCCCTAGTTTGATAACCAGCCTGCAGATAATTTTTGGATTTAAAAATAAATAAAGATTCTTTTTTACGGAGAGCAGTGATTTTTTTTTTTTAATTAAATATATGTAGGAACCTATAATAGAATTATTCCTAACTATAATAAATGAAATTTAATTTTTGATTGGCACTTTGATTCAACCTCTCCCAACCACCAATTAAATCTGAGTTTATTACCACCCCTAATCTTTTAATGCCCCTACAAGGGGACGGTACTCTCCGCTTTGGGTCTCATTGCTTTATAATATTTAATTTGACAGATCATTTACACAATATTCTTGGTTTATCCTTTTGTAGGAATTATTTCAAAACTGGAGTAACAGTTCGGGGATTTGATATAATATAGCGTTAACTTTACTCATTTTACTTTGCTGATAAATTGGCATACAATCAACATAGCTGTAAGAGTTTCCCACTCTCTCATTCCATTCATCTTTACCTTTTCTTGATTTTTTAGATCTTTATATTCTCCTGTAATTAAACATTTTGTGAGGTTGGTGGTGGGGGATTACTTCTTTAATTCATTTATTTTATATCTTCATTAAACACTCTTTGATTTATTGAAAACAAAATATTGTTAATTATTTTATATTATATTCTAAACATTCATTGTTTTTCAGTTTTAATTATTATAGATATCCAAACAATTAGGAGTTCATAGCTAATGTTAAATATTAATATCACACTAACTTAGTTCATTGGATCAAAATGGATCAATGAATCATTATTAGTAATTAGTAATTAAAAAAATAAGAGAAAGTAATAGACAACAACAGCAATTATATATATATATAATATATATATATATATATATATAAATAAAAGGAATTTTTTTAAGTACACTTTCGTTGATGAAAGAAATAAGTAAAAAGAGAAGTCCATAAATAAAAAAAAGAGGCCCACTGTTGTACCTTTTTATTTAATCAACCTACTTGAGGGTACACTCAATGAGATCTCTGTCTGTCTCTCTCTCTCATACTTTCTTACGTTCACTCATTTAAAACGCCAAGCACTTTACAGCCAGCGTCTTGATGAAAAAAGATTTTGCATATTTTAGCAAAGTGTGTATGTGTGTGAATGCTTTAATATTTAGGGATTCCCATAAAAAACAGAAACAAGAGAAGAAGATCTTTTTCTTCTTTTGTTATTTTCACTTAAAAATTTTGTTATTGAAGGAAATATAAGTGGTAAAAATATGAAAAGAATTATTCAAATATATTTATTATTGTTTTTTGAGAAAAGTTGTAAAAAATATGATTATTATGTTTGGTTAATTTCTTACTTAATTAGCACTATTTTCAACCTTTCCCCTATTAATTTAACATATCTAGTTAACTAATTGGATAAATAGAATATATTTTACATATTGACCAGCAATTAATTTAGTTTTAACTGTCATACGATTGTTTATATATGTTCGGTATTTATCCGAATTTAAATTTGCCGCCGTCAGAATATAATAATTTATCAATCTATAGGCTGTGTCCTAAATATAGAGAGGAGGTAGTCCCTTTTTATTACCCTCTCCAGTCAGTCACTCTAAGGTACTCGTACAAGGCAGTGTATGTGCGCAAACGTAATTTGTCTATTCAATATAGATCACTTGCGCTTTCCTTTCGTGAAAACCCAAGTTTTGCCACTTCTGGTTTTCCTCGGGGTTAGTGTTAACAAGTGACTCACTAACTAACGCTCGAACAAGCAAGTTGTATGTTACGGCACAATCTACTTATACAGTTTAGACCGCTTCTGCTTTCCTTTTACGTGAAAACCCAAGTGTTGTCACTTCTGGTTTTCCTCGGGGTTAGTGTTAATAAGTTGGTCTCTTGTCGAGTGAGTGTCTCCGTATTCTCCCGGCCCGCTAAGGTTGATTGTACAAGCACATGGTCTACTTCCGGTTGCTTCTCTGGCCTTGCAGTTTCCAGGAGCCCGTTTAAATGATTTATCAAGATTCATCAGCCAAGCAGTAGTGTGTGGATCAAGACTCTGGAGTTACAAGCACATAGGGTCTTATTTCCTTTTCCTATTTTCCACTTCCTTGATCCCCCAGTATGGGCTAAAGAACTTGAGTCAACCCACACTAACGTTAAAGGTTTCTGCGTTTAAGGTAAGCGCCATTCCTTTTGGCTTGTTGAAGATAATAAATATTTTTGCTCCTTATTTTAAATTTAATCTAATATTCATTTTGTTAATGTTATATGAGCCCATGTGCTCTCTCTTTATTCAATCTACATAATATACAGTCCACTTAATATTTTCACCCCTTTTCATTTATTTTCGTTTATTTTGTTATTTAATAGAACCCACCAGAGGAACTGGAAAGCATATAAGAGGCGCCTTATAATTTTATTTTATTTTTTTTATTTTATTTCCTGTTTTTTACTAAACAATATATATTTAGAATAGTACTTAAATTTATCACAAACTTACGCCCGTGTCATTAAGTAATTGCAAAGGTTAATGGGTGTAAAAGCATATCTGTCTAATAGAGTTTCTGGAAGAGAAGGTAGAAGGCCTATGCTGACAGTAGGCAGTTAGACCTTATGCCATCCCTTAATTACTTGCCCCCCGTTGAGAAGGTTTAAGACTCATTTCCTAAACAATCCACGTCCACTTTGACACTTAAGGCGCTGATAACAATGGAACATTATCTAAGCTAAATAGCCCTCATTGTTTATGGGCCAGTTATATCTTTTATGTTTCCGTATTAATCTAGGGAACTTTGGTAAAATAATTTAAAGACAAGTAGAGCAACGAGTGTTGCCATTAGCTAATAAAAATTAGATATGAAACACTCAAACCAATATATGTTACTGAATACATAGTTGTGATTGACAAATTTTCTTACAATTTACTGATGTTAAATTCCTTTTACATCCACCAGGTGGTAGAACCGTATTTCTAAATGATTGGCACTATAGAAGGTAATCCCGTACGTATTCCACTCTTCCCAGATACTGCCAGAAATTTTTTTTTTTCCATTTGATTATAATATTTCAACGAAAAGCAGAAAGTTTTTATGAGTGTAATTAATATGTCATGTTTGAAGAAAATCCTTGGGACTGTTTAAAACTGAAAATACTACATATTGAGTAAGAGTATCGTAGGTTTGTTTTTTTCATTTTTACGATATTTTGTTGATGCACAGAATGGTTGGGGAGAGATAGACAGACAGACTGACTCATATACAAACACAAAGAACATCGCTAAATATACTTTTTTCATGCTCAGTACAGTTGACGAATGAAAGTTCCAATGTAAGTTGAATTTAAAAAAATTGTTATTCGAGCACTATACAGGAATAAGATAAGAAATTAAAATAGAAATCTATTATATATCTATCAATGGAAAAGTTACAAAAAAACATAATTGACGGATGTCTTTCGATCAGAATTAACCTCTTCGCAAAACATTTTTTCCCATATCTCCTGACTTCCTGTTCTTCAAAAGACATACTGAAATAGATACTTTTCTTCTTTTTTTTTAATTTAAGCCGCGATCTATGGCCACTGGCGCCCGTTGCCTTCTCAGTACGCTGCCGGCCTCCGGCCTCTCGCTACAGACAATACTGTCCATCACCAAACAATGACTTGTTAAAGCTCGTAAGAAGAAAAAATCTAAGTGTCAGCCCAGGATTCTAACCGAAAACCTTCTCGTGAGAGTCCAGGGCGCTACCACTGAGCTAATCCCTTCCCCGAAATGGTTACCCAACTATTATGTAAGTTCTACAACAGGCATAAAGGAAGTAAGTAGAGAAATAGGGAAAGAAAATGAAATGTATAATGAAGAACTCAGCATTGAACCAAAGAAAAAAGACAATGTATTAAACTCTTCTGTAATATAATACCCTCTTTACTGCATGTCGCTCAAACTTGGACCCTTAAGGAGAAAGTACTACCGGTGGTGAAAGACTAAGAAAGGAATGAAACTAAGTTTTTAGGCGAAAGAAAACGAAAAGTGAGGATAGAGAAGATAATAAAACTGATGAATGGTGGGCTGAGAGCGACTATGGTTGCCTAGCTGCAGGTAACGAATGGTCGGAAGACAGAAGAAAAGACCGTAAGTTGGTCGCCGAGCCAGGGTCTCATTGGATGCAGAAGGGCAAAAAAGATTGGCGCTGAACAGGGAGAGAAGTAGGCTCAATAATGGGCCTGATTGTATTTGAAATGTTATTGGTGTGGATGTGTTGTAGAAGTAGCTTGTGGCGTGAGTGGTTTTGTAAAGGGCTTGTAAGTATATATGTTTAAGAGAGAAGTATTAGTAATAAACAGAGAGCACCACTGTTTTGAAATAAATATATTATTCTTTAAAAGAATTTAATATTTACAATATCCCAATAATATGCTTCTAAGTATACTGAAATTAGTTGGAATAAACTCTTATGTTTTAACTTATATCTGGCACTGATTCGTGAAGTTTCTGCTTGAATGTCTAAAACAGACTGTTCTTGTTTGGAAGCAAAATGCAGACTGTGTAAAGAATGCCCTGCTCTTACAAAACAGTTAGCCAAATGGTATTGTATTAACCTAACGGATTCTTGTGCCTTTGTCTCTTCAATAGCAGTGACCTTAAATGATAGTACGTTGACTCTTTTCACTGCACTAAGATACATTTAAAATATTGACAAAATTCTATTTTTCAAACTATAAAATATTCTAAACTGTTTTTCAAAACTATTATTTTCTTTCATTTTTTTTTTTCTCATTTCTTTCTTCCACTACATATTGTAGGAAGACGAGGTTTCTCGGCTAGGTAATGGGACTAGGTTTCTGTAGAAAGACAAGAAGTTTATTAGTTTATATTCATCGTTTTTATGGTATACCTAGCTTTTTGTTATTTCAATCAGATTTAATTTATTTTAAACTTAATTATTAAATTTTATTTACAAGTTTTAAAACAATTTTTTTTTTTTTTGTGAGAATTAAGAGAAAGTAAAAACATATTTTACAATGGAAGCAATAATTATAAGTTGTGGTTAATAATGAAATGATTCTACGAAACAATAAAAATCTACAATTTATCTTCAATTTTTTTACAAAATCTAAGAATCAATGTTCACTTATATTATTCCTACTCCGCTAAGTTTCTAATTTTCTCATTAAAACATTAAGTTTTTGGATGTGTATAAAGAATGGCTATTTGATAACTACGACCTCACAAATCTGTTATGCCTTTCTGAGGTGATAGTGTTTGTACATATTACTCCCTAGCGTGTACAAAGTGCAATGCTGTGCAAGTGAGAGCGTGTGTTTGTCTACTAGACTTTGTGTGTACGTGCCCTAAACTCAAGTATTTGCATACATCAACCATCTCTGCAGACATTATGTATGCTGTCTAATTGTTGGGATATCGGTGTAGGTGTTATTTATGTGCTAATTGGCTGGGATCTCCAGCCAGAACGCTACAGTTTCCGAAGAAGTGGTCAGTCCAGTTCACTCTTAGAAAGTTTAAGGTAGATTTGGTGGATGTCAGATTCTACCCCTTCTCATTTTTGGGACAAGTGATAGAGTCAGGGAATCTAACTTTCTGACTGGCTATTGTAAATACAATCATCATACTCTTTTCTTGGCTCCCAGAGACGACTTTTAGACGGTTATTGTCTTAATTGGAAACAATGGTTATGCAAATTTATCCTCTTTTCATGGACACAGGAAGACAATTTAATTAAATCTACGTTTTACGTGTAGCTTGAATATTATGTCGCGTTCCTGTTATAATAATTTATTATTAAGTTCCGGTATTTCTCTGGAAATCTTACTTAGGAATAGTGCATTAGAGTATCGCTCGACAACTTATTTGTGAAATCTATGGGTGGAGTTAAAGGATATCTCTCAGCTGTTAGAACACAGGTGACCCAACTAAGTTGCCCAGCTACACAGATTATTGTACCTATATTTATTTGTTAATTAATTTTGATTTTAGATTCTATAGTTATTATATATTATACACCAACTTGCTCTCATTAATTGAATGAGATTAATCTAGAATTGCAAACCTATTATTCTGTCTGTTCATGTCTAACATACCACCACCTTGTACCAGGAATACAGAGATTCCTTTGAAAAGTACATAATATAAGTTTGTACAGTCAGTCTTGAAACAAATTATCACAATTAAATAAAATGGTTCCCAGTATTGTCGATTAAGAGATGGTTTTTAATAAAATTAATTTATATTTTTATTGATTGGTCACTTAGAACTTTATTGGTTATTTATTTCAAATACGTCTATTATAAAAATTTAGCAATCGTGAATAGAATAGATAAAAAGAGGGATTAGTGCAATCACAGCGTCCCAAAAGGATTGCGTAAACACAACATATACACAGACTACATAAACTACATATGCAGACTATTCGCTAAATTTCTTTGGAATTCTGGAAATCTGAAACATAATTTTTCCCCCAAAGCATGACTGCGGGCGGCTATTTAGCCATTCTACTACGCGCAGTCCATTAAATATAGGCTAAGCTGGCGACTGATGTTCGTTTAGTTGGATATCCAGGAGGCACGTGAGATCAGTCTCGGACGCGAACAACTTCACCCCCAGTTATCGAAACATGACCTTAATTCTAACGAGTAAGGACCCTTACGAAGGGCAGTAATTGAGCTGGAATGGGTTGATCTCTTCTGGGATCTGAGCTGAATGTTACATGTATTGTTAAGAAAAGTTTAATTTATGGAGAATAGACTAGTACCCAAATAAATTTTGTGCCCCTCATTATTGATTAACGGTTAAAAATATTTGTAATTATGTTCATGAATCCATCAGTGCTGACCTTAGATTTTCTCTTTCATAGATTTTTCTACAGCTCACTTCCCAGTGATGAACAGTGTCGACTGTAACAAGAGAACACTGTTCGGAGGCCGGCAGTGCACCCGCAGTGCATTGCTTTGAAATGTCGGCAGAAACCTCATAAATGTTGACTCGCCTTAATTTAAAAAAAAAAAAATTATATTTATATTTTAAATTTGGTGTGTCTTTCTCTTTTTCCAATTAGTAATTTATTTTTAAATTTAAGGCGCGTGGTCATGGGCGCCCATGGGAGCCTTATCAGTGCACGTCCGGCCTCTGGACAGTGTTCCTCGTTACAAACAACACTGTTCATCACTGGACAGTAAGCTGTAGAAGATCCTAGGAAGGAAAAAAATCTAAGGACAGCACAGCTGTACTCGAACCCTGGTCCCTCCGCGTGAGAGTCCAGTACGCTAACCACTTAGCTAATCCCTTCCCTCTCCAATTAATACAATTTAATTTAAAAACATCTTCTTTAAAATTGCAATGTTTACAAACGTTTGCACTGTTTAAATTAAAACCAAACTGAGAGGTCCCCTCCAAAATTTTTTTGGAAAATGTTTAAATTAAAAGTGATACGTTTTTCAGAGACATTTTCCGTGGTAGCCTGCTTCATTTTGTGGTCATCGACCGGTTTCGGGCGTTCGCCCATCTTCAGGATGCCGTTATTCAGACAGTGTGACAACACAGACTTGCACAGAGCAGAGTTAGTTTTCACACTGACTGTATTTAAAACTAAACTCTTAAACTAGGTCAAGGGGTGGATGGTCAGCTGGGTGGGAAAACACGTGTTTGGGTTGTTAAAGGGCAAATTTTCCTTACAATAGAAACAACACGTGGTTTAATTTTTAAACTCTGTTGTTGGAGGGAGATTTACTTTACAAATATCTAATCAAAATAAAATATAAAATATATAAAATAAATTTAAATTAAATTAAATAACGATTTAAACTAACATCATTTAAAATTAAGCGATTTTTATAGTTAAGTTTTTTATAACTATGCATTCCAGTCATTATTTCACTTTTTCACACAACATTCACATCCTCGCAATCATGTATACCTAAATATGACATACATCATACATCATCCAAATACGCACACTTTTTTTTTTTTTTTTTTTTAATATAAAACTAGTAAGTTTAAATATATATAACTAGTAGTTACTTGTTGAATTTACTTGCTGTTTTATGATTTAACTTATACTGGTTAATTTGAATTAATTTGAACCATTTACACAGCCAATAGTATTTATTTCATTTATTGATATACCAACGTTTCGTGCACTTAACGTGCCATTATCAAGGAGTACATTTCTCTTACATTCTGAAAAAATTTTTTTTATACATATTATATATATTTGTTAAACTAGGTTTTACAACGTTACTATTGAAATCCAACAAACTAATTACCTTGTAAATTATTGTATTAGTCGAGAGGCTTCGTCCATGATTAAAATTTATTTTTATATTTTTTTTCCATATTCTTATTTTATGCTGAAATGTAACTCAAAGAGTCTTGTCAGTATTGAATTATTTATTTAAATATGATGTCGAATGTAAGTAGTAACCCGTGGTGCTCTCATATACTGAGGCTAACATACAATCGACCATCATATTTAATAAATAATTCAATACTGACAAGACTCTTTGAGTTACTTTCAGAATAAAATAAGAATATGAAAAAAAATATAAAATAAATTATTAATCATGGACGAAGCCTCTCGACTAATACAATAATTTACAAGGTAATTAGTTTGTTGGATTTCAATAGTAACGTTGTAAACCTAGTTTAACAATATATTAATATGTATATAAAAAAAAAAAAAAAAAAAAAAATTCGAATGTAAGAGAAATGTACTCCTTGATAATGGCACGTTAAGTGCACGAAACGTTGGTATATCAATAAATGAAATAAATACTATTGGCTGTGTAAATGGTTCAAATTAATTCAAATTAACCAGTATATAAAATAACTAGTAGATTTAAAAACTAAACCTAAAACTAAAATCCGTTGAAGAACTATTTGTTGCGTGTGTAATGTTTGCACTGGTAATTGCGTTTCTGTTGCTATTGTGGGAAGAGTGTTTTGAATAATGGCTGACTGGCAAATTTTGTCTGTTCGTTTATTAAGTTTTGTGTCTTGCGTTTATATATTTCGAGTTGTTCTACTATGTCAAGTCATCGTCCTTCTGGCCACAAAGGACGCCCCGAATTGGGCGAACGCCCGAAACCGGTCGATGACCACAAAAAGAAGCAGGCTACCACGGAAAATGTCTCTGATGCTTTCCAGCTCTGCGGAACCAACCACCACAACAACTGATACGTTTTTATCTGTGCAGTAAGCATTTCAAGTATAAAGAAAATCGTTATAGCCGTTTTCGAACGGAATATAACGTGGCATCAAGTTTGAGCTTCCTGTGTCTTTTCGTTTTTGAGATATTTTGTGTAGATAAACATACATTCCATTTTTGGAGGCCCCTCAAAACATGTATTTTTGATGAAAATTCAATTCGAAAATCTGGCAGGATCGTAATTTAGAGGAGTAAGAATAAGTAAAAAAATTAATACTACAAAAGGCAAAGACCAAGTTGACCAGGGTAATAAAAAATAAAATTCTAAAATTACAATCATTTCCTTCTTTAATTTCTCTTATTCATTTTTCTTTCCTGGTTAATCATTGGGTGCACTGAGTGTTATTCATTTGAGTTGTAGTTTTGGATATACTAAAATATATATTTGAAATATTCACAATAAAATGAATAATCGATTGATTCATTTAGTCCAAAAAATTACTCAATAACTTGATTTTTTTTAATAATTACTATAAATTCTCTTTTGTTTAATAGCCATTATCTATTATTTTTACAATTTATATAAATTATTAACGAATTCGTGAATGGTGAACAACTGGTGTTAAAAGTTGAATCGATAATATTTGCTAGCGGTAGGTGACAGACAAGTGGGGGGTAAAAAGAAAAAAAGAATTCAGCATGTATGGTAGGGGAAATTGAAGAAAAGCAAACAGCATCATGAGAGTATGAGTGATTGTGCTATCGGTTTCTTAGTTGACAGATAGCAAGATAGAGCGGTCGTTTAGCAGCAACACCTTTTCATCTGTAACCTTCTCCAGTTTGGGGTGTTACATCATCTTTATTTCACTACTGTGTTATTGCAGCAGCCTACCGCTCAACGTCCTCATTTATATGTGCTTTGATAACAGAGCCTGTATTCCTATTTTAATTTGCAATTATTTTCTCTTTTAACCATTAACGACTTTATTATTTCTTTCTTTCCTTGCTTATCAAGGATTACAAAAATTAATTTGAACATGTCGTAACATCTGAACATTGATCTGTAAGTAAATTTGGTAGTGGGACGTTAAGACCATCTCGAAATAATGAATCTGTATTAATATTATAGTTCCATCTCTTACTTTATTTATAATAAATTGTGTTTGTTATTGATCTTACCCTGTGAGAGTCCTCTATAAGGTTTATAAGTTCTTTAAGTATCGGGTAATGTTCATATATATCAGGTTTCCCATTTTTGGTTCGGTTATCCTGAATTCCAATATAGGTGGAACAAACTCTTATCTTTATTGAAGACAGAAAACTATTAGTAGGTCTCCTGATAAAAAAGATACTTTCTTACACAATCTTGTCTACTTCGTAGATGTGCAAATTTCTTAATGATAGACTTCCTTTTATTCTTGATAAATATAAGCAATATGCATTTTATAGGCACATAAGGAATTACAATTTACAAATTTTATAAATTTTAAGTATTTACGAATTTTCTTCTTTTTTTTTTAAAAAAAAAACAGGAATAGGAATGGATATCAATTTAAACAATTTTTTAGAAAAAAGGAATAAACATCTGGGTCCAGTTAATTAACTAGAAAATGTTAATTAAAAGTGCTACACTATTAGACTTATTTGCGATCAATCGAACATAAACCACAAAATCGACGAGTCTAGTTCTTTGCATACTAAAAGAATTGGATGAATGAATTGTTTGGTTTTTAAAAATTGGCTGTTTATTTGAAAATAACTTAGTGAATCCTTCTAAAAAAAAATAAAGTTTTTTTTTAATCCACTTAAGCCTTAGGCGTTATGGTAACTATTTCACACCAAATAAAATAAAATAATATAAACATACAAAACAATAAGAACAACTATACAAGTACAAAAAATATAATATGAATAATATAAATCCAAAAAAAACAATTAACCATCAGTATACAAAACAAGTCAACAATTATAAATATAACAATAAGAAACAAAACAGACAAAATAACAGGGGAATCCACATGAAGTATCAAATGAAATGTTATTGGTGTGATGTGATGTTGTAGTTTGTAGTGAGCGGTAGTAGCTTGTAGTTTGTGGCGCGAGCGGTTTTGTAAAGGGTTGTGTGTGTATGTAAGTTTTAAGAGAGAGAAGTATCAGAAATAAGAAAGTAGTCACCACTGCTAACACCATTAAAATAACAACTGCAACTTATTTGCAAGAATGTATAATCTTATTAATATATTGTGTAACAGGCACTGATGCTAAGAGAGCGAAAAACAAGTGTTCTGCTTGAATGTCTACAACAGACTGTCTTGAAAGAATGCTTTCTAATTGTTCGTTCAAATTTTCCCCTGTGAGAAGAAGGGGTAGACAGTGCTAACAAGGTTCATGAACTCTAAAAGACAAGATAGTCTTCTACCTGAATAGGCCGTTTTGCTAGCGAATGTTAAATTTTTCTTGATATTACAAATAAAATATTTTTCTATATTTCTGGCATCCATCACACAAGCAACAAGAACCAACAAATCTCAATCTTGGAATCAAATGCTTTTAAAGAAAGAGGCCGCCTTTAGATAACTTAGGACATTGGTCACTCTTGAGTGATTGTTGGCTAGTGCTTCTTTTACCGTTGATGGTATATAGTAGAAATCTCAAAGGTGCCTAAATTTTTTACATGAAATAAGAATATGCTGAATCGTGAGCAGATCATTGGAGGAATCGCAGAGAAGCGGTTGTTGGCGAGACATCAGATAGCCGTGATTAAGACGGCTATGGCCAATCCTGAGGCGTTTCACAACTACCTCTTGCTGTCTGGTACTTCTTATGTAAGTATTCCATGGGTAGACACTCTGTTTTATATCTTCCATTTACCGCACCCCACTCATTCTGCCACACTGCCTTGCCCATACGACCTTTTCAGCATTGTATGGAACACTTTTCTTAAGTTGGTAGTATTACTGCAGCCAATTTATTGGTTTATTGGCTAACTTATCGGCCTCTATATTACCGAGGATATCCGAATGCTCCGGTATCCACACAAAAATCAATTGAGTTCCGCTTGAATACAAGTTATATAACATTCTATGCATGTCTTGGATGATAGTGTCCTCTGAGAATAGATCCTTTAAACCTTCTAGAGAGCTCTTAGAATCTATGCAGACAACAATTGTTCCCGAAATACCTTTAATTACACTTAAGGCTTTTGTATTGCCAAATTGTTTCTTATTGATTTTCTTTTGTAGTAAGTTTAATAGCTTATGAAAGTTCTAATTACAGATAAATATAACGTTGGTTTGGTTATTTAATTAAAATTGAATATACCATTTAAAAAGTGCCACCAAATTAGTGCCATAGTGGTAGTAATGGAATAAATTTGGGTCTTTCTGTATGCAATGTAGGTTCAAAAAAGAACACCAATCCAAGTAAGAGATTATAGTAAAGTAAGCCAGCATTGGAGTTTAACAACATCGCTGAATAATTCAGATGCAGCCTTCACTATTCACTAGAGTACTACAGAAAAATGTTGCCTTCCACCAAGAAGAATATTTATTATAGAAGAGTTACTTGAAGTAGAACAAGTGTTTCCTTTGAGCCTAGAATAAGTTAGAGATACAGTAAGCAGAGCTCCATTCAATCTAAACTATTAAATAAAGTTGTTAAATAGAAAAGTTCATAAAGAAAATAATATTGTTACCTGAGTATGTTGATCACATTATTTAAATAGGAGTCCTAATTGCATTAAATATAATAATACAACATACAAACCCATTGAAAATTGTAGCTACCATTGAAATATTAGGTTAAGAAATATAATTTTATTGTTTTAATCTCCTAATTGAATTTCTCTGATCGTATACAAAATCTGTTGCGAAGTTTTTTCTTTATTTCTCAAGTTACTATGAAGTTTCTTTTTTGGGTGTTATTGATAAAGTAAAGTACTTTTACAACTTCCGTTCGGTTGCCACAAGAGCGCCCGAGTGTGTAAAAATGGCACTTTACTCTCTTTGTCTTGATTATTTGGAATAATTTTTTTTTTCTATATATAAAAAAGTGACATTCTAAACATATCTAAACATAAAAGATTGTTTAAATTCAATGTGATGCTGATCAAAATAAATTCTTACTTTTTTTTGTTTATATTGTTAACAAACAAACACATGTACACAAAATGAACAAATTCTTTTCGAAGTTAGTAGGCCTCGAAACAAATATTTCCAGGTAAAAACTCATTTACTGCTAGTAGGAGAAATCAAAGATAACTAACTTCTTTTCTGTCTCACTCACTCATTTTGCATCACTTTTGAATTAGATTTAGTTAGTTGGTGCAAAACTACATAAATGGAATTACTTTAGAGAATAATATAAGTTTTCCTACAACGATGTAAGTAAATTTATGAGATCTATTTGAAATTGCTATGTGTGAAAGCTAGTTTCCCCGTGAGTACCAGTAATTTACAAAGCGGCGGATGGAGTGGCTTCAGAGGTTGCAAATCACAATGACAGCGCTCTTGAAATTCCTATTTACCTTTATTTAGTTCTGTCTTTATCATGTGAAGTTGTTATGAGTTAAACCTTAGTCTAATGCTTTATAAAGCATTAGTTTAGGGTTAAAGATAATCTTGTTTAATAATTGAACGTTGTCAACTTACTCAATTCACGATGAATTTGTCAATTGCTTGGTAATTTCCATACCATCATAATTGGCAGGTTTGTTCTTGTCGCATATTTTTATTCTCGCTCATTAGAATTGAATATTTGAGAAAAGATTTTCTGAATTTTCATATTGATTGCCTCTACTACTTTCTCTTTTTACTTTCTGCTACTCCTAGTAAGAGGAAGAATTGTAATCGTGTCAAATTTTCGATATCGAGTTTTCACAGGAAATATCCGTTTTGAAGTCCCTGAGTCCAAAAAAGTGGTATTTAGCAAATGGTCTGTGTGTTCGTGTATATATATATGTGAACAGCATAGCTCAAAAACGAAAAAATCGTAGAAAGTTGAAACTTGATCTTCCGTTTAGGTATCACCATGGAATCTGACAGTACGTTATCTGTCAAAATTCCCAACCGGAAGTACCACTTTACTAGTTGTTTTTTTACTTTTTGCGATTTTCTCAAAAATGGCTCCGACGATTTTCTTCAAACTTTATACATCAACTACACATACAAAGAGCTACAACTTTTATTTGAAACATTTCACTGGAAAAAGTTCATTTAAGGGCACTTTGAAGGAGGGGTGGGATTAGGTTTCATCTAAAGTGCTATTTCAGTTTATTGGATAATTCGCTCATCTAAATTATGTTAATTAGAATTAAATATATTGTTGAAATTCCAAGTTTGAAATAAATCGTTTGAAATAACCGGAAGTGCGCTTATTTTACCACCTTACTAAATGGTTTTTTTCACTTTTTCGCGATTTTCTCAAAAATGGCTACGATGATTTTCTTGAAACTTTTTATGTAAACTGCGCATACAAAGATCTACAACTTTTACTTGATACATTTCTCTGAGAAAATTAATTGAAGGGCTCTTTTAGGGGAGGGGTGGCGTTATGTATTTTTCTAAAGTGCTATCATAGTTGATTATACAATTCTATCATCCAAACAAAATTAATTAGAAATAAATAGATGGCCAAAATTCCAAGTTTCAAAAAATTAGTAAACCGGAAGTGCGCTTTTACTGAACAGTTTTTTTTCAGTTTTCGATGAATTTCATTAAAATTTGGTACACAAACTATAATAAAATTTATCAATATTAATTTTTTAAAACTGGAGTAAGAGAATGTTGTGTGAGTGTTTCACACCAGATTTTTTTAAAGTAAGGTAAAGTAATGCCAATTTTTTTTTTTTTTTTTTGTTGGCGGGCTTAACGTCTAAGTATGAAATTGGGTGTCATGGAAGGGGCGGAAGCGCAGACGTTACAGATATACTATAAGCATATTATACTAAACAAATATAAAAGCCATTTTATTCGCGGAACTCATAACTACTACAACGAATCCGCAAATTATTATAAATTTCAATTTATAAATCTATTCAAATAGACCCTTACATATCGCTAAATCCTCCCTCCCTATTTTGTACATGAGAAAATGTATGCGTGTGCATATATTGTTTGAATAAACAAGTGAATAAATACGAATCATTGAATTTAATGAAAAACTGATAATTGGTTGCTGGTCGGCAATATTATTTCAGTGCTTTGTTTTTTTAAAAAAAAAAAAAAAAAAAATTATCAACTGAATTTTTTCCTCCGAGATAATGGAAATTAAATCGAAATTATGTATTATATGATGTTTATTTTTACGATTCGATTGTAATTACATGGAGCATTTAAATTTTTCATATAAAAATCTTTTAGTAACATAAATAAATGAAAACAAAAATTTTATACATAAAAAGAATAGTGGCAGCCGAAAAAAAAATTCACTGCTACTGAGAGCATCTTAAATACGCTAGAAATCTCTTATTATAAAGAAGGCAAAAATGAAAATGTATATAGAGGCGGATCATTTGTAATCAAATCAGTTCGGGGTCAGGGAATACAAGGTTCATGGCTTGTGGTTTGGTGCCAGAGGTGTGGTGCCTAAGACTACCTTGGACTTTTTTCGACAAGATTAATATCAGCTTTAATGTCGTAGCTCCTTCAGTGGAGAATATTTTAGTTGACTCCCTGGGCATTATTTCCCAGCATATTTATAGATAAAATTTATATTTATATTTAGACTTAGATGCACTTTATGTTATCTATAGATATTAGTTTTTTTGGACATTATGACATCATTTATATTAAGTATTTAATGGCTAGATATTTTCGCAGTATTGCTTTATTGTATTGCTGGATTGATGAATACGCTGTGTGTTGGAGCACGTCAATTTAATTGAGCAGCCCCACTTGATTTTGATTAAATGTTCCCTCTATTAATACCAAGGAGCGGTAACTGAAGCAGAATAATGACGTCCTTCTTCTCAAGAAAACAGTTTTATGGTAATGAGAATGCATCAGGGATAAGAAATTCAAGGGAACGAGAAATTAGGGAATGCTCTGTCATACCCAAATCGACAAGGTCTACCAGAGAACGATTAATTTGGAAACGTTCTCTGGAGCGTTTGGTAGTTCCTCCCATTCGCAGTTCCTCGTATTCGCAACCAAAATCTGCTTGCTACTTACTGGATCTTCTCATATTTACTCAAGATGCTGTCATTAGACTCTCAGCTGGAATTGAAACCGGATCTCCGGCCTTCAGCGTGAGGAATTCTCCATAATTATTCTCCTTAATAGATATGGCAGAAATGATGAACACACAAACTGCCTTTACTTAATATTTATATTTAACGTTACTTTAAATTAAGAAACAGTAAATGGAGTGTAAGTGACAGAGTGATGAGTGATGATATCGGTGATAAAGTAGAATGTTAGAGATGACTGATAGCCTTTTGATGTGGCGATGTGGCTAGATAGACCTCTTGCTTGTTCTAATAATCGAATAACTATCTCAGTAAAAACACCCTAGCCGGGAGAACACTTCCGGAGGCCTGCACTGCACTGAGAAGAAAGCGCTGGGTGTGCCAGTGACCCCCAAATGTTGTCGCGCTTTAAATTAAAAATATAAATATATTATTTATTATTAATAAAAATTTAAACAAGAGGCTTGTAAGTTTAAAAAAAATATTTAATCAAGGGCTCGCATCGGATCCTTATAGCTCATCAGTTTATGTAACACACACACACACTACAAACACTAACAGTTAACTAATATAGTAGTAGAGTAACATCTAATAATAGTCTGTTTAGAAGGTAGTCTCTGACAGATAGGATTGGTAGTAATGTCAATCAGTACGGTAGTCCCTAGTGAGTTCTCCATTTTGCTCGGCAGACAGTGAGTACCAACTACTGTGCACCATTCCCCTAGTGCTGCTCTCTCTAGTTGCTGACAACTGAACTATGTCTATCCTAACCTAGTGGCTTCAGCACATTTCTCTTCCAACTTAACCACAATCTACTCTGTTGTTTCCCTTTTATTCATCTCAGTACATTAGGGAAACTTTAATATTTAAACTAACTGCATAGTTTCTTATAAGATAAATCTTTAAACTTTAGTGTTTTTTTTTTATTTATTTAATGAAACAGAAAAAAGAATAACTGTTGTTTAAAATATTGACTTTTCCTCATTGAAATTATTATAAATACAATTATTGTAAGCTACCAGGTGGCAGCCTAGGTTACAGTTCCCTGAAAACCCTTTGAACTGAGTTTTCTAGAACATGTTTTGCATAAAAATGATTGTTTAAATATGTGCAGTTGGTTTAAAAAGAATCATTTCTATTCATTTTTTCAAGAAATACAAACTGCATAAAAACAAAGTATCTTTTTGAATTAATTTATTAAAATAGCATTTCAATTGAATGATTTTTGACTAAAACCTTCTTGTTGGATCCCATGATGTTCATCCCAGGGAATATCATATTTATATTTCTTGCGTTTTTTTTGTGTTGAATTATTTATTTTTGACATTAATCTAACTCCGCATGCTTTTTCTATCTTATTACTTGTAAGAGGAAGTATTGCGATTGTAATGGCAACAGAATCATTAAAGATTCATAGGATCCGAAGAACGAAGAATCAAGCCTTAGATACTCCCTATCTAGGCCAAACTAGGGAAGGAGAATTCTATATACAGGCGAGCTAGCCCTAGGAAGAACAGTCAGTAAACATCATTCTACTTTCTGTTCTCAGCCAGCCGTCTCTCTCTTTATTATTCTCTCCCTACCTTTATTCTCAAATATCATTCAACAGTGTAAAGTCCTTGCAGTTTGTGTTTCTATTTATTATATCATGTTCAGCACATCGTTTTTTTCATTTTATTTTTTTAACATTCCTAAATCTATTCTTTCTAATTTTCTGCGTCCTAGTTTGGCCTAGATAGGACGTAACTAATGTTTTTTTCTTCGTTCTTCGGATCCAATAAATCTTTTTTGATTCGGATCCTATTACAGCGATCTTGTCAAATTTTCAAACTTGAGTTTTTACCAAAAATATATGTTTTGAACTACATGTTCCTTGAGGACGGAAAAAAAAATATTTTAGCAAATTATTAAAGAAATCATTTTAGCGAGTGTTATGTGTGGAAATCAAAACTTAGCTCACAACGTAGAATTTCGTTTAGGTACCACCACTTCATCTCTGACACGATGGTTCCAGTCTAAATCAACCAACCAGAATTGTGACTTGACTTCTTTTTTTTCCACTTCTTCATGATTTTCTCGAAAACGATTTCAACGATTTTGTTTATTTTTCGTATACTAACTATAGATATAAATATCTAACTCTTTTATTTGAAATATTTTTTCGAACCCGGGTCTCCGCATAGGAGTCCAGAACGCTAACCACTTAGCTATTCCCTTAAAGGAAAGATTGAAAATAATATAAAATAAACTAGTAAAATTGTTGTATTTATTTATAAATTTTAGCCAGCAACTATTATGATTGTAAAAGACAGTGTTTAACGTTAAAATTTTGGGTTTTAATGGTGGGTACATTAAGATTTTTGCGTGTTATATTGTTGCATTTGCGAAAGACAAAATGTGATTGTACGTTCATTTTTATTTCTCTATTGTAAACGTAAATAAAAGAAAAAACTTATTTGTTTAAGAATGCAATAAAAGTGTGCATTTCCAAGCTTTGTATTTAAAAGTATTTAATAATATTACTGAATGATGATTAATAGAAATAAATTGGTTTTAACTAATTTTAAATTTTTTACATTTTTTTCGCTCCTTAGTTTGAATGAAATATTAAAGATCCGGGATAGTCCTTTTCTTCTTTAATTAGAATTCTTAGAGGAAAGTACTGTAACAAAGATAATGGGGGTAGGGGGGAGGAGAAGAGGAAAGAAACATTAATCTCAAGCTTGATATTAAAGATAAGTTTTCTTATCTACAACACTGCTCCTCCCTTCAATATTAACTGGCATTCTTCTGGGAAATATGGTGAACGTTCGTTCCTTTTTTTTTGTTTTTTATTTAAAATTTTATTCTACTTTTTTCAATATGAAATTCTTTAAATAAAGAACATTTAAATTTTATTAATGTTGCTCTTAAAAATGCTACGGTTATAAAAATACTTTTAATAGATAATAATTGAATATTGTATTAGTTTTTTTGTAAACAGTAGATTTATTATGCATCTTGATGCGTACCTCTAACCCTGAAGTAATCGGATCAGCCAGCAGCTAGAGCTGGAGATCTTTTCAAGCCTGCTCTCAGATTTTATCAACAATTATCTACAATATAGCAACGGCTTTGCAAACTCTCAACCAACTTTAATCTAAATATCATTTATTTCAAATGTAAGTGCTGGCTGGCTAAGAGGAAACTGCACAAATAAAGATACAAAGAAAAAAAAAATATATATATATATATATACTGTGAAACACTCATACGATTTTTTTTTTCTTCCTGCAGTAAAACGATGAAGATACAAAATTACAAATCCGCTTTAAACTTCAAATTTTATTAATTTATTACCTTAACATTAAATGTAGTTGATTTGTATAGACCTTTGGGAGAAATGGTGGAAAAATATAAATTATAATTTTGTAAAATATATATTAGTAGAAATATATTTAATATTGATTTATTATTTAGAGCAATATCAAGCCTGGGTTTTTTTTTCGAAGGTTGGGTGAAAACAATAATAAACTGTTAGAAAGGTAGAATACCTTTAGTACAATAAAAGGGAATTTCCCTTCCTTTCTCTCTTGAATAAAGGGAGGGACTATATATATGTAGAGCCTCAAATAGTGAGGATCAAATTTTTGTGGTTCAGGAAAGAGTGTTCATTGTCATTGATATATGTATTTAAAGTGCTATACGAAATTCAAGGCCCCCAACCTTCAAGTTAAACACTTTTAAGATTGTAAATTTGTCAAAGTATCATAATTGTTGCGTATTATTATTATTATTATTATTATTTAAAGAATGAGATTTTGATATGTAGACTGTATTTATTTTTTAATTGTATATTATATTTCTTTTTATGTTTATTCGTTTGTTTATTTATTATCCCTCATAGATTCAGGTAAACACAGACCTCACGAGATCCCTTTAGAGAAGATTTAAATTATAAATTATAATTATTTAGTTATTAATTAAATTTACCCCCCCCCTCCAAATATACATAACATTACAGTAGTTGAATGCACATGCATGGGTAATATCTGATATTTTATCCGTCCTAGCATACATATTCCATTTGTTCTTAACTGGATTCGGATTTTCATCCATCGTAAGAGCAAATTCACCA
Organism: Triatoma infestans; assembly: GCA_011037195.1. Taxonomy (NCBI): domain Eukaryota; kingdom Metazoa; phylum Arthropoda; class Insecta; order Hemiptera; family Reduviidae; genus Triatoma; species Triatoma infestans. The sequence continues at coordinate 33,434 of JAAEAF010014852.1, forward strand.
AGTTCGGGTAGAGAGTTCACTTCAACGCAATGTTTCTAACTCTATACACGAACTTGGGGAATTTGCTCTGACGATGGATGAAAATCCGAAACTGGTCAGGAACAAATGGAATATACATGATACGAGGGATAAAATATCAGATATTAAATGTAGTGTTAGATTTTTTTTTCTTCCTAGTAGCCTCTACAGCTCACTGTCCGTCCGGTGATGGACTGTCCAATGTCTGTAATGAGAGAACGCCTTAAATTAAGAAAAATATAAATTAAATGTAGTTGCAGTAGGAAGGGGACAAACACCTAGCCAGACATTTCATATAAAATAATATAATGTTTATAGTATCATTTGTAAAAGTTGTAAAACATTGAGTTTGAACATTGAACTTTGTAATTTTGAGGTTGCCTTAAAAAAAGAAAGGAAAAAGTTTGCGTGAGAACGGAATTATTAATGAGATTTACTCACTGTTTGTGTGAGCTTATTATTTTTGGTTGATATACGTATTACTGTTCTAATCCGTAGTAAGTCCTGCATTGTGGAACACCATAAACAAAACATTACAGTTAACAGTTTAGTAAGTAGGAAATACTATTATAATCAATATATTGATCATTTATGAACTTGATAAAACCAGAAAACGTATGATGATTAGTTGTTATATTTTAAAATTAATTTTCAACATTTATTGTTTTTTAATTGGTTACTATTAAATATTTATACCATATAATTATTATTGTTATCAACCGCTACAACTTTACTGCGGTAGTATTATTTTGTTTGTATTCTTTGATTATTATATTGCGTGTTTCAAATAAATAGCACTTAAAAAATTCCACCCAATTCACAAATATCCCTTAAATGTTTCTGTTGTTAAGATGTTTACTTTTAAACTGTTTTAATTGCTGTATGTAAACTATTTAAGAATTACTTCTAGGAAGAAGTGGACTTTAACTATTCTTCTCTGGTAGAATATTGTAAATAGCATTTCAAGGAAGGGATTAGCTCAACTGGATTAACAAAGCGGAGATCCCGTATTCGAATCTAGCCGTGCTACTCTTAGATTTTCTCTTCCTAGGAACCTCTACAGCTCACTGTCCGGTGATAGGCTGTGTAGTTTGTGACGAGAGAACACTGCCGGTAGTGCATTGAGAAGGCTTCGGTCGCAAATGACCTTAGATGATAACATGCCTTGAATTAAAAAAAAAAAACATATTTCTATGAGTATTGAAAATGAAATAGAAATACCTACATATATAGTATAATTTAACTTTCATTAAACATTTAAAGTAACTACCGAACAAAACTGAATTTTCCAAAGTAGGTACACGGGTTTATAAAAGATGTTTGCTCGAAAAAACTACTTACTCTATACTTTCACAATTTCCAGGACAACTTTCAGTCCATGATTATTTATTATTCTTAGGGAATATTGTTTCGGTCCAGTCCCTTCGTCCAGTCTCCTTATTTCATTCACTTTCTGAAGAACTTTCTTAGTGAACAAAGTGGGTCCTTATTTGTGAGATATCCACATAAGAGGAAGAATCCTTTAAGTACCAAACTGTTATGAGAGGAATATCTGAATTCTTGTCGGACGATGTCAACTTTGAGACATTATAGTTTTCATAATGACAGCCTATTGCAAAGAAATTGGAGTATTTCATCTTTTCACAGCAAGGTAGAAGATAGTCATAGACATACAATGCAATCTTTATTTACTATTAACTTATATTGATAGGCGAGGCGAAAGAGTTCATTAATAAGCTAATCGTCCAGGCTTACTACATAACTACTCCAACAAGGCCGCGCGGCCATACGGATGGCTGTAGGGTTTCTCATTGGCCACTGCAGAATTGGAAAAAGCACATCGTGAGGGCCTGAGAACTGATTGCCTGCCCAGATTTTGTCTGGAAGAAGATGAAACAGCACTGCTCGTGTTATGCCAGTGTTAGAGACTTCTGAAGATAAAATTCCTTCTCAGGAAGGAGAAATTGACTCCTTCAAGCTTTATCTCAGACTCTTAAGGGTAATCAATCAGACAAGGCTGGAAAGGTTACAATAATTGTGGTTGCCACAATAAACCCTAGGGATCACAGTGGCGTAGGCTTTTTTAGCTAAACCTCATAGAATCTAATCTTATTTACTAATATAATACTTTTCACATTTTTCTAGTACTTTCAAACTATTTCCATCAATTTTGAAATTCTAGTAATGCTTTTAATATACCTTAAATCGGACTTGAAATGTGGGGTTCAACCAAGCGCTCAAATTCCCTAGACCTGTAGGAAGTTATAAAGCGGTTTTCAAACTCGAAATTGAGTTCTCAATGCATTATTAATTTGAGATGTTTTTATATCAAAGATATTTTGTTTAAAGAAATTCTTTGTTTTTTTTTTATTAAGTATCTAAATATTGCTGAATAGCCATAACATACGTCAAGTCCCAGGAATTTCAGAAGTGATACTAAATATGTGTAGATCTAACACTTTTAACTGGGATATTTTGTTTTTGTTTTTATAAAATCGAGAAAATACTTCAGAAAATTCGGGAAAACTGTGATTTCAAGCTACTGTAGATTTGGTTTTGGAAGAAAATGTGTTAAGTAAGAGAAAATTGTATAATTTTTTTTTTTAAATTCTAGTGTGAAAGTTTCCCCCCAGACTGGTGACTAGTGGCATTTAAAATATAAATATAAAATTAAATTTCTTCAGTCTTGAAATTTTTACTGAGTTACCCTAATATATAAATATAGAGATGGAGTTGGCAGGTAAGTACTTGAAGCGATTACATTCTAATCCAGGATACAGCGCTAATACAATATTCAGCAAACCCATTAATATTTGAAAACGAACTTCAGAGATTCCTTGGAATTCACAAAAAATCTATTAGCTCCCCAACGTTTCAAATACGTTTCAGTAATTTCACGTTTATATCTGAGCCGTTAGCATTCCAAGATTAAAGATAGTCATTGTAGTCATTTTCGAGAAAGTGCACTACCAAGCCACTTCTGGGTAAACTATTTCCATCAATTTTGAAATTCTAGTAATGCTTTTAATATACCTTAAAAACGGACTTGAAGTGTGGGGCTCAACCAAGCGCAGAAAATTCAGTCTTTTCAGTCAAAAATTCTTCGTCAGATAACAGATGCTCCATTCTAGGTCTCTAACTCTACCCTCCACAACGATCTCAAAGTCCCATATGTATCTGAAGCCGTCAAAACTAAATATAAAAAATTCTATGACTATATCTTACTTTCAACTCTAATCCTCTTGTTCAAAAATATCGCCTCCACAACTATCCCGTCGACAGAGCCGCTGTTGGCCCCGTGATCACCTCCAGCAATAGGAAGTAATTCCTGTGAGAGTGTTATCGCTGGGTAGCTTCTTTCCTCCAGCCAATCACGTCATTCATCATCACACATCATCATATTCACTCATTATATTTATTTATATAGATTGTGAATTCCAAATAAATGAAAAAAATTGTTGAAACTTTACATTATACTGAAGTGGAAAACAAAAGCTTCTTCCCCTCAAACCCCCATAAAAATGAGTTTTTCTGGAAAATTCTTTCAAATAAAAATGATAGGTAATTAGTTGTGTAGATAGTAAACGAAGTTTAAAATAAAGAAAATTTTTGGAGCTATTTCTAAGTAAATCCCGATATCTGAAAAAAAAATGAAAATTCGCATTTCTATTAAGTAAATATTGTCTGATAACTTCGTGTCAGATGCGTTGGTAGTAACTTTAACTGAATATCAAGTTGGAACTTCCTTTTTTCTTACTCATGAGACCTGAAACATGTATTTCCGGTAAATACTCAGTTTATAAAATTTGCCAAGTTCTCGCAATTCTCCCGAAAATAAAACTATTATTAGCTAATATCATCCATGTAGGAGAGATATTTTCAGTTTGTCTCAAATTCCAAAACGTTTTATATATTTATACAAATGTTTATATAAGAGTGTGTACAACTTTTATATTATATTCTGGTAAAGAAGACTTATTAATAGAAGTAAGGAGGAATGTGTTGCTGGAAACAGTGGGTGAAGGGGCTGGTAATGATGAGGGGAATACTTCTCGAAGGAAGGCACAGTTATCAGTGTTTGGAAGATGGTCTTCTTATTATGTGTATACTCCCCTATTCAATAGTTCTCCGATACGGGCTGTTTGCTTTCACAAGGTGCAGGTATATAGGGCCTTACTTACATATATTTCTCTGCTATCACCTCATAGTCTCCCAACTATTGTATGTTCATACATATAAATATAGATTTTTATATCTCAGTATTTACCCATATATAAAACAGTATATTTTATTGACACAGTTTACTATTTTTATAAAAAATACTTTTATTTATATAAACTAATTTTTTTTTTACATCATTTCTCAATCAAATTAAATCTTTAATTAAAGTAAACATTTTTAGTTAAACTAAATCTTTTTTCAACAAAATTACAAACGAATTAGAAATAATGTTTAATTCTGATACAGGCGGTTAATTTTATATGAAAAATTATTTATATTATATATATAAAAAGAACAGGCTACATAAAAAAATAAAAAAAATCATTTTTTTTTTATTATCGTTTATGTATTTTTTATTAATGTTCAAAATATAGCTCATTGTTTTTGACTGTCGTAAGACAGTATGCTGTTGTAGCTTTCGTTAATAGTTAACTGTTGGATCTTTCACTGATACCATTCATTGGGTTGAATAAAAAAAACTCCTGCCCTACAGTTTCACTTCGGTGAAGTTATTAAATCTCCTCTCGCGCAGAAAGTATACCGTGCCCCCCCCCCAGAATGGTAGGCGGATGAGCCACCAAGTTCATTACCATCAAGTTCTTCAATTTTTTCTTCAGACTGAAGTGAGAGCGTTGTGGCCGAGTGTTTTCTTGCTAAATCAAAACGTTTGCTATTGACCGAAACTGGTCAAGGGTGGGCCATCTATTTCATTCATTCTATGTTGTATAATTATTGGCAGTAAAGGTCGAACGAATTTCTGATGAATTACTCCTTCCTAGTTTCAGAAAACGCACAACATCGACTTTTTCTCAAATTTTTGCTCTTGTACCAACCGGGAATGCCTTTTGATCGCAATCCAACAACTATTGACCGACCCACCTTGTGCGATTGTTGATGACATTAAAGATTAATCAACGCTTTAGGAATATTTTAAAATTCGAAATTAACACTTCAATTTTTTTTATTAAAAAAAAAAAACTTTGTAAATGTAATTCTGAATTAGTTTTACTTATTACAATTTCTTGATACACCTAAAAAATATTCAGAGGTTATTGTATGATGCTAGAATGATTAGACACAAGCAGACAAATAGATAAAAATTTAGATATTTCTGCTAATAGCTTTAGAATGGTATTTACTGTCTAAAGAATGTAAAATTAAAAAAAGGTTAGAAATTTACCGTCGGCAATTATTGTTAATAAATGTATAATATATAGGGTGTCCCAAGGTATATGGATAACGACTTTTACTCAGAAACTAAGATAGCTAGAAAAAAAACTAAAAAATACGTGTCCCCGTAGTTTTTTGTTAGAAAACAAAATTTAATTTCCAAATTTGTTTTGGTGCTTCCAGAAGTGAGATACAGGCACCAACTTCATTTTTTCAAATGGGGCGGTGTGGTTTTTATTTAAGAAATAGATTCCTTTATTTTTTGTAAGAAAAATTTCTTGAACGGTTTTTTTTCTTTGAGCGATATTTTACAGTTATGAATGAAAACATGATTTTTATAAGAAATTTCAAAATGATATAAAGGTTTTTTGATTGAATAAGAAGAAAAGTACTATTTTATTATAAATTTTTACTCCTCATTAAATACAGATCTTGCTCGAACTGGCCCCCACCATTAGAGATGCATACACATGGTTTTCCTGCCAATTGTACCTTACGACCAAAGAAATACATCTGCAATGGTGGAGGCCAGTTCCGAGCAAGATCTGTATTTAATGAGGAGTAAATATTTATAATAAAATAGTAATTTTCTTCTTATTCAATCAAAAAACCGTTATAATATCATTTTGAAATTTCTTATAGGAATCATGTTTTCATTCATAACTTGTAAAATATCGCTCAAAGAAAAAAACCGTTCAAGTAAATTTTTCTTACAAAAAATAGAGGAATCTATTTCTTAAATAAAAACCACACCTCCCCATTTGAAAAAATGAAGTTGGTGCCTGTATCTCGCTTCACGAAGCACCAAAACAAATTTGCAAATTAAATTTGGATTTCTAACAAAATACTACGGGGACCAGTATTTTTTAGTTTTTTTCTAGCTATCTTAGTTTCCGAGAAAAAGTCGTTAGAGACACCCTGTATATACAACCAACAAGTGTGTGAATGTAACAACAGAAACATTAAGTTGAAATGAACTCTCTACACGAACTTGGTGAATTTGTTCTGACGATGGATGAAAATCCGAAACCGGTCAGGAACAATAATAAATATGCATGCTACGACGGATAAAATACCAGATGTTATCCAGCATTGCGGACCCATACACATTTATTTTTTTCATTTTGGCTTTTTCAAAATAACCTATTACTCTGAATGTTATTGGTGTGAAACACTCATACGACTTTTAACACTTATTCTCTTAATACGGTTATAGCTTATAGGCACATTGTCTTTCAATTTGGATATTTTTACTTAGCCCAAACATGAATACAGAGATACTTGTAGTAGATGGAGTTACCTAAGGCTGGGAAATGTTGAAAAGATTATAGTGAAATCCAAAAGAGAGTGCTAATAAGATAGAACACACCTACACAACATTTAAAATTTAACGCCACAGATGCGTCAGAACCTTCAAAAATCAATTTTTCCGGGATACTACATGTTTCCAATAAAAGCGGATACTTTTAAAACCCTATTCAGTAATGTCGTATTTCCGGTTAACCAATTTGCTTCAAATTTGGAATTCTTGCAATACATTTAAAGTAGACTTATCTACATCAAGCATTCCAAGTCCTATCGTATTCAATCTTTTCAATCCAAAACCCTCAGTAGAATTACCAATGTCCCGTTCTATGTTTCCAACCTAACCCTTTCAGACTGACCTCAAAATCCTTTTTGTCCATCAGTTAATAAAAACGCGTTAAAAAAAAAATTCCATGACCTCACATCCAACCATTCTAACCTTTTAGTCCAAAAACTCTCTTCCCTTACTATCCCATACAACCCTCTCAGGAGACTGAAACGCCTCTGGCCTTGCGATCACCTAACTTCATGTTAGCATTTTCTAATAATAAATAGGGAGTAGCTCCACTGGGAGGCATCTCCCAACAAGTCTTCACGCCCTATCTATGTCACTACCTTTACATTCACCTGTTATACTATCTGTGTAGTTGTGAATTCCTGCATTAAAAAAAAAAAAAAAATTAAGATACCTTCTAATTAAATAGGTGATAGAACCACACATTTGACTGAAGTAGTACTTTAATGGTAAATTTAACGTTGCTGCCCCTCTCTTAGAACCCCCCCAAAAAAAAATTCTGAAAAAAATGGTGTCTCTCTCTAACTCAGCTAAGTTTAACTGAATCAAACGCAAACAATGGAGGGGGGAAGAGTTATCTTGTTGCAGAATAGCTTTATTTCGATTATTTAAATAGCGATATTTTGCTTTAAAGATTTCATAAACTGTAACCAGCTGTTCAGCAGAGTTAAACAGCTCTGCAGTCTGGAACAAGCTTAAAATGCAAAACACCTTCAAAGATTCACCAAACGCAAAGCAGGACTTTTTTTCTAACCTCTGGTTGAGCTGAACCTCTGATTTTCCGTGGTAGCCTGCTTCATTTTGTGGTCATCGACCAGTTTCGAGCGTTCACCCATCTTCAGGATGCGTTTTTCAGACAGTATGGCAACACAGACTTGCACAGAACAACTCAGTTTACACACTCTTCATATAATTACTTAACCCTAACATGAATACACAAATACTTGTAGTACGTGGAGTTACTTAAGGCAGAGAAAAGTTGAAAAGATTATAGTGAAATCCAGAAGAAAGTGCCTATAAGATAGAACCCATTTATACAACTTTTGAAATTTAACGCCACAGATGCCTCAGATCCCTCAAAAATCAATTTTTCCGGGATACTACATGTTTTCAATAAAAGCGGATACTTTTAAAACTCTATTCAGTGAAGTCGTATTTCCGGTTAACCAACCGGTTCATATTTGGGTCCATAATACTTCATATAATTAGAGAGTGTGTAAACTGAGTTGCTCTGTGCAAGTCTGTGTTGGCACACTGTCTGAAAAACACATCCTGAAGATGGGCGAACGCCCGAAACCGCAGGATGGAAAATGTCTCTGATGTTTTCCAGCTCTGCGGAACCAACCACCACAACGAGCTACCACTTACCTTATGAGTAACCACTGGTTACTCTTGTTTACGCTTTTCATCACTTGTGATTATTCTTTTCAAAAATGGGTCATCTTTTGGATTTTGGGGATTCGTTGTTTGGCTTGTAGCTCTGACAATTCATGACGGTCTTAAGTTCCGGATATCCATCTTTCTGGGTTGTCGATTGAAACCCCCTACTAAGTACATCATTCTTTAGTGTTCACATATGGATAATGCTTCACATATTCGAGCAATACCTAATCATTGACAACCGAAAGGCAACCTGATCCTGAAGACTTTTAATACATTTAAACCAAATGTTACCTTATTTCCATGTTACCCTTTCCCAGCACAAATTTCTTCGGCTGCCGCCTGTGCGCCTAGTTTTTTTTTTTTTAATAATCTCCCAGAAAAGCGTTAAGCACAGTTTCTTTTCTTCGGACATTTTGGTTGCCGATTATTCTGATTAATATTTTGGGAGTTAAAGACGTGTGGGTATGTTATTGAATAAAGTATTAGTCCAAGTAAACATTGATATAAATTGTATAAATAAAACCAACAAATAGGATTTATTAGATCGAAAGTCAGCATTGTTTTCATGCAGAAAAACTTTTATAACAATACAGGAGCACGCATCAGCACGGTTTGTAGAAAATCTTTGAAGCCGTTTGCTCCAAATCGTGAAAAACTGAAAAAAAAAAAAACAATCCTTTCTGTGAAGTGGTACTTTTAAATTCAAGAAGTTATCCCAACCTTGCTGTCCGATCGCCAGCCGATATCCAAACAGAATATAACAAGATTTAACTTATGCTGTTTATATATTTATACACCGACAGCAGTACAGTTCGTATTTGGGTCCATAAAATTTTGTTTCTTCTTTGTTTCTTTTAAAAAACGTGAATGACGAATTTTTTTTTTTTAAACAACACTTTCGATTATATGAAACAAATTTAATTAATGCTAAATTTGACGCTAATTATTTAATATAATTTTCTTTTGTTCACATTAGAGTTCAATAAATGAACAAGCTCTTAATTTTATAAAGAAGAATTTGCTTCACTTCAGTGGTTTCTATTCCAGAGAACACATTTGTTGTATTAAAATTATCTCACTCTTGGCCTATTCAGTATGTATATATATAGCTTACCTAGTAAATGACTGCTTTGATCTTGAAACACCTCCTTCACACAGAAATGTTTAATTAAAGTTCTGAGAAGTTTAATTGTTTTTCATTATTATTTTACATTTATTACGTTGAAAATAAAATTAGTTATATTTTTCATTAGAATAATGTATGAATCATGAATTTTCCAAACCTAGCAGTTTTTACTTTTTTTTATTTTTAATAATGATGGGTGCTCGTAGGCACGTAAGCACCTAGGGCAACCAATATGTTTCTTTTCCCCTTGAAAAAATAAAAAAAATTCTACTCCTAAGAAGTCTATCCCAGCAATCTACGGATCTGTCTACAATATCTTAAGACATCCTAAAAACTCCAACCCCCCACAGAGTGTTGCCCTACTTAGTACTGGCGAAACTGGGAGATGCGCCTAGGTAGCGGGTGGAGTATCAAGTCAATACACCTACCAGGATCCTCATTTGTACAGTTTTTCTTTTTAATTTCCCTGATTCCATTGCCACAATCTGGACTGACACAAGGACTAGACGTTGTAATGACATGCAAAATTGGCAAAGTCATAGCAATGTCAAATCTTCACAGATAACAAAGTAAGAATAATTTACAACTAGTGGCCTAGCCAGCTGCCTGACTTTAAGACAAGGCCGCGGACAAACAAACAAAACAAGGGTAAATACCCCTAAATCAAAGCAAGCACCGCTGGCCACTGACCTAAATCGGTAGCCAGCTGCTGTCATCAAAGCAAGCACCGCTAAGGCTGGCCACTGACCTAAATCGGTGGTCACCAAACTAACCAAGGTCGCTCAAGGTCGCACACTAACAGATGTCTTGGTGTGAGTGTGGCCAACGCTAATATATAAACTTCGCCCGATTGGAAGAGGGGATCATTATATTATTATACGATTACACTTCAGTATGAGCAGCAGTTTACGCGTCCCTATACAGTTTTTATTTATACTTATTTCCTTAGTTGTGCATCTTAGTTCACTTATCTTAATCATTCTAAATTATTAGTTATTTATCTTCTATTTATTTCTAAGTATTTCTTGTTAATAGTTACCATTTTTTACGCTTAATTTATTGTTCAAATACAGTCTATTTTTATAATTTCCGAGTTAATACTTCGAGCACTAACTTCCGCCCTCTTCAAGACATCTACTACATACCTCAGGAATCACATTAAACGATTCCACTACATCTTGTAGTATCACGGTGGGATCAGATCATCCCATAAACGATTCCACTAAAACGTTCTGCTTATTTTGTGTGAATGTGATCCCAAGTGGCTACCCAAGTGATCACAAGTCCAATATACATATCAGAATCCTCATTTGTATAGTCATTCTTTTTAATAATCAATTTTGGCAAATAATAATCTGTCATAAAACACACACTACTTTCTATGTATATTAAGAACCTATGGGGGGGCTCAACCAAGCGTTCCAATATCCACCGCCTCCAAACCCTACAATCCAAAATACTCCGTTATATAACCAATGCTCCGTTTTTTACATTTCAAACCTAACAATACATTCTGATCTCCAGATTCCATTTATAAGTGGACCTGGTCCAAATACGTTACCGCAAATTTCACACCCGTCAACGCACATCATCACAATCCATTAATTCACCAAATTTTCCTCAGCAGTCATTCCAGATAATCCTCCTCGACGACTGAGGCGGCAGTGGCTTCGTGATCTCTTATATGTGTGCAGCGAAATAATGTGGAGGGTCACCACTGGGTGATTTCTCCATTCCCATTATTGTAAGTCATCTCATTTACTTGTTGCTGGTTACGCAAGCGTTCTAGCAGTTGTAAATTTTCAAATAAATGAAAGAACGAAAAAAAAATATATATATATATAATATATATATATGAAGTAAAGAATAAAAGCATGGGAGAGATTTACAGACTAGTATTTGTTACCGTTTACCGATTTACCGGGGGGGGGGGGGGGGGGGGGGTTAACGATAAATTGACAAAAAAAAAACCGTTCGTTAACCTACCGGTAAATTGACAAAAAAAAAACGTTCGGTAATTCGGTAAATGAAAAATCTATACTAGAAATTTTTATGTAGAAAATATTGTGTTTATAGATATTTAAAAGGGCTAAAGGGACATTGAAAATAAAAAAACAGGCAATTGTAAGCAACAATATATACCTAATTATTAATTTTATGTGAGATATTTTTTGTTTAATTTTAATTTGAACTTTTTTTGGGTTTGAGAGCCGCTGTAAATCGTACAGAAAGCGCTAGTTACAGTTAGCATATATGTGATTTGTGCTCTGCAGTTTTTTGAGATTTTTTAAAGTTTAAAATCTTTACAATCAACGTTTTTCTTAAAGAATAAGTAAATATCTCCTTTTTTAATATTTAAAAATAATAATAAGTAAATATTTCACGTATTTCTTTAAATTAATAGCAATTTTGAATACACCATATTATGACAGGACATTAATGCAATATTATTGTAAAATAACATTAAAATTTGAACCTTATAAATTTTTTACTTCTAACAATTGTTAAAAATAATTAAATATAAATATTTATTACAAGATTCTAATATTATGCCATAAGATTGTGCAAAATATGTATTATTCTAACAAATTATTTAATGTATTATTAAAAAAAAAAAAAAACATACAAAGTATGTAATATTATAAAAACAAAAAAAAAAAAATGACCGATAATTTACCGGTAAACCGGTATTTTAATTATCATTTACCGAATTAACGGTAAATGAAAAAGTCGGTAAATTTACAATCCCTAGTACAGGACACTCCCACTCTTTATATTCCTAGCACATGTCTACCGAAGGAAGGCGGTAAGTTGAAATAATTGCATACGATTTTCTTAAAACTTCGTACACTATGTAGACACAATCCAAATAACATTTCAGTTAACAGTAAGTTAACATTACAGTTTCTTGTGAACCCTGTAAAAATCAGTGTTTCAGAAAAATGTTTGCAATAAAAAAGTGATACTCTACTCGTCTGAGTAAGCACTCAGATCACGTGATTTACTGGGCGGTAGAGATCAGTTGTTGATTCATTTGGAGAGCCATCAAACTGAATGTGATAACTCCTCTCCTATCATTACTTATTGCACACACAATTGCACAGGCACTTATACATTCCAATGAAGCCTTAAAATAAAAAAAAAAAACTAATAAATTTTTATCTGGTGTAAAAAAAACATTCTAAATTTAAAGAGAATCGTTGCAACCATTTTCGAGAACATTCCAAAAAAAAAAAAAAACTCAATAATCAGTTCTATCACAGTTCTGGTTCATCATTTCTGGTTAACCGATTTCCTTCAAATTTCAAAGTCTAACACCATAAATTGTACTGAAGTGATATTTTAGAGGAAAGTTTGACAGGGACTTCTCTCCTCCCTCCCCTCCAAAAACTTCCAAAATTAAATTTTCCTGGACAAATCTTTTAAAATAAAAGTGATAGGCATTTATGTGTGTAAGTAGTATACGAAGTTTGATGATCTGCTCGGACAGCCAAGCTACGCTGAAGGCGCTGAGTTCATGTGTCTTCACTTCCAGGTTGGTGTTAGAATGTTCTAAAAGACTGGTAGAGCTTTCTTCTCTGAAGGATGTGCTTCTAGTCTGGGTGCCATGTCACATGGGAATTTCTGGGAATGAGGAGGTGGATAGGTTTGCCAAATTAGGCGCCCTCTCCCTTCATTGGTTCCTCGATCCTGCCTTTTGGCGTGGGAACAGCAACCAAAGAGAGGATTCATCAACCAAAGAGAGTAGAGAAGAGAAACAAACCCAAGCACTCTCTCGGATTGGAGTAGGAGAAACTGTATAAATATAGTGACGGACAGTCCATGGGAGGACAGTTCGATACAGTTGAGGACAGTTCAATACATCCGAATCACTACGTGTCATTACCCATTTACCACTCTACCTTAAACATTTCTCTACTGTAAAGTCCAGGCAGTCTGTGTCTCTTAATTTATATATTATTTAATCAGTGTTAATAAAATCAATCTCATTTCATCAACCAGACAAATTCTCTCCACCTAACACATCCATTATAGCGTGTCTTCTGGCACATGTCTGTCAGGCTTCCAGACATGGACACCTTCACAGCATTCATCCTTATGAGGATGAGCTCGGTTGGTGTTCGGCAGTCCAAAATGCTCATCGGGGGGGGTCCGGACGAGACCATCAGTGGAGACGTTGCTGTGTTTTTCACGGAACTCTCTCAGGTATCTGGTCGGATCCCTTACTGGACATTGTGGTTTAAGGAGACATCTCTACATAATGGGGCTTGCCGTAAGGGCTGGGGTTAGGCTTTCATTTTAACTACTATTTCAGTTTATTAGACAATTTTGTCATCTAAATAATGTTAATTAGAATTAAATATGTTGTTGAAATTCCGAGTTTAAAAAAAAAAATCGGATAATCGGAAGTGCGTTTGTTTTAACACTTTACTAAATGATTTTTTTAACTTTTTCGCGATTTTCTCAAAAATGGCTCCGACGATTTTCTTGAAACACCGTATATAAACTAAGCATGCGAAGATCTACATCTTTTATTTAAAACATTTCTCTGGGGAAATTCATTTAAGGGCACTTTTGTGGGAGGGGTGGGCTTACAGCTTTCTCTAAAGTGGTATCATAGTTGATTATACAATCCTATCATCCAAACAAAATTATTTAGAAATAAATAGATGGCCAAAATCCAGTTGTACCAAAATTTGGTACACAAACTATAACATTTGTCAATTTATATTTGAAAACAGAGAGAAGATAAAGTTGTGAAGTGTTTTTCACAACCATATTTTTTTTTTTTTTTTTTTTTTAATTTTTGTTGCAAATAAATTGTATGTTATCCCCTTTATATTTCTAGATATTTGCTATATAGTAAAAACCATAATTATTTTCCTTATATTGGATAAATAAATTCTTACATAACTTTATTTATATATATTAAAGTTTAAATAATAACTAAACTATACGTATATATGGGGAATGAGATATTTTATTGTTCAGTAAACTTTTTTCTTTTCTTTTTTTTTTACAGTTAATTGTGACAAAAAAAAAATAAATAAATCTTAAAAACGTGTGTGCTGTCAGTGTCATGGAACTAGAGATACAGAAGAGGAAAAGTTAGTGAAGAAAGTTTGAACAATCTGTCTTATATGGAAGAGTGTATACTTACTTTGGAAAATAACAATGGGGAGTTTTACCTGTAGTATTATTATACCTGTGCAGGTAGAAAACCAAGGACAGCTTCTCTACCTGCTTGGTAACCCTCGTACAAGAGTAGTAAGGTCCTGAATTGAAGGGCAACATGGACTTGGTATTCTTCAAACCAAAACACTGTATTTAGTTATAAAGTATAATACATAAAAACTAGGAGAAATTGTTTTTCTTTAAATAAAAAAAGAATAGACTATTGCATAAATTATAATAATTAATAGATAGCTTCCTAGTATAATCTTTCTAGATAGGCACTATAAACTGTAATTTTCGGCAATTACTTAACAAAGTTCACTTTAAAGGCAACAGTAATAATGTTAATAATTAGTTGAAAATTTTCTTTTAATTTTTTATGATTATAACATCATAATTCCAAAATATTTCCAGCATGGGGAATCGCGATATGGTATCCTACGATAAAAATTACCGTTTGGCAAAAATCTTATTGCAAGAACCGCAAATAACCTCAAATTATAGGGCTAAACGAAATTCCATTAAACAAAAAAAAAAAAGAATCCAGTGTCAAACACTTACGCGACTTTACATAGTTATAATTGGTTATAGTTATAGTTATAATTGGTTATAGTTATAGTTATAATTGGTTATAGTTATAGTTATAATTGGTTATAGTTATAGTTATAATTGGTTATAGTTATAGTTATAATTGGTTATACTTATAGTTATAATTGGTTATACTTATAGTTATAATTGGTTATAGTTATAGTTATAATTGGTTATAGTTATAGTTATAATTGATTATAGTTATAGTTATAATTGGTTATAGTTATAGTTATAATTGGTTATAGTTATAGTTATAATTGGTTACAGTTATAGTTATAATTGGTTATAGTTATAGTTATAATTGGTTATAGTTATAGTTATAATTTAATAACGTATAATATTTTTACTAAATGCTTAATTGTTGTGGTGGTTAGTTCCGCATAGCTGGAAAGCATCAGAGACATTTTCCGTGATAGCCTGGTTATTTTTGTGGTCATCGACCGGTTTCGGGCCCATCGCCCATCTTCAGGATGCGTTTGTCAGACAGTGTGATAACATAAACTTGCACAGAGCAAATTCAGTTTACACACTGAGTGGTACACCTGAAGATGGGCGTACGCTCGAAACCGGTCGATTATCACGGAAAATGTTTGCATTGCTTCCAATGCTAAGGTGAGAATCTAAATTTTCTCGGCCTTACATTTACAAAACAAAAGTGATAAATCTTGTATTTGTACAAGTTTTAATAAATTCCAGTGGTGTGTCTATTTGAAATTCTATCTATGCTTCAAAATGTACCTTAATATAACGTTGTAGCAAAAAGTATTAGCTTTTTCATCTTACACATTACGAAAATGGTTTGTTTACACAACCTACTAAGCTTACTCCTCGAAATACAAACAAGAAACCATCATTTTCCACAACTTGAA
Source organism: Triatoma infestans (assembly GCA_011037195.1). Lineage (NCBI taxonomy): Eukaryota > Metazoa > Arthropoda > Insecta > Hemiptera > Reduviidae > Triatoma > Triatoma infestans. Next base: position 49,584 of record JAAEAF010014852.1, read on the forward strand.
CCCATCTGAGCAAACAATTTGATATCCTTCCGTTATCTGAAGCTTATATTTAGAGGCAAAAAAACTCCAAACATGCCGCTTTCACTTCCTCCATATTTGTAAAATTTTTTAACCATGTAAAAATTGGGCCATGAAGTGATGAAGAGATGGTGAAATCAGAGGGTCCTAAATTTGGGGTGCAAGCTGCGTGAGGGAAGAGCTCAAAATTCCTTCAATTACTGAAAATGTTTAACGTGGCGTGTGCAGCCTTGCGTTGTTTTGTTGAAGGAGTATGTATACCCCTTTTCAATTAACTCATAGGGGATATTTTGCAGCCGAAACGGTGTTTCGCGTTCTAGCTGAGTAGAGTAAAGTTCGGATATAACCGCACGACCGCCAGGAACTAGATCTCAAAATGGTGGTGACGCCTCGCAGATCCACCACACATGTACAGCATCAGTTTTTTTCCACAAACCTTTTCTCTTCGGAGGACGGTACAGCTGGGGTGGCCTAATCTAACCCATTGTTTTTGTTTATTCATTGTCGAAATAAATCCACTTTTCATCGCAAGTAATAATTTTGTTTGATAAAACGAAAATCATTCGGGTTTTGAAGAAATGGAAAATTCTTCTCGACCGTTGCTTGTATGAAGGAAAAGGATTGTGAGTTTCGGTCATTTTTTGAAAAAAAAGCGTTCTCCAGCTACAGACAACACTGCCTCATCACCGGACAGTGAGTTGTAGAGGCTTCTAGGAAGAGGCAAGCAGGAACACTTCAAGCTTTGGAAAATCAAAATTAATGAAACAAAATGTACACATACTACATTCACCCTCAGACGATCAAACTGCCCGACTGTGTATATTAACGATACTCCTATACCAAACGAAAAAGACATCCGATACCTTGGACTCTACCTAGATAGACGCTTGACTTGGAACACACACGTAACGAAAACTCGACAGTCAATGAAAACCGGATACTTCCTAGTAAAACGCTTACTTGGCAAAAGATCTAAATTAAACTTGAAAAACAAAGTTCAAATCTACAAATCCATAATAAGACCAATTTGGACCTACGGACTACAACTCTGGGGAACTGCCAAACCGACACACACTAAACGGATACAAGCCATACAGAACAAGATACTGCGAACAATCACACAATGCCCATACTATGTTTCTAACATGACGCTACATACTGACCTTCAAATCCCATTTGTACACGACTTAACACAACAACTTTACAAACGATTCTACAGCAAACTAGGAACACACACGAACCCGCACAAACCTGTCCTCCCTAACCATTCCTGGGAATCCTCCCAGACGTTTGAAGCGCCAGTGGCCAAGGGACCTCCTGTCACAGGAAGAGGAGTAACAAGACCAGGAAGAGTGGCATTGGCCACCTCCTTCAAGCCTTCAAGCCACATTTATCTCAGCCGACATTTACTTATTGTACTATTACAAATTGTAAATATAAATAAACAAACAAAAAAAACAAAACAAAACAAAAAACAAATTTAAGTTCCTCAGTCATGTTAAATACACAACTTATTGTAACTTCTACATTATTTTATATTTATAATATTACTATAAGCTAATTATATCCCTATTTAAGAAAATTAACAAAGAAATTCAATTTTCAGTATTCGTAGAGATTGTAGATTGTGTAGGTTTATTATTGCACTGCGACCTGAAAGATCTATTGTGCCCCCCGGAGCTTCTTCAATGCACAGCCGGCCTCCAAGCAGCGTTCTCCAGCTACAGACAATACTTCCCTATCACCGGACAGTGAGTTGTAGAGGCTTCTAGGAAGAGAAAAAATCTAAGGGCATCATGCCCTTCGAACCCGGGACCTCCGCGTTGCTAGTCTAGCGCACTACCACTGAGCTATTCCCTTCCTTCTTCCTTGGCTTTCGCCAATTAACTAGAGATCCTAGTTTGTGTACTTTGTTTGTCCTTGTCTGTAATATGTAGAGTGTATATAGTTTAAGTGTATTGTGTACACTTCTGATGAAGTGCATGGAGTACTGAGCTGTGGTTACCCGTAAGGGTCGCAACTTCCCAAGTAACTGCATGCAACAGATACCCCTTGCCGACAAATTTTCAGCAAATAGACTCCCTTAATTTGGATACAAATATGTTTTTTAATCTCTCATAAAAAGGAAATATTGTATTTCAATCATATATCTACTAGGTTTAACATTTTAGAAGCACTCATAAGCAAAAGATTACATATTAAATAAGAGAAGGAACTGTTTTATTTTAATGCATTATTTGAAAAAGAAAATGCAATGCAATTTAAGGAAACATATAATACAAGTTTACAATACCACAATTCCCATCCCAATCCGTTTGAATTAAAGGGAATTATCTAACCGAAATAATACGTAGACTAGTCCTAAAATATTTTGAATATTAATATTTACTAAAATATCTACACCTAATTTGTTTTTATTAAGATTCTTCTATTTTAATTAATTCATTATCCCAAAATAATTTCTGTCAGTTAAAAAAAACTTGTTCCATATAAGAAAAAAAAGTTCATATAAAAATAAAAAATTTAACAATCCATTTATGAAATACTTTAACAAGTCGTATACATTAATTATAAAGTCAAAATATAAGGGGGAAAAATATTTTTTAAACGAAATATTAAATATTATAATCATTTTTAATTTTTTTTTTTTTTTTTTTTTTTGACAGTAGAAGTATACAGAAATGTCTGAAAATAGTTCAAAAGAAATCTTTAGTGGGTTTGGTGGGGGGAATTAACTAAAAGTTGATAACATACAATTATTTCTATCTTTTCTAACCTTGGCCGATACTTCCAGAACGTAAAAAAAAAAACCTTACAAAACTTACACACACACACACACAATATATATATAAAAATTATTAGCACTATTTTTCTGGCAGAGATAAAATAGTTCCATTTAAGTAATAGGATGACCCATAGTAAATAGCCAATCCATATTGAAGTCTTTCTAAACCATTAGTTATTTAAAATGGTATTGAAATCGTCAGGCATTAAAATTACAATAAAATGTTTGTACGGCAATGACCAGAGAAGTTTTTTAAAGAAAAAATATTCTTTGTTGCTTTACGTTTCGAGTACCGTTGGTGCCCTTCTTCAGGAGCTCTTTAAGGGTAGGAGAGTAGTGAACGTTGAGACTGAAATAGTTGAGACACCCCAAAACGTAGAGCAACAAAGAATTCTTTTTCTTTAAAAACTCCTCTGGCCCATTGCCGTACAAACATCCTATTACTTATTTATTATATACAAGAGCAGATTTAGAATTTATATTTTACTTGCAAAAGGGTTTGGGGAACTTATGAGTTATAGGCTTAAATTTAAACTATTGTTACAAACTTTGGTAAAGGTTTCAGAACAGAGCAGCTTTTATAGTGTAGTAACCTCTCTCTAGTGAACGAACAACTAAAAGGAACTTTATATATAGGCATTTATATAATTCACTCTAAGCAGTAAAATCCACCCACCAATTTACTTTAATTTACCAGATACCTATTCTTTGAGTACGTTACCTTGGACTAATTTTTTGACAAAAGACTTACCTTACCCACAAACTAGACAAAAAGTAAAAAGACTCGAAACCACTCGTTTCTCTCAAGACTACTTGACAAACATTTTAAACTCTCTTTAAGAAAAAAACAAAAGACTATTGTATTTAGTACTTATTAGATCGACCTGGAATTATGGACTGGAATTTTAGGGTAAAACCAAGTCAGCGATACCAACCCCTACAATCAAAAAGTTCCTCAGAAAAATAGTAAATACTTCCCGGTATGTATCCAATCTAACTATTCATAATGACTTCAACATTCCTTTCACCCATGATCTCGTAAAATTCTGTTTAAACCCGATTCCATAAAAGACTGTTTTTGTTTTTGTTTTTTTTACTTAAGAGTTAGCTGAAGTGGGAGAAATATGAAACAAAGAAGTGTTTCTTAAATTATGTTGTAAGTCTATCTGTTATAGGACATAGCGTTAACTTAGGTTTTATTTATTTATTTTTTTTGTAAAGTGTTAGCCAGTTTTTGAAGTGTTACTGAGAGATATAAAAATTTGGTTTGCTATGTACACAAAAACCTTCTACAAGAGCGACTACTGCTTAAATATAAAAATTATATTAAAATATTCACCGACGGGTAAAAGGCAATAAATGTAGGAGCAGCTTTCGTCATGAATGAGAGGATGTACAACTTCCCATTAAGCAATATCTCAAGCATATCTACAGCCGAGTTATTCGCTGAGTACAAAGCCCTAGAACATATTCGGAACTACAATGAACCTAAGAAATATATTATTTGCTCCGATACAAGGAGCTCACTGGAGATTATAGGCAATCGGGACTCCGATAGTTTATTAATTCAGAGCATACATACGCTCTTAGAACTATACCTACGAGAAAATAAAGAAGTCTCCTTTATTTGGATTCCCGGTCATGTGGAGATAACAGATAATGAATCTGCTGACAAAACTGCTAAAGAAGCGGCATCAATGAATTGTAGAGACGAACGTGTCCTTGCAGTCGATTGGAAAGCTTTTCTAAAAAAAACAAAATCTTTCCAACTGGGAAAAGGAATGGCAATCAGTGCAGCTGTCAAATAAACTAAGGGAATATCAAGGGTACCACAAAGAAATGGTCAACCTCAAATCGGCGAGAAGAAGTTGTCCTAGCGAGAATGAGACTCGGTCACACATGTTGACACACAGCCACATATTCCGAAGAAAACCTCAGCCGGTATGCAGCGCTTGCAATACGACATTAACAGTCTCGCATATTCTATTGGAATGTTCGAAATATGTAAACGCGCGGGGAAAAGTAAATTTACCGACCAGTCTTACAGATGCATTAGGAGGGCAATATCAATAAGACTTTCGAATATCTTATTCATTTGTTGAGAAAAACTAGCTGTACATACTCGTATGTATGTGTTTAGTTGTTTGCTGGTGTCTTGTGTATAGGTATTTATTTTACAAGTGATATAAGGGAGTAGAGGAATATGATTAGACCTAGATTGTGGGTTTGCTGTAGAAACTGTCAGACTGGTGGGTATGGATGTGCAACCCGGATGAGTCCTTACAAATTAGAAACAGGTGCAAAGGACCAAAGCTGTTGTGCAACTTACAAAAAATCCAGAAAAAAAAACATTGGGTTATCTTTTGTTATGTCCTGGTTATTTTATTTCATTTATTTGTTTTCCTTTTAGTGTGGATGTTAATGTAATTTTATAGTTTCAGATTGTTATTTTTAATAAAATCATATATTTCCATGTAAATCCTTCCATCATCATATGACAAGATGGTGTTCAAATTTGCGGGAAGAGGGCAACCAATTGTTAGGACAGCTTTCCACAGCTGGATCCCTTCCTTTATTGTTTTTGGGACATTCTAATATTAAGTGGTTGGTATCTGCTTTAGCATCTGGGAAGCAAGAAAAATTTGGATCTACGTTTATACCAATTCTGGGGCTAGGTTTTGAGGTGAATAATTATGGTTAAATCGTAGTCGGGTAATTGTGCAATGGAATCTTCTATTGAAATTAGTGTATATGAGAAACCAAGGTTTTTGGGGATACAAGGTTTTGTACGTAGATAAAACCGGGCTTACTACTGTTTTGACAAACCAGTATATTCTTTCTCGCATTCACTGTAACTAGCAGCTTTTAAATAATTTTTTATGTCTGATGTTAAAAGTGAGTTTGGAGATACATCTTGGGTTAAACTTAGGTTGAATTATGTTTGATACCTGATATATTTTTACTTTCTCTTGCTCCCTAGTAAGAGCAAGTATTGTAATCGTGTCAAATTATCGATATCAAGTTTTCACCGGAAATTTCCATTTTGATGTCCCCTGAGTCAAAAAAAGTGGTTTGTGTGTGTGTGTGTGTATATATATGTATATACCTATGTGAGCAGCATAGCTCAAAAACGAATAATCATAGAAAGTTCAAACTGGGAAATTCCATTTAGGTATCACCATGGGATCCGGCAGTAGGTTATCTGTCAAAATTCCTCAACCAGAATTTCCACTTTACAAAATAGTTTTTTCTACTTTTTTGCGATTTTCTTAAAAAATAGCTCCAACGATTTTTTTTTGAAATTTGGTATATCAATTACACGACAAAGAGCTACAACTTTTATTTGAAACATTTCTCTGGGAAAATCCATTATTGGGCCACATTTGGGGGAGAAATGGGGTTAGGTTTTTATCTAAAGTGCTATTTCAGTTTATTAGACAATTCTATCATCTAAATAATGTTAATAAGAATTAAATATGTTGTTGAAATTCCGAGTTTGAAAAAATCGGAGAATTGCGATTTTTTTCAGTTCACCACTTTACTAAATGATTTTTTTTTTCCACTTTTTCGTGATTTTCTCAAAAATGGCTCCGACGATTTTCTTGAAACTTTTTATAACAAAATATGCAAAGATCTACAACTTTTTTTTTAAAACATTTCTCTGGAAAAATTCATTTAAGGGCACTTTTAGGGGAGGGGTGAGGTTATGTTTTTCTCTAAAGTGCTATCATAGTTGATTATACAATTCTGTGATCCAAACAACATTAATTAGAAATGTATAGATGGCTAAAATTCCGAGTTTCAACAAAATTAGTAAACCGGAAGTGCGCTTTTACTGAATAGTTTTTTCAGTTTTCGACAAATTTCATTAAATTTGGTACACAAACTATAAAATTTGTCAGTTATAATAATTCGTTAAAACTGGAGGAACAGAAAGTTGTGTGTGAGTGTTTCGCAACAGATATTTTTTGTGGATAGAAAATAAACAGATTGAAAGTTGCGTAAAATAGTGTGTTTTAGACTAATTAGGAAGTATTAGTCAAGACGTGTTACTAGGCACACTGTGAGCACGTAACAACATTATCATATTGCTTGTTTGTCTAAAATTATATTGTAGTTGTAAATTTCAAATAAAAAAATTTAAAAAAAAATCTGGCTTCGAGTAGTGCTTTCTACTGGCAAATAATCTCCAACATTATGCATAATTTTGACGACTGCTTCGAATATCTTCTTCGCTTTGTAATTATGGAAAATTTTTTAATGGCCATCATCCATTCATCCAGACAATAGTATACAAATTGCAGTGTGTAGTTTTCTTATGATGAATTTATTTGAAAAATACTCCACAAAATAAACAGGAATGCAAGCTAAAATAGTAACATCGCCATCTGAAATCAAAACCATATCTGCTTATTTCATTGAACTGACTTGTATGTTAGATCTTGAACTGTCACTTTCCGGCTCTTCGGAAGATATATCCAGATCAGACAGAAGTGATTGTACCATAATAATTCCTGATTTTCTTCATTAGTGGAAATATTTTGTTGAATGAACTTAATAAAATCATTGGTAAACAGTTTACAGCAACTCACCACTGAAAACAAAACAAAAATTCTAAGCTAAACTTAGATGAGAACCACAACTTGTGTCAGCAAGAAATGGAAACAAATACAACAAAAAATCTGGTGTGAAACACTCACACAACTTTCTCTTACTCCAGTTCTCAAAATTATAATTGACAAAATTTATAGTTAGTGTACTAAATTTGATGAAATTCGTCCAAAACTGAAAAAAATGTGCAGTAAAAGCGCACTTTCGGTTTACTAATTTCCTTGAAACTCGGAATTTTGGGCATCTATTTATTTCTAATTAATTTTATTTGGATGAAGAATTGTATAATCAACTATGATAGCCTTTCAGAGAAAAAATATAACCCTACCCTTCCCACAAAAATGCACTTAAATGAATTTCCCCAGAGAAATGTTTTAATAAAAAGATGTAGATTTTTGTATGTTAACTTTATATACAAAGTTTCAAGAAAATCTTCGGAGCTAATTTTGAGAAAACCGCGAAAAAGTGAAAAAAACCATTTAGTAAAATGGTAAAGTAAGCGCACTTCCGGTTATGCGATTTATTTCAAATTTGGAATTTCAACAATATATTTAATTCTAATTAACATTATTTAGATGAGCGAATTGTCTAATAAACATCTAAGTGAAGAGCACTTTAGATGAAAACCTAACCCCACTTCTCACCCAAAAGTGCCCTTAAATAAATTTTCCCAGAGAAATGTTTCAAATAAAAGTTATAGCCCTGGTATACTCGTTGATGACCAAGTTTGAAAAAATCGTAGAGCCCTTTTGAGAAATCGCAAAAAAAGCCCCAAAAAGACCAAATAGTAAAGATGGTACTTCCGGGGTGGAATTTTGACAGATAACGTAAGGCAGAGCCCCATTGGTTTGATACCTAAACGGATTCAAGTTTGAAACTCTTCTACGATTTTTCGTTTTGAGCTAGGTTGTTGACATACATAACATACATACATAATACATACACACACACACACACCCGCACACACACACACACACCACACCACACACACAGACCATTTGCTAAAAACCACTTTTTTTTCTCAGGGGACATCAAAACGGATATTTCGGTGAAACTCTCATGAAAATTTGACACGATTCCAATACTTCCTTTATAGGAGTAAAGAGAAAGTAAAAATAATATCTGTGGTAGATATTGAATTAAAACTTCCCCCAAGGATTTGTATATACAACTGGGGCTGCTCTTATACAAGGATTGACTAAGTTTCAATATTTCCCAATGAAACTAAAGAAAAAGTCAATGAGGATGATATATGTGTCCCGATAATTTAATAAATTTTGGATTAATGAGATAATTGGCATTGATTAATTATTATTTGTTGAATAAAACGTAATAAATAAAATTCACTGGTAGAATTCTGGTATCATGTTTTATATAATTATTTTAAAAAAAAGAAGAAATGATTATTAATAAGAAAAATTTAATTTCTTTTAAGTGATATAATTTAATCAATAATAAGCTGCTTGAATGTAATCTAAATAATCACTCGAACATCGAACCACATGTTTTTAGCTAATAAGATAAGAAAAATTCACAATAATAATAATAATAATAAATAGTTATAAGATTGATAAATTATCATATTCAAATTTAAGATAAAATGATATATTTAAATTAATAAAAATAAATTATATAACGCCATCTTTAAAAAGAAAATAATCATAATATTTAATTAGTTAATAAAATACAGTGAGGGCAATCTTTAATTTAAATTGTTTTTAATTCAATAGATTATTCAATTGCTGGATAGTAAACAAGTAGCTGAGTAATATTTTGTTGTACCTAATTACTTTTATTAAAACATTGTAATTTCTTGGGAGAAATTTAATTTAAATTAAAATATATACTGAAGTATATATGTTATGCTCAAAGTGCAAAAATGCTCATTGAGCGAAAAAAACAGTTCACAACGCGTTGTGGTCACTGTAAAACATCCATAACGCGAAATTCGTGTTATGGCTCTTATGAAAACGCTCACGACGCGTTGTGCCAATCACAGAAAGACCACATAGCAAAATTCGTGTAATGGCTATCATGCTATACGACCACAACGCATTCTGGCAATGAAGAAAAGCCATGACACGTATGAAACCATATTAGAACCATGTTCATCTGTTTTGCAGAAGTAACGGATTTTTGAACTTGTGCTATCTGCTCCAGCTTCAACCAACTTTTCAGTGTCACCAATTTTTAAGACATCATATCGTTTAAGACGACGATACTGCTTTGAAGATAGAGACTGGTTGTTTTTTTTAAGCTGAGAACTGAGACTGTTTTGTTTCATTAAGTAACATTTCATATTTTTCTGTACTCATGATAAAACTGCGATCAGTGCTTCTTTCCACAAACTCACGTAATTTATCATAAAACACTTCTTTTTTTATTGGTCATGGTTAGCGCTGATATACGTTCACCCTCAGAAACAGACAAGAAATGAATAAACAACTCTACGGATGGTTTAATGCGTCATTGTACTCAAGCCGAAAAGTTACAACCTGTCCGTCGTGATATGGTTACACCAACTAGTGCTCAGAACGGCGTCATGACTTTTCTTCATTACCGCAATGCGTTATGGTCGTATAGCATGATTATTACCATTATTATTTGTCTTTGGGGAGGGAAACCCTACGCTATCCAAACCCTCACTGGGCCCATATAGCTACCCCAAGAAAAACAACAACAAGCCGGGTCTATAAATCCAGACCCGGACGTTTAGCATGATAGCCAGGTCACGAATTTCGCTATGTGGTCTTTCTGTGATTGCCACAACGCGTCGTGAGCGTGTTCATAAGAGCCATAACACGAATTTCGCGATGTGAATGTTTTACAGTGACCACAACGCGTTGTGAGCTGTTTTTTCGCTCAATGATCATTTTCGGTCTTTGAGCGTAACATATATATTCATTAAAGAATGATATTCCAAACAATTTTCGTTAAAATTTAGATTAACAAAATCTTAATGAACTAAACTTCTACTATAGTAGTTATGCGGAGAATATAGTGTAAGGAGCTAATAGTATTTGGTGTTGTTGAAGAATGATGAACTATGATAATGAAAAAGCGAGTGAAGTTAGAGTGGTCGAGCGATGAGTGATGATGGACGGTAGCGTGTTGTAGAATGGTAGCGTTGGCTGATGTGAGTCTCATGAAAAGCAGTGTGGCTAGTTAGAACTCTTACTTGTTCTAACTGTAAATAGTATATCAAGCTAGTGTCCTAACTTAATGAAGAGTCTCTGAAGATGAAGTTCAAAGGGCTTTTGACAGAGTAAGTTGATTGCTTGTTATAATCAGTTTCTTGAGTAACTCTTTAGTAGAGCTGCGTTGTAAATTCACAATAAAATCTTGAGCAGACTGACTGATTCTCCTTGATCGATTGTTTAGACTTCTTCAAGTGTTGTTTTAGCACTTCAACTGTTCAAGGGTTGCTTGTTAACCATTCAAGGTTGATCGTGAGGCTTATAAGATAATGAAGATAATGGATAATTTCATTGCTTTGGTATTAGTTCATTTTTGCCAGGAATCTCAAAAACTTCATGGGCAACCTCACGAGAAGGAACTGAACTAAGCAATTTCTTTATTCAAGAATCCTGGAATTCTTGGGCCAGTACGAATAACTTCTTTTTCTTCTTAACTGACGCTCTATAATTCTATGACCTTCTCTACAACATCTATCCATTCAGCCCTCTCTTAACTTACCTACCCATAATCTTTAATTCTTTGGATGCCCGGCAAGCAGCTATTTGGAGGTTCTCTCATCTACCTGCTCCAGCCCCCGACCAGAGTCTTCCTTGTTTCATCATTCTAATCAGATCTTGGTTCATATTATAATAATAATAATAATAATAGCCTTTATTGTTCCCAGAAAAAATACAAATAATATATACAAAACTACAAAGAAAAGGTTTAATTGAAAATTACGTAATAAAATAAAATAAAATGTGACTTCTATACAAATATATACTTTTCTATACACATATACTTTTCTATACAAATTGAAATCTGGTAACTAGGCCCATCTGAGGGCAAAGGCCTCTCCTAGATTTTGCCATCCCTTCTTGTTTTGGGCACTTCTTTGCCACAATGTTCCACAGAGCCCCGTTACAGCATCCTTCCATCTCGAGAGCGGTCTACCTTTTCTCCGAATGCTATCCAAAGGAATCCATTCAGTTACTCTCTTCGCCCATCTATCTTCCTTCATCCTTGCCACATGCCCAGCCCATTTCCACTTTATCTTTAACGCCGCTTCCACCACATCAGACACTCGAGTTTTTTCCCTTATTAGTTCATTTTTAATTCTGTCTTTTCTTCTAATATTAAGCATACTTCTTTCCATTGAGCGCTGAGTCACCTTAAGCCTGTTTTGAATTTTCTTCGACGTGGCCCACACCTGTGCACCATATAACAAGCATGGAAGAATACAGGAATCAAAAACTCGGGACTTCAATTCTGTTCTCATAGCACTTTTAAAAACAAATTTGAGAGACCAGTATTTCTTCCAAGCTATACAAATGCGACGGTTTATTTCTTTTAAGGTGCCATTGTGAAATGAAAGGAGCTGCCCAAGATAAACAGTGCTTTCGACCCACCTCAGTCTCTTGCCTTCCAAGAGAATGGTACCAGCGTTATTACTATTTGTCATTAGCACAGTTTTTTCTTCATTGATCGTAAGACCAGCCTCTTTACCTTCCTCATTCAATGATGTTATCATCTCTGAAAGTTCCTGCTCCGATTCTGAAAAGAGGACAACGTCATCTGCAAAACGTAGATTTGACAAAAATACCCCATTTATTTTTACTCCTATATTACCCCAGTCCAAAGTACGAAAAACCTCTTCCAGCGCGCAGTTAAACAATATGGGCGATAAAGGATCGCCTTGTTTGACTCCTCTCCTAACAGCGAAATCTGGTCCAATTTTATCCATTACGATTCTCGCCTGGCTTCCCTCGTACCAATCTTTTATAAGTTCAACAATATTATTATCAATGCCCTGGTTAATCAAACTTCGAAAAAGAAACTCATGCTTTACCAGGTCAAAAGCTTTTTTATAGTCAATGAAGGCCATGTAAATGATCTTCTCATACTCTTTTGCTTTTTCGATGACTTGATTTATTGTATGAAGATGATCAATCGTGGAATAGCCACTTCTGAAACCGGCTTGTTCTGCTGGCTGCTGTCCTTCTAGGCTTCCTTTAATCCGGGATTCAATTAGTTTTCCGAAAATCTTCCCAATTGAAGCTGTTAAACTTATAGGTCTATAATTATTAATATCTGAGAGGTCGCCTTTTTTATACAACAAAATGATGTCAGACAATTTCCATTGTTTTGGTATTTTCTCTTCCGCTATAATTTTATTAAAGAGTTTGGTCAGTATAGGTACCAGTGAATCGCTGGAGAACTTTATTAAATCATTTGAAATTTTATCTCTGCCAGTTGCTTTGCCACTTTTGGTTCATATTACCTTTATTATTAATAACAGGTGCCGGAAGGCGCGGGACTTAAGCCAGTGTGGTTCTTATCCCCTGACAAAAAAAAACACGTTCCTAAGAAGCCTCCCCCAGCAATCTACCGGCTTGACTATAATATCATAAGATATTGACTTTAAACTCCAACTCCTCCAAGCATTCCCTTGATACTGTTATCTTCCAAAATATGCAGAACCTCATATTAGTGAAACGAGGACATTTACCAGGTGGTGGTACACTGTTTCCTTGATTTCCTCGTCACAATTCTGACACAAAGACTAGACGTCCATCCTATTTTGTGTAAAAAGTGTAAATGATCGGCTAACTAACAGTGTCCATAGTGTGGGGTGACACTCAGTTGTAACCTGTTCAGGGAGAGAAGATACTTCAACTTCCCCTATCTTATATCTTTTATAAATCTTATGGAGACAACCTTTCGTGTCTCTCCAGTACACTAATCCTCCATCATTTAAATTCCCTATTACAAAATTGCTTGGTGACTGCTGCTTCTGGACCAGGACCACAAAACGGTAGTGCTGATCCTAGTTTAGCCAACTCATCCACCCTCTCCATTGCCCTCTATATCCGCATATCCGGCTACCCATAAGAGCTCTACCATTGCTCCTCTGAGCGAGACCATTAAGTCTTCTCCTACATTCACCCACTAACTTAGAGCACCACCACCGCTTATTCAAAGCCTATCAGAAAAATCTTGGTCTTTAAATAGATCCCGTAATTCTTGGTTGTTCAAATCCTCGAATCTTCTCAATTTTTTACTGATCCGAATAACCTTTTTAAAATTTTGCTTTCCCATATGTTGGGAAGAAGGCGTTCATTATCTTTAGTTAAAGATAACGTTTCGCTTTCATATTATAACAGATCTCATAACCGTTTCATAAATTATTACTAGCTTCATCTCTATAGAAATCTCTGAACCGTAGAATCTTTTGAAGAAACCCAGTAGGTATTAATTACGAACATCATTAATACTCACACAGTTCTAACAGATCTCTTGTGGGAATAATTGATGTTCAACTATTTAAGTTTATTATATATTCATAAACAAACTCTAGCTTATCAACAAATATGATCACCTGTGCCACTTTCAGAGACGATTTTGTACTGTACAAAGAGATATGCAACGGTCCCCAACAGATCTCTTATGTCGCATTGGACTTTGACCTTGCGGTTATTCCCAAGATTCTTTCCCTAGAAATATTCTTTCAAGCACCAAATTTAAAAACCTTGAAATTCTATGTTCTCAGCAATTAAATTAGGAAATCATAAATTTTTCCTTCTACAAAATTCCTTTTCAACCATTATGTGCCCGACCTGCACATGCAGATAAGGCACGTATGTGCTAAAACTAAACAAAAAAAACAAGTTGCCTTAATAGGTTTAAAATGAAAAAGAGCAGTATATCTGTTAACATTCAGAAAACTAAAGTAAATTCATCGGAAGCAATATAACAAGACTTTGATGGTGAAGTAAATCACATGTGCCAGATTTAAACATTTTGACGATCGTTTTTCTGGTCGTTAATCATTCTAATCATATATTATTTGAAAATCAGCGATTGCTTCTTTTTCCTGATTGTTTAAACTATTTTCATGTTTTAAGCTATTAGCAGGCAATTACTGATCCAGAATGCTTTAAAAACCGGAATACTTGGCCCATTAATTATTTACATAATTAATAAACCACCGCAGGTCCGGGGTTTAGAATAGGCTTGCTCTCGTTCGGAATGTCGTAAGGACACACTCCAAGTGGCATCTGCCCTATTTCTTCCTATTCCATTGCTTATTCCCTTCGATGAACCCACCAATTTAGCCCTAGGGGGTTATCTAAAGGATTCTCTGGACCGTAGGGGAATCACAACCTTTTTCCAATCATAAGAATAATCCATCATAATTCCCCCCCCCTGCAAGATACCTTTGTTTTTGATACTCGACTGTAGTTTGGAAGTGTTCTTTTCCTTTCTCATTTTATCCATCCATAGGCGAGAAGGTGAATATGGCTCTAGAATTAAAAAGTCAGTGGCAAGGTCCATTGACTTGAACTGCTTTTGAGACCATTGGCTAAAAACGGTTGTATTGTATTTGAGACCATTGTATTGTCGCACTGTTTCAATAAAAAGCTCCATTTTATTCAAATACACTACGATACTGCAGTCAGAGAACATGTTCAAGAATGAGCTGAAATGGACATGGATATTCGCAATGGAAGGCAATGGAGATACCTGGTGGTATCTCATCCAGGTTCCTCTTGGAGGGCTGATTATGCCCACGCACACTGAGCCTTTTATCGAAGGGAGGGAGAAGAAAAAGCTAAGGAGGAGATCTGATGAACGGTTCGGCCTCGTTACGAAAACACTATAACAAAATGGATTCTTAGCAGATCCTTTTTGTAGGAATTTTGACGATTTTTCAAGTTTGGGACTGGACTTCTTGTTCCATGGAATCGAAGATATCTCTCGACAACAAGCCTATCCTGACTCTCCACGTGGTGTGGATCGGGCGTCTTGCTGCTACTTTCCATATCCCAAGGTAGTTTCCTTTGATGGACCCATACTACGCACGAGAGGGTTATTTCTTGAATTCCTTGGAAATGTCCTCTGTACCATGGTGAATCATAAACATTTCCCTAGAAAAAGTGGAAACCTAACAATTTTTCACCCCACGGGTTGTAGTCTTTTAGTCTTCAACCGTGTTTTGGAAGTGTTAATCATAACTCCATACCTTTTTGTATTTCTTCTTATCCTTGTTTGTTCCATCTGGAGAAGAGATATCTGATAGAGCTCTGGCACTTTACTCATTAATGAGACAGGGCTAATGTAAGAGTTTATTCGGAGAAAACAATGGGCCTTAAGCATGCCTTCCACTGCAAAAGGGTAATGAGCATGAAATAGCTGAGCGAAACGGAGTAAAATAGTTTTGACCTTCCACTAAAAAGAGTTTTACATAAAAGAGGTATTTGCCTTCCATTGTCAGCGGATTCGGAAACCTGCTAGCGGATTGAGCTAAGCGAGAAATGAGATGGAAGGGGTTGATGCTTCCATTATCAGCGGACTGAATGGTCACCAGTTCATCATAGCCAGTTGGATCGAGCAAGTCGTGGTTGAAGTTTTCTTTTTCGTTTCTAGTAATAATGCCAGACGATTCCAGTGATGATGACTATATAAATACGATAAGTAAATGCTTGCTACTCTATAGTTATAAGAAAAAGAAGCGTAACAAACCAAGATTTTGGGTGAGCTACCACATTAGAGAGAGACCTATCAAAGGCGATTTACTACGGATATTCTACGATTTACAAGATGATAATCTCTGTGGCTGGTATTCCATAAACAAGGGTATTGTCGCACTGTTTCAATAAAAAGCTCCATTTTATTCAAATACACTACGATACTGCAGTCACAGAACATGTTCAAGAATGAGCTGAAAAAGATATTCGCAATGGAAGGCGCGCATAAGTAGGGAGGGAGGTAGGGAAGGGCTAGCGGACACCGTTCAAAACTAGCATTGCACAGCGTGACACAACGGCTCCTTTTTCCTCGCTCAGTCCGCTCCGCTGACTCATCTATTGGTGGAAGCACTTCTATGAGATTTGGCGTTGCGAGTCGAACGGAGTCCGTCCCAAATCCGCTCAACTCTGCGACCACTTTTGTAACTCTTTATATCGTTCAGTCCGCTCCGCTGACTCTTTTCATAGTGGAAGCACTTACATGAAGATAAACCTTTGCGAGTTGAACGGAGATCGAACGGAGTCCGCTTCGCTCGCAGTGGAAGGCGCCCTTTAGGCTTGTGCATCTACTTCCTTTCGGAGGCCCTAAGATCTAGAATAGAATAAAATACGTAATAATAATAATAATAAAAAATAACACTAAAATTTTTTATAATATCAAATTTGATAATAGTAAATTTTTCCCTTTAACAGCATACAGCATAAGAACCCCGATGAAATAAAAACTAAAGGCTAAGCGCGCGATATATTTAATTTTAGCAGGATGGTTGTTAATGCCTGTTCAAATGAATAATTTACTCACTTGAAAATAGTTCTGTCTAATGAAATAGTATGTCAAACTTATCTTCTTCAGGATGTTCCTTTAAAATATATTACGATAATTTCTTCCGGTGAGATTGAATGGAAAACATTTTTTCAAAATTTACCATAGGTAATGAAACTTTCAGAAAATTACTGATCAGAATGTATGCAAATTATGTAAAAAAAGAGTTAGAAGATGGTGTTCATGTGATAAGTAATTTTCCAATATTTATCTAGGCAAGGAAACACTTTCATTGGCAGGGAAATTTTTGTTATAAATTAAGAAGAACAAAACCTATTCACCTTATTTACATAAACTTAGAGACATAAATGTTGATTTGATTAAACATAAAATAAATAAGAAAAAACACTTTTTGACTATAAAAGTTTGCTTAATATAAAGTCTAAAATAATTTATTTTTGTACACACACACACATACACACACATACAAATACACATATAGTAATAATTATAAATAATTATATAATAGAATGTGTACATGTCGTCTATTATGGTTGTATTGTTTTGTTTTTAGTTATTAATAATAAGAATTTGTTTATTTGAACCTTACACTATATAATGAAAGTAATAAGGTCAACAAGTTCTTTGTTTACAAAATACTTTAAAATTATACTTTAGAATATTAGTTTTCATGTTATAAAAAGTAAGCCAATTGTTTACTTTTGTTTCTTTTCAATTTTTCTTTCGTCATATTAATCTAATGTCATTTGTATCTATCAGTTGGTATATAAACAAAACTCGATTGTAAAGATATAGTTTTTTACAATAAATATAAATAATATAATAGGCAACTTACTATTACAATGTATTTACAAATTATATTTTACGTTTAACTGAGGGTTATCGTGATATTGGGTTCGATTTTGGTCCCTCGATCTTGGTCTTGGATTTTAATATAAGTATGGCATTTTGTTGTTATTAATATAAGTATGTTTGCCACACTCCTCCTTCCACACACCTCATCGATAGTTGGATGTAAAGCAAGGCTTGAAACATAAGGGCGCCTTCCACTGCGAGCGAAGCGGGCTCCGTTCGGTCTCCGTTCAACTCGCAAAGGTTTATCTTCATGTAAGTGCTTCCACTATGAAAAGAGTGAGCGGAGCGGACTGAACGAGTATAAAGAGTTACAAAAGTGGTCGCAGAGTTGAGCGGATTTGGGACGGACTCCGTTCGACTCGCAACGCCAAATCTCATAGAAGTGCTTCCACCAATAGATGAGTCAGCGGAGCGGACTGAGCGAGGAAAAAGGAGCCGTTGTGTCACGCTGTGCAATGCTAGTTTTGAACGGTGTCCGCTAGCCCTTCCCTACCTCCCTCCCTACTTATGCGCGCCTTCCACTGCGAATATCTTTTTCAGCTCATTCTTGAACATGTTCTGTGACTGCAGTATCGTAGTGTATTTGAATAAAATGGAGCTTTTTATTGAAACAGTGCGACAATACCCTTGTTTATGGAATACCAGCGACAGAGATTATCATCTTGTAAATCGTAGAATATCCGTAGTAAATCGCCTTTGATAGGTCTCTCTCTAATGTGGTAGCTCACCCAAAATCTTGGTTTGTTACGCTTCTTTTTCTTATAACTATAGAGTAGCAAGCATTTACTTATCGTATTTATATAGTCATCATCACTGGAATCGTCTGGCATTATTACTAGAAACGAAAAAGAAAACTTCAACCACGACTTGCTCGATCCAACTGGCTATGATGAACTGGTGACCATTCAGTCCGCTGATAATGGAAGCATCAACCCCTTCCATCTCATTTCTCGCTTAGCTCAATCCGCTAGCAGGTTTCCGAATCCGCTGACAATGGAAGGCAAATACCTCTTTTATGTAAAACTCTTTTTAGTGGAAGGTCAAAACTATTTTACTCCGTTTCGCTCAGCTATTTCATGCTCATTACCCTTTTGCAGTGGAAGGCATGCTATAAGCATTACTTACTTTATGTGTAGAGAGAAGTTTAAAGTAGCCGACTGAAACGAAATGATGGTAACGCAGTATGGTTTATCTACTTAAGACTCTTTTTTATTCTAATCATCGTTTAGCTGATTAGCTAGCTTATAGAAAACAATCTGGCTTGTACGTAAAAGGTTTCTTGGTAGAGAGTTGAGGGAAGATTTCTGCACGCTTAAAAGAATTTCTAATAAACTCTTTAAGAATTGTTGTAATAAACTGTTAGGTTTTAAATACCTAAATATGCTATAGAATATTATTGGTTTTAAATTTCTTGTATGTTCGTTTTTCAGACTCCAAATTTGGTGAGCTTAAATAAAAGGCACATTGAGCGCCTCATCCGATGTTAGAGCATTATGGAATTGTCAGCGCTGTTGTGATGGATTTTGTTTTTCCAAAACATGTATATTGGGATAGATGGAGCTGAATGGTAGCGCGAAGAGGAATTGTTAGCCGCAGATTAATACTGTTAGACTACGGCTAGAAGGGCGGATTTTAACGATGGCCTGCTCTCGGAAATAAACGGAACGTTTTAGGCTGTCCGATAAATAATGCAATTATTACCGCGTTAAATAAAGTAGGTTTCCTAGTGGACCAGGCTACATGATCGATTTTTAACGTAGTACAGTAGTTCCATCAGTGGGAAACATGTCATTAGAAAAACATTTTGTAAAAATACATTGTTCAAAAAGTAATGGCAAAGTTAAGCATTACATCGGAAGTAGTTATTTCGTTAATGGTTGTATAAGACGACGACGTCGTAAACAGAAACCACAAAGAAATTGTTGGGTGCATCCAATAATTTGTGATCAAGATTATAAAGGAAAGTTCATAAATCTACAAGATAAACTTCAAAATTACCCACGTTTTTATTTTGAATATTATCGTATGTCGATAAATTTAATGCGTATGTACTTCAAGAATTAATACCTTTTGACTGTCAATGTAATAATCCATGTTTGCATAAATAATGCACCAAAATAATAGGATATATAAAATATATCAATATTCAAATGCGAGTGTAAGGGAGCTATATAAAAAAGAATGGCAAGCTCCGTTGCGTTATTTTCCTCCACCCGTCTAGCCAGTCACACTGCGTTATTTGTCGATGAAGTATGAGCTCGGTTCCATCCTTCTGCGTTATGACCTTGAGAACGCGTGTCTATATGTACTTCGTACGATAATTTCAGTAGCGTCTAGCCACTTCCCCCTAGTATCATCAGCGCAGCCCATATTTCTTGCGTTATTTAATGTAAAATTAGTGCGTCAAAATCCGTCCGTCTAGCCGTAGCCTTAGTTTAATAATACATAGAGATAGGTAGTACTGAGAAGGTTTCAACGATCACAGATTTTGAAGAATCATTACTTCTCTTGTAATCGGAGTTTGCTATTATTATTACAATAACTATTTTCATTTTTAATTGAATGCACTGTACAATTAATTGTGAACCACAAAACCCCTGTAATGTTTCCATTACAAAAAATACAGAATATTTTCTATCTATCTACTATAGATAGTATGGAAGATAGATAGGTAACAGATAGTATAGAAGTTGGAAGAAAATCGTTGAAGCCTATTTTTGAGAAAATTGCGTAATTTAAAAAAAAAAAAAACTATACACAATATTTCGCAACTCCAGAAAGCAAATTTCTTCGATAACTCCGTATTTTGTTCGCAAGCAAACATACATAGAAACTATTTTGGTATAAAATAAGTATTTCCGGTGAAATAAAGTTATTATCAAATTTGTGAAATTGAGAGAATTATTCTCCATACTTCCTCCCAAAGAATAAAAGAATAAAGAGAGAAAAAAAAAGTGATAATGAATAAGAGATTTATGAATAGTAATTTATTTATTTAATTAGTTATGAAATATTGGAGGTCTATTGATTGCAATTCTTCGGTCATTATTTTTATTTTGTTTTTTTTTTCTTTAACAATTTTGTTAGTTTATTAGTTATAATATTATCGCAAATGACCTGAGAGATTTACAGGGCAATGATGTCATTCTGAAATATGTTATATTTAGAATTTTATTTACATTTTCCTTTTTTTTAAACAAATGATAATTTATATAAATATATATTTTTTGAAATGAACAATTTTTTCTGTTAGGTTCTTTTTTGTTTGAATACCCTTCGTGTTTTAATTAACAGTATTCAGTGCTCACAGTTTCTGTCAAAGAGTGGTTATCTTTTTACAATCCTCTATGCCTATGAAAACGATATCTGAACAAATGAAAAAGTATATATTTTATAGACGCACCACCCTTCCATCTATCCTTCTCCATGGAACTATAATCCCCCAACAGTAGACCGGAGTTCGCTATCTCGGTCTATATTTTGATAAATGACTAACTTGGAACCCTTATACTAAATTGAAGAGACAGGAACTAAACAGACCTTTTAAATTTGTAGACCGACATTCTAAACTCTTAATTGGAAATTGAAGAGTTATATATAATACAATCATAAAAACTCCTAAGGATGCGAGGTTTGGAGTTCAACCAATTAGGACTACGTCTCCAATCTAACCCTCCACATTGATTTTAAAATTCCTTTTTTCCACCAGCAACATCCTGTTATAAAAGAACCCATGATTCCACATCAGCCCCAAATAATCCTCCCAGAAGATTCAAACGCCGATAGCCTTTAGATTCCCGTAGCAATAATTAATCCTCCTTTTCTCATAAAGTAAAGAAAATTACAATAGGGAGTATTTCCAATGGGAGAAATTTCCCATCTCATGTTAATCATTCTTGCATTTATCACATTCCCATGTGATACTAGGTATTGTGAATATATATATAAAAAAAAGATATATACAAAAATTAGAGAAATTTTCCATTCTTTGCGAGTTAAGAAAGTGATTATTTTGTTCATTGTGCTTCACCGTTTTTAAAATTTTCTCTTGAAAATCTTTTGAAAGAAATACAGTTACTTGGAAAACTATAGCATTTATTTGGATGGGCTTATAAAATTTTAAAGCCTCTTATGTAAATGATAGAGTAACTCTTGGTGAATGGACCATGGTCTTCCAGACTGAGGTTTATGCTATTATTTGTTGTGTCTTGGATGAGAGGGTACGTAACACTAACTTAAAAGCTGTTTGTATCTGCTCGGACAGCCAGGCTGCGCTGAAAGCGCTGAGTTCATGTGTCTTCACTTCCATGTTGGTGTAAGAATGTTCTAAAAGACTGGAAGAGCTTTCTTCTCTGAAGGATGTGCTTCTAGTCTGGGTGCCAGGTCACATGAGAATTTTTTGGAATGAGGAGGTGGATAGGTTTGCCAAATTAGGCACCTCTCTTCCTTTTATTGGTTCCAAGCCTGCTGTTGGCGTGTCTTCTGGCACATGTCTGTCAGGCTTCCAGACATGGAACAGCTTCACAGCATTCATCTTTATGGATGAGCTCAATTGGTTTTCAGCAGTTCAAAATGCTCATCGGAGGTCCGGACAAGCCCATTAGTGAGACGTTGCTGTGCTTTTCACGGAGCGCTTTCAGGCATCTGGTTGGATCTCTTACTGGACATTATGGTTTGAGGAGACATCTCTACATAATGGCGCTCATGCCGGATCCATTTTGTAGAGTCTGTGAGACAGAGGAGGAAACACCCATCCATCTTATGATTGTTTGCCTGGGTTGTGAGGAAATTAGGTTCAGGACCTTTGGTCGGAATAGGATGTCTTTGGAAGAGCTTAGGCTATTTCCGCTTCAGGTTATTGTCCGATTTATCTGGATTATGTCCGGTTATGGATTAGATTCGGGTCTGGATTTTTGTTTTACACCCGGTTTGTTGTTGTTTTTCCTGGGGTAGCTACATGGGCCCAGTGAGGCTTTGGATAGCGTAGGGTTTCCCTCCCCACAGATAAATAATAATAATAAATGTAAAAGATAGATGAATATAGGGCTAGAAAGCTAAATCACTACCAGATCCTAACAGATCAGGGAAGGAATCAACTGAGTGGAAGCACACTGGATTAACAACACGGAGGTCCCGGTTTTGAATCCAGCAAGCTGCCCTTAGATTTTCTCTTCCCTAGAAGCCTCTACAGCTCACTGTCCGGTGAAAGACAGTGTTGTCTGTACTAGAAAACACTCCTTAGAGCCCGGCAGTGCCCTGAGAAGGCTCCGAGTGGCACAATACATCTTTTAAGTCGCACTGCTTATCCCCTAAAAAAATCTAAGGCATATCCCTTTGGAGCCCAAGGTTACTGATCATAGTACCAACGAACATGTCGACGAGGAGGAGTGTGGATCTCTTGTTGTGCCATCCCTTTTTTAAATAAATCTTACGTTATATGGTATATTAAATAATAATATCGCATGTATAGTAAATTAATTAGAAAATTTCTGGATCTATTTGTACTTTACAACCATTGTATTTAGATAAATAACGAATTTTATGTATTGTAAGCAAGAAACTATCCTGAAGAATTTATGTAACCTATTCTAAAGAGGCTATTTGATTGCTGTAAACTATTTTACTTTAGGTGTGCAGTACTTTTAACAAATATTCCTGCACAACCTTATATGAACTAATCCTAATGTTAAACTAAACCTAATGGGGTTGAAATACTTTTATAAAATTTCTTTCAACCCTGAAATAAAAAAAAATAAAAACCTAAACTAAACATTCACTCTAACATTTTCGCAAATAAATACATTCATACATAAAAGCATTCTCGCCAATAAATACAATCACATTAATAAATACATTCACGCTAATATATACATTCATACGAGGGGAAAGTCACTTTTTATTTTATTTTTTTTTTTTTTATTAATTTAAGGCGTCTCAACACTGTGGTCATTTGCGCCCGGAGCCTTCTCAGTGCACTGCCGGCCTCCGGACAGTGTTCTCCCGTTACAGACAACACTGTCCATCACCGGACAGTGAGCTGTAGGGGCTCCTAGGAAGAGAAAATCTAAGGGTAGCACGGCTGGATTCGAACCCGTGATCTCCGCGTTGCTAGTCCAGCGCGCTACCACTGAGCTAATCCCTTCCCTGTCACTTTTTATTATTATTATTATTATTATTATTATTATTATTATTATTAATATTCTGCAGATGATAGAATGATTATAATAAACTGAAATAACAGATTATTGGGAAACATAATCCCATCCTTCCAACAAAACCCCTCTTCAATGAATTTCCCAGAAAAATGTTACAAATATATTTGTAGTTAATATGTTTAGTTAAAAGTCCAATTATCCAAGAAAATCGTTGGAATCGTTTCTTCTTTTTGGAGAAAATCTAATAAATTTTATTGGAATCATTTTCCCAGCAAAGTTAATTTTTCCGAAAGTTCTGGGTGGACAATAATGTTAAGCTTCCCTATAATATATCATTTCAGTATAATGTATGGTTTGACCATGTACATATTATTAATGTGTATTAGAAGCATTGTTGGAATTTCAAATTTGAAGAAAATCGGTTAACCGGAAGTACGACTTAACAGAATAAATATTTGAGTTGTTTTTTTTGCAACTTGACTTATATTTGTTTTGTTTTTTTTATAGAATTTTCTCAATAACGTCTATAATAAATTTTGGATAGTTTGCGGACTTTGTGGCGTTAGTGTGCTCTACTTAGCCACAACATACCTATATAATTGTACCAATAGGAATAAGAGTAAGTGGTCATTGTTTTTTCTTCCTCAGAGTACCTAAAATATGAATTTTCGAAGAAAATGCAATTTTCCAAAATTTGCACTTAGAGTACTAGAGAAAGTCAGGAAAAAAAAAAATCTGGTGTGAAACACTCACACAACTTTCTCTTACTCCTGTTCTCAAAATTATAATTGACAAATGTTTATAGTTTGTGCACCAAATATATACGAAATTAGTTGAAAACTGAAAAAAACTGTTCAATAAAAGCGCACTTCCGGTTCACTAATGTTTTTTAAAATCGGAATTTTGGCCATCTATTTATTTCCAATTAATGTGGTTTGGATGACAGAGTTGTATAATCAACGATGATACCATTTTAGAGGAAGCTGTAACCTCACCCCTTCCTTAAAAGTGCTCTTAAAGGAATTTTCCCAGAGAAATGTATTAAATAAATAATGTAGATCTTTGCATGTTTAGTTTATATATATAGTTTCAAAAAAATCGACGGAGTTACTTTTGAGAAAATCGCGAAAAAGTGAAAAAATCATTTAATAAAGTGTTAGAACAAACGCACTTCCGGTTATCCGATTTTTTTTTTCAACTCAGAATTTCAACAACATATTTAATTCTAATTAACATTATTTATATAACAGAATCGTCTAATAAACTACAAAAAACAGTTAAGATGAAACCTAATCCCATCCTTCCCCTAGAAATGCCCTTAAATGAACTTTCCCGGAGAAATATTACAAATAAAAGTTATAGCTCTTTGTATGTGGTAGTTGATATACCAAGTTTCACAGAAAATCTTTGGAGCCATTTTTTTGAGAAAAGTTCAAAAACGTAAAAAAAAAAATAAACTAGTAAAGTGGTACTTCCGGTTGAGGAATTTTGACAGATAACGCACCGTCAGATCCTATCGTGATACCTGAACGTAATATCATGTTTCAACTTTCTACACACACACACACACATTTGATAAAAACCACTTTTTTGGACTTTGGGGGACCTCAAAACGGATGTTTCCGTTGAAAACTCGATATCGAAAATTTGACATGATTACAATACTTCCTCTTACTTAGGAATAAGAGAAAGTAAAAAAATAAATAAATCAAAAAATTACCACTGAAGAATAATCAATTTACCAATTAAAAAGATTATTGATTACCTTGAATAATTAAAAATAACTTTCCGTTAATTAGGCAATAATAATTTTTATATACA
Source organism: Triatoma infestans (assembly GCA_011037195.1). Lineage (NCBI taxonomy): Eukaryota > Metazoa > Arthropoda > Insecta > Hemiptera > Reduviidae > Triatoma > Triatoma infestans. Next base: position 75,318 of record JAAEAF010014852.1, read on the forward strand.
AGTTGATACATGTATCAATTTAATCTTTTGAATTTTTTCAGCTGTTTGGCCAGGGTTGGGCAGATTATAATAGAGACATGTACGTAATCATAATATGTTGTATTATGTAGTTAGATTGTGCAATATTGTAAATTGCAAATGATAATTTATTAAATTATGCTCTTCTCTAAAGGCTTTTAATATTTTTTCATAATATAATATGGATTGTTTATAAATAATAAAGTTAATAAAATTAATTAATTTTTGATAAAATAAAAATGGAAATCAAAACAAAAGGAATGCGGATTTTATTATTTATACAGTAAAAATATATTGAAATCAAATCTTATTAGTTTTTGGATCAGTAATTATTTTGTTTTAATTTAAAAAGTTAATTATTTATTAACTGTTGCATTAAATTTTTAAACAGCAGGAATGGAGGAATGGAATGAATGAAGTGCACCACAGGTTCAAATATTTTCCTTTTCAGGAAATATTTATTTATTCATTCTTTCATTTATTTATTTTGCGTTTGCAAATAAATTAACTTTCTGGTCTTGATTATGAAAAAATCTGGTGTGAAACACTCACACGACTTTCTCTTACTCCAGTTCTCAAGAGTAGAAGTGACAAATTTTATAGTTTGTGTACCAAATGTAATGAAATCCGTCATAAGCGGGAAAACTGCTCTGTTTAGTAAAGGCGAACTTCCGGTTTACTAATTGTCTTGAAATTCGGAAGATCAGCCACCGATGTAGTGCTATGTAATTATGGCTGGATGCTAGAATGGTATAATCAACTGTGAGAGCACTTTAGAGGAAAACATTAGCCCAGGCCTCCCCTAAAAGCGTCATTTGAAGAATGTTGCCAGAGAAATGGTTTAAATAAAAGTTGTAGATGTTTGCATGGCGAGTTTATATTGGTAGCGGGAAGGAAATCGTTGGAGCCAGTTGTGAGAACAATGCAACAAAGAGAATAAATCTTTAAGTGAAGTGGTCAAGTAAACGTACTTTCGGTTATCATAATTGTTTCAAGCTCGGAATTTCAACAACATAGTTAAATCTAATTATTTAGTTGTGAGAATTGTCTCCCCCCATAAGTGGCCTTAAATGAATTTTCCCAGAGAAATGTTTCAAATAAAAGTTGTAGCTCTTTGTATGTGTAGAGATATACCAAGTTTGAAGAAAATCGTTGGAGGCATTTTTGAGAAAATTGCAAAAACGTAAAAAACCACTAAGTAAAGTGGTACTTCCGGTTAAGGAATTTTGACAGGTGAACCACTGTCAGATGCCATGGTGATACCTAGACGGAATATCAAGTTTCAACATTCTACGGGTTTTCGTTTTTGAGCTATGCTGTTCACATACATACACAGACACACGGACACACAGACACACACAGACCATTTGCTAAAAACCACTTTCTTGGACTCAGAGGACCTCATTTTTGTACTCAGGGGACCTCACAACGGATATTTCCAGTGAAAACCCAATATCGAACCCCACCCTCCTCCATAAGTGGCCTTAAATGAATTTTCCCAGAGAAATGTTTCAAATAAAAGTTGTAGCTCTTTGTAGGTGTAGTTGATATAGCAAGTTTGAAGAAAATCATTGGAGGCATTTTTGAAAAAATTGCAAAAACGTAAAAAAACACCAAGTAAAGTGGTACTTCCGCTTGAGGAATTTTGACAGGTGACCCACTGTCAGATGCCATGATGATACCTAGACGGAATTTCAAGTTTCAACATTCTACGGTTTTTCGTTTCTGAGCTATGCTGTTCACATATAAACGGACGTAAGAACACAAGACACAACACACACACACACAGCACCCATTGTCTAAAAACCACTTTTTTGGACTCAGGGGACCTCGAAACAGTTATTTCCGGTGAAAACTCGATATCGAAAATTTGACACAATTAGAATACTTCCTCTTACTAGGAGTAAGAGAAAGTAAAAAATAATAAAAAAACATTTACAACGGTTTTGTTCATTCTCAAACTTCAAGGATTTAAAAAGTTGATTTTACATTATTTTAAACGATTTCTAAACAGTTGATTTTTATAAGATATGTACTTATTTTTGGTAGGTAATGCTTCTATAAGAAAGAAACATAACTCGTTTATTTGCTCTAGAATATATAATGGAGTTGTTGAGGAGAGATATTAGGTTTAATTGAATGAACGAGATATGAAGACACTGTTATAATGTAGCTATAAGTTTAAACTAAATGCACTGGACTTTATAATGAAACTGGTAGTATAAAAGGTGGGAGTAGAGATATGACACGATGCGATGTATGGTTGAATCTGATAGATATCCTATAGATAGATTCTCACTGGCTTATATACACAGGATCTCCCATTCTAGCCTGCCTAAGTCAGAGAGTAGTCTCCGTTAACCAGTGAGAGCCTCTCTTCTCTCTGCTGGATGCCATTACAAATATTTTACAATTCTTTGGCAAAGGAGCACTATAAATTGCATTTATGTACATTAAATCAAAACTTAGTTCCCTTTTTCTAATACAATACTAATAATGTTAAAAAAATTACAATACTTCCTCTTACTAGGAGTAAGAGAAAGTAATAAACAAAAAATTAATGTAATGAAATAGTAATAGTAAAATAATAAAAAGATAATACAATTAATTGTTATACCCTAACTGTCGATAAATAAATAAAATAAGTCACTAAACACAAAAGCAAACTTTGACTAGGAGGATCATAAAACTACAAGTAAATAAAAAAATCTGGTGTGAAACACTCACACAACTTTCTCTTACTCCAGTACTCAAAATTATAATTGACGTTTTTGTGGTTTTTCATATTACTCCAAATTTTATAGTTAGTGTACCAAATTTAATGAAATTCGTCGTAAAGTGAAAACACTGTCCAGTAAAACTGTCCGGTTTACTAATTTCCTTGAAACACGGAATTTGGGTCAATATATTAATTTCTAGTTATTTCAATTTGGATGACAGAATTGTATAATCAACGTGATAGCATTTTTAAAGAAAAACATAATCCCCCTCCCCCAAAAGTCCCCTTAAATGAATTTATCAGGGGAAAAGTTTCAAATAAAAGTTGTAGCTCTTTATATGTATAGTTAACAACTCTGGTTTAAAGAAAATCGTTGGAGCCATTTTCGAGAAAATACCAGAAACTGGAAATTATATTTCAGTAAAAACGCACTTCCGGTTATCTATTTTTTTCAAACTCGGAATTTCAACAACATATTTAATTCTAATTAACATTATTTAGATGACAGAATTGTCTAATATACTGAAACAGCAGTTAAGATGAAAACCTAACCCCACCCCTCCCCCAGAAGTGCCCTTAAATGAATTTTCCGGGAGAAATGTTTCAAATAAAAGTTGTAGCTCTTTGTATGTGTAGTTGATATAGCAAGTTTAAAGAAAAATCTTCGGAGCCATTTTTGAGAAAATTGCAAAAACGTAAAAAAAAACAACTAGTAAAGTGGTACTTCCGGTTGAGGAATATTGACACATAACGCACCGTCAGATCCCATGGTGATACCTAAAGTAATATCAAGTTTGAACTTTCTACGATTTTTCGTTTTTGAGCTATGCTGTTCACATACATACACACAAAAAAAAAGACACCACATCCACCGACACACACACACACCAACACACACACACACACAATCACCCCAACACACACTCATACCTGCAGACCATCGTACAAACACCACTTTTTTGGACTCAGGGGACCTCAAACCGGATATTTCGGTGTGACAAACTCGATCTCGAACATTTGAGCACGATTACAATACTTCCTCTTACTAGGAGTAAGAGAAAGTAAAAATAAATAGAAAGAATATTAAAAAAATAAGAAAATAATATACTGGCCTCAATATACAGATAATTCATTGTAATAATTACTAAATCGATTGTCTAGTTTTCAAAATTGCAGACAGAAATTTAAAACAGCGAATTTACTGTTAACATATTTAAGCGACTAAAAAAAAGAAATCATTTTGTCAGTTGGGGGATAATGTTTCATTTAAAACAAGATCGTTTAAAAATTTCTGGACCGGTTCAAAGAAAAGGCAGGACATTTCAAAACAGAAAGTGCTGGATGTCGTCCTTCTTATTAAGATCGCAATTATGGCAGACCCACCTCCGGATAAGAATACAAATCTTCTTCCACGCAATAAAATTCTACTTAACTTTTTACCGGCAAGTCTGATCTGTGCCATTACCCTTATCCTTTCAATATCACACTTATACCACAGGTATTCCTCTGTTAGGCCCAAACGGCTAATTTGTCTGTAATATGTATTATAAGTACTATTCACAACTGAGTTTACATCAGTACAGACCAAATGATAAAATTGTCTTTTTTAAGTAGTAATTTATCATAACCAATAATATCTATTTATCATAACCATTAAGTAGTAAATAATCATAACCAATGGCTACTAGATAAGATTTTAAATGCGAGTACCAATTAAATATAAGATTTATAAAAGTATTATCAAAATGGGCCAACCTTAAATAAATAGTGTAGTGGTTGCGTTCCGCCACAGAGCTGGAAAAGAGTAGAGACATTTTCCGTGGTAGCCTGTTTCATTTGGTGGTCATCGACGGTTTCGGGCGTTCGCCCATCTTCGGATGGTTTTTTAGGCACAGTGTGACAACAACTCTTAGTGTGAAACTAAGGTTTGCTCTGTGCGAGTCTGTGCTGTCACACTGTCTGAAAAACACATCCTGAAGATGGGCGAACGCCCGAAACCGGTCGATGACCAGAAAATGAAGCAGGCTACCACGGAAAATGTCTCTGTTGATTAAATAATAGATTTTGATTATTCTGCTATCCTCTGACTTCAGCAAATACAGCCACCATCTAAACATTCGTTTAAATATTTTTAAGCGGCAATGAGTTCTTGACGCTTCCAATCTTACATAAGCATCGGGCGTATAAGAAATAAACATATAGTTATGTTACGTTTTTCGGTTTAACTTGAAATTTCGGTTGCTCTGTCACTAAATAAATATAGAATCTGCAGTGGACATTAGCACCACCATTGCAGGTAATGTTTGAAGTGAATATATTGTCCAGAAGATAGCACCAAATAACATTCCACCAGGAGCCTTCTCAGCGCACTACCAGCTTCCGGACAGTGTTCTCTCGTTGCAGACAACACCGGACTGTGAGCTAGCTGTAGAGGTTCCTAGGAAGAGAAAATCTAAGGGCATCTCAGCTGGATTCGAACCCGGGCCCCTCGTATGGGATCCAGTGCGCAATCGGATATGGAAGTTCGACTTTAAAGAATTAGTTTTTTTCTCTCTTTCTTCCAATAATTTATTTGCAACTGTACAATAGAATGCAATAAGCAAATTTGATGAATGTTTAAATGACATGAGAAGAAAATACCCAGTTGTATTACTTCATGGCGTTGAAGTTAATTTAAAAGGTCATGGGGTCACTGACGCTTCAGATGTCGGGATGGATTATGGTTGAGGTTTGATTAGGAAGTTGTTGAGCCAAAGGATTATGGTGATGGGACAAGGAGTTATGGAATTTTTGATAACGGAATCTCATTAGATGGGACACAAATGAAATGGATAGGTCATTATTATGTAAGGTTTTATTGGAGACATAATAAGGAGCAATGGTAATTTTTCGTAGGATTTTGGACTGTAAGAATTGGATACGGTAAACGTTGGAATGCTTAGTGAAATCTCACACCTCTAGTCCGTAAGTCCATATTGGTCGTAGTAAATTTTTGTATAGTGTAAACTTGATATTTTAAAGTAAGTTTAGATTGTTTGTATAAAAATGTATTGAAAGGATACAAAATCGTTTATTTGTTTCCATCCTTTTCAATCTGGTACGAGGGTTCCAGGTTAGTCTTTCGTCCATATATAACCCAAGATAGCGTACTCTATCAGCTAGTAGATAGGGAGTTGTTATTTAATTTAACACCAGCACAGAGGGTATGACGAAGTGTAAACATGGTGTGAATACATTTCTTTTCATTCTAACATTAAACAGTTGCGCATTTTCCATTTTTTTTGCACCACCCTTCTTATTAAAGAAAGATGATCTTGAAGGTGACTGGAGACAATAGTAGGTGCGGTATTGGAGGAAAGAATGGCAGTATCATCAGCGAAGGTTGATGTTACTGAACAAGGATGTAGGGGAAGATCAGCAGTATATAATGCGTATAAAATTGGACCTAGGATACTACCTTGCAGTACTCCAGCTTTCATAGGGAAATAGGGAGAAAAGGAAGAACCCTGAGAGACTTGGCAAAACCGGTCGTCACTCAGGTATAATTTACTACTACTACTACTAATCCTTGGCGCTACAACCCATTACTAGGTCCTAGCCTGCTCAAGAATCCTACGCCATGATTCTTGCATCATTGTTCAGCTGTCTTGCATCATTCGCGACCTGATCCACCATCTTATTTTCGACCTTTCTTTTCCCTCCCGGTTCACCGAACAGCACTCTTCTGGGGATGGCACTTTCTTCCATCCTAACAACGTGGCCTGCCCATCGCAGTCTTGGCAAGTGGATATATTTAGCATCATCCACTTCCGAATACAACTTGCCAATTCCTCGTTGTGACGTAATCATCCATTGTTTATTTTCCTTGACTGGACAAAAATATCTTTCTTAAAATCCTTCTTTCAAAGACGAATAGCTTTTGCTCTGTCGCTTTGGTCATGGTCCATGCTTCACCTCCATACGTCAGAACAGGCTTATTAGCACTTTGTACAGGATACATTTTGTGGTCCTAGATAAATTACGGCTTTTCATGTACCTCAGGAGCCCATAGTAACATTTATTGGCGGACATGAGCCTCTGGTTTACCTCCTGTTTTACATCATTATCCGCCGTTATCACCGATCCCAGGTATTTAAAAACGCAAACCCTTTCAAAGTTGTACTTGTTGACCTGAATGCATGAGTTATACACTCTCGTATCCGTTGTAAGGTACTTGGTCTTATTCTCATTTACTGCCAGCCCCATGTTTCTTGCTGCCCGGTCTAAGGAGATAAAGAATTCTTCTACAGCCGCTGAAGACCTTCCAATGATACAAATGTCATCGGCATACGCTAAGATTTGCACGCTCTTATTGAAGATTGTGCCTGTGGTTTCAATTCTGGCATCTTCCAGGTTGAAGAGAGTGCATGAAAGGGAGTCTCCCTGTCTTAAGCCTTCATCGCATTTGAATTTGTTTGACAGGTCTCCTTGTATCTTGACACGACTGTTAGTGCCAGCCATGGTCGCACGGACAAGTCTTATTAATTTGGAGGGGATTCCAAGTCATACGCTGTCATAGGCAGCTTTGAAATCCACGAACAGCAGATGAATATTGGTGTTGAATTCCTTAGTCTTCTCTAGAATCTCAGATATGATTTAAGAATAAGAAAAATAAGCATTTAAGAATAAGGTTCCACAGTAACCCAGGGTGCCACACCCTGTCGAAAGCTTTGAAGAATTAGTTAAATGAATTTTTCGGAATTTTCTCGTTAAAACGACTTTTTTTTTAATCCTCGAATACTAACTGCACAGATAGAAATGTATCACTTTTATTTAAAACATCCCCCCCCCCCAAAATTGATTTGTTCAGAGGAATGTGTGAATTTTCAGCAAATGTTTTGTTAATGGCGCTCTCTTCTGAACTGTAATGTAATAATTTGAAATACTGCCTGCCATGGGCTAGTAAAATGTAATCCCACCTTCATATTTATCTTAGTATAATAAAGAAAAGTCTGTCAGTTTGGTAATTTTTGTATTTTAGAGGAAAAGTTGTGACAATGTTTCTCACCAAGTTTTTTCAAAATAATGCTTAAAAAAATCTATTTTTATTTTTATGAGTGTAATATTATTTTTTGTACTATCTATGTGCATCTTTTTTTTATAAAATATTAAACAGTTTCGCAAACTGATAAATCAATATAACTGTTTATACAGAGTTATAATAACAGAGCTATGGATCGTTAACTGTTGCCATGGAATTTTATTGTTTTAACAAGAATGGATTCAATACAGTTTTATACATTTTTGTCGATAAGGTTTTTTTAAACATTAATTAGAAGTATTTTTTTTTTTTATTGAATAATATTTTTTTATTACATTTGCCCTTACTGTATTCGCTTTTTAATTGAAAATTTTATATATTCTCCTAAAATAACATTTCATAAATACTGTATGTGTGCGTGCAAACATTATAAGTGTAAAAAAAAATCAGGAATCCAAAATATGAAACTACTGAATATTTTTCATTTATTTGAAACATTATGATACCTATATAATAATATGTAATATACATTAATTAAATGTCTCGCTAGGAATTCAAAGTTTAAAAAAAAAATATCTGATCACCGGAAATGATATTTTACAGAAATCATTTTCTGAATTTAGTGAAATTTTGAAACGAAAACGGTTACTATGGTGACGTTTATACTTTAAACTTTGTGAGGATACCGAATTCTGTCCGAGATATTATGAAATATTATTCGTAAAAACGTCCAGTAAATATTCCTAGTTTGATCAAAATTTATTAATTAGAATTTTAAGGGGGAAAATATCGCTTGACGTTTCAAGTCATATATTACTTTCTCTTATACCTAGTAAGAGGAAGTATTGTAATCGTGTCAAATTTTCGATATCGAGTTTTCACCGGAAATATCCGTTTTGAGGTCCCCTGAGTCCAAAAAAGTTGGTTTTTAGCGAATGGTCTGTGTGTATGTG
>JAAEAF010014853.1:0-64356 GCA_011037195.1 Triatoma infestans
TGATGGGCGAACGCCCGAAACCGATCAATGACCACCAAAAGAAGCAGGCTATCACGGAAAATAACTCCGAAGATGGTTTTAGGCTTGCTATTAGCCCAGTAAATGTATTTATGAACATATTTATCAGATTATAAACATCGTTAAATTCATAGAAAACTACCGAATGGTATTTATTCATATCTCCTATAATAATTAAAGGTAAAGCAATGTAAATATGTACACACACACAAATACAATATTTTAATATAATATTTAAACATATTTTTTCCTTTCTAATTGTACCTTTATTAGATGGGGAGTTTATTAATAAAATTTTGCACGTCCTATCGAAAATACTGCATGGATTATAATAATAATAATAATAATGATAATAATTATTGTAATAAAAATAATAATAATTGTAATTATTATTATTATTATAAAACAAAAATGGATGCACGTTGAATATCTAAATTATTGTATATTTATAAGACAAGGCTGTTATTTGATCCACAGTTCTTAATTAGTGATAAATTTAAGGTGCTGCGTGGAATTTAAGTCAGTTAAGTCAATTTTTGATGACGGCCAATTGTGTCCAATCAATTTAATCTCTCTTAGCAGATGCAGTCTTATATAGTTCAGGAGGAGGATGCTGGAGTCACCATTGTTTGGCCACTTCAACTTGTCATACTGACATAAAAAAATGGTGAACAGAATATTTTAAATTTTGTACATTGATTGGAAAAGCTATCTGATATGTTGTATATTGGGAAAGTGAGTCCACTTCCTTTCCAGTTTCGCTATTTTTTCTTTTTTCCTGGCATGCCAAAAATAATCATAAGCAAAAAACATAAAATATAATCGTACTAACAATATATATGAAATACACAATACAATAACTTCTGAATTTATCATTTATCCATAACATCTTTTCTTTCATTTAAAAGTAACGCAACTTCCTGGTCTTTCCTTTCCGTCAGCATGAAATCGATCAACCAAACAGCTCATTCTTTTCCGTGTTAATTCTTCATCTACATGGTCGATGCATTTCTTCACCTTATAGCCCCCTTATTAGCCCTTCCAGAGTAGATTTCCCAATATTATTATGAATGGAAATTTTCATGCTTCCTTTCCTAAATTTGTTTGTGACTTCCTCAGCATCTTCTTCTTTATAAACCTCATCTGTTCATAGCTTTTGGTTTGTAATTTTTTTAATGATATATGATGATAAAATATATATATATATTTAGTGAAAACTAATAAATTCACAAATTAGTGAATTCCGTAAATCGTAAATTCTTTTGTCTAGCATTAGTACTTGAATGTTAGCCTACTAGAAGGTCTAGGCTAACAAAAAAAAAGACGCAAAATGAACTTTATGTTTATTATAATTAAAATTCTTCATTAGCTTTACAAAAACAAAAACCCAATGTTTATAAAACAAGACAACCACTTCTCCATAGAACGAACTCACCATATCACCCATAAGTAGTTTCATATCAAGATAGGTTTGGGAAATGCTATATATTAATTTATATTTATTTAATTAATTATACAAACGTACAATTTAAATTAATTACTTAAAACTTATTAATATATATTACTAAAGCATGCCGAAAATTAATCGTTATTTTAACTGATGAATATATTAACAATTTTTTTTTTTTTTATAAGACTAATTATCTACCAGCTCGCCATTGTATTATATATATGTATTTATATTTATTTATTTATAAATCAAATATATGCTTCAATTATCTGCTTGGACGATTTGATTATACATGCCACGTGGCTCGAAATGCAGCAAATTGTGAAATCACATAGATATTATTGACGCAGCAGCTGCTCAGAACGAATCAGCCCTACGTTCATGTTCGTAGTACATACTGAAGGTCGTTAACAGGAATATCCATGAGTTCTGACATTGGTTAGCAGCTGCAAAGAAATAACCGGGCTAACTGCGGGTTTGGTCCAAAACTCCATAATGAGTTGTAGTGCCATTGAAAAAATTCTGTTAAGTTATTTACGCCTAAAACCTCCCTTCATTACTGGCTCAAGCGAAAAGCAAGAGATGCAACTGTATAGGAACCCGGGCTCATGCCGTCCCACCTCTAATGAAGCAAAAATGTATACATGAAAATAAAATCATTGTTTTTCTTGTTTTATAGTTCAACTATGACGAATGATATTCTATTTCAATTTTCCCAAATAAAGAATCCAAAATTCCTGATTTTTAAGTTCAAATTACAATGTTTCTTTTATCACATTAAGTAAAAACTGAATTAAAAATATAATGTGATAAACCGTCGCTTATCATATAAAATAATTTTGGGTTTAGTTACTATTTAGATTTTCTTTTTTTTCTTCTTCTTATTATTATTATTGTGGACATTATGACCTAAATTTAAACTAACATAGTACATTGCATTTATCGCAATAAATAATAATAATATGCAAGATTCATAATAAATTATAGTATATATAAAAATAATTAATAAGCATCTCTTCCTAGAAGCTCTACAGCTCACTGACCGGCCATTGATAGTGTTGCCTCGATACGAAGGAACGAAGGAATACTGTCTGCAAGTCAGCATTGCACTGAGAAATCTCTGGGCACTTATAACCATAGACGTTGACACGCCTTAAATTTTTAAAATAGAAATAAAAATCTATGAAATTAAACATAACATATGATATTTGTTTATTTCAAGCAATGCTAATTAAAATATTCCTACACGAAAGTTACTAAATAGACAAATAAATAATCATATCTCAATATTAATCATATAATAAATCCTTACTTTAAGATTTGATTAATATGACTTTTCCTAATCACCTCATTGTTCATTAATATTTTATAATTAACTTCATCTTAATTTTTTATCATTTTCTCCCAAAAGTTCAACGCTGTCCATCTTTAAAGCTTCTACAGTTGTAGGTGTTCTTTTCTTATAATCCGATATTTTTAATAATTTTCCAGGAGTCCCACCCAGTTCTTCCTAAGGCGACCCATATCAATCATTGCTATTTTGTACAAATTACCAAAAAAAATTCATAATTAAATAAGCAAAAAATTAGTTGGCTGGGGCCAAAGAAGAAACTTTTTATTTTTAAAAGTTTATTCGACATTTCGGACACCTTCTTTGGACCAACATTTAACTCTCCATTCGTTCTTAACAGTACATGAGGAAGGATACTTTTAAAAATAAAAAGTTTCTTCTATGACTCCAGCCAGCTAATTTTTGCTTGTTTGATTAACAACGGCCAAACATAATTATTGTTTATATCAAATTCATTATTATTATTTTTTAATTTAATTTAAGGAGTCTCAACATCTGTGGTCATTTGCGCCCGGAGACTTCTCAGTGCATTGCCGGCCTCCGGACAGTGTTCTCCCGTTACAGACAACACTGTCCACCACCGGACAGTGAGCTGTAGGGGCTCCTAGGAAGAGAAAATCTAAGGGTAGCAAGCTGGATTCGAACCCGTGATCTCCGCGTTGCTAGTCCAGCGCTAATCCCTTCACTAAATTCATTATTATTGTATTGTGTATGAAAATGCATTACTTATTAGGCATCATAGGCACCATTGCCCAAGGAAGGTACTGTCAGAAATTTTGCGGTGTCTGTCGGAAGAGATAAAGTTGAAACACAGTAAATTTATGGATAACGATGTCCTTAAAAAACGAGAATACAATTTTTGTAGCGAATTGAGTAATAAATGTTACTTAGTTTGTAGTAAATTGTTTCTTTAGATGGTTCTATTATAATGTTTTGACACTAATTTTCAATGTGAAATTTTTAGACTATACCAAGTAAATTAATTAAATTCCAGATATCAAAAAAATTATGGATTCAATCTTGTTTAACTATCTGAAGCAGCATTATTGCTATATTATTTCTCCTTCCAAGATATTAATCAGAGAAGTGTTACAGTAAAGGGAAAAATGCTCAATTTTTTATATATTCTATTATGCGTTTGGAAGAAAGAAGAAAAAAAAATATAGATTTCTTCGAATTGATCGCTCGGTCCACAAATGCTGGTAAACAAACATTTTTTTCGCAACTACCTGCTTCATTTTGTGATCACCGTTCGGTTTGCGGTCATTGTTCATCACTAGGATGACTTGATATACAATATGAGCGATTAGCAAAGATATGAACACTCACCGGGTCTCCTGCCTTTCAATTTCTATAGACTGAAATAGAATGAAACGATAAAATTCTAGGAAATTGATTCATATATATAAACTTACTCAAAAGGAAAAAGAAAGGACATCTGGATTTTTGAAAAAAGGATTTGAAGGGATTTTTAAAAAAATAGAAATAAATTTTCTTGAAAAAACATCTCAGAGGGAAAGACTTTGTGACAAAATTTATTTTATAGAATTCTATTAACTTTTGGAAAATTCATTTAACTTAGAGTTGCCACAAAAACTTCTTTTAGAAACTTTGTCCGAAATAAATAATTCCTGGACACTTCATTTACTAGAAACTAAGCTCTAAGTGGCCAGTTTATTAGTACTGCAAAATTTGGAAAGGTTTTAAAGAATAAGTTTGGTATTCTTTATCTTGAACCTCAAGATAAATCCAACTGAACTTTAATTTATCAAACATATTTTAATCAAATTTTGAGAACTTATTCTCTAAATTTACTGAATAATTAAAAAAAATTATAAACTCTTATCAGAAACAGTTTGAAATTTCAACAGTCATGTCTAATCGATATAGATATTTCAATACTTACGCAACAGTTTTGACTATAAGGAACTTTATTTTAGATAGATAATTGAAAACTACCAGTAAAGCTTTCTCCAGTTTACTGGGCAGTAATTAATAATTATTATAGGACCAACCTCAGCCTGACTAAACTTTAGGTAAATACAAAAGAGAATAAATAAATTTGTGCTTAATGAAACGGTTCGAACCATGTTGGAAATTTAGTTCAGTATTCTATTTTAAGCTAGTGGAATGAGATGTAAAGAAAGTGGATAAGAACTTTTAGGAGAGGTGATACTAAGATTAAGGCAAGTGAACCAACTTCTTCTCTCCAAAATTGATGAGATGGTAAGAAGTGCGGATTCCAGAGAAGGGTTATAAGATCAGTATGGGAAAGGATACACTTAAAGGGCTAGTGGAGGAAGGCGTACTGACATTATTTGCTTTACTCTGATGGCTCCGAAATTGGTCTTGCCTGCCGACAAAATGAAACTACAACAGAATAAAGGAAGTCCAATAGCTTTAGGGGGAATGTACACTATTTTCTATATGATAACTATTTTAGGTTAAGATCATTGATAACATTCAATGCTGCTGAATGGTGGAAAAGTGGCAGAGAGAAGTTAAAGTGGTGAGGATATTCTCTGATAATCAAGCTGCATTAAAGGCTTTAAATAAGACACACTGGAGTACTAATAGTGAGTGAATGTAAGAAAAGACTTAATGGCTCGGAGGAGCAGGGTAGAGATCTTCTGGTTAGCCAGAACGCGAGTATAGAGGGCAATGAAAGGGTGGACGAGTTGGCTAAATCTATATTCACTTTACCAATTTGGGTCGCTAGCAAATTAGTAGCTGTAGTGGAAGGACGAAATGAAAAATAATAGTTTTTAAAAATAATTTATCTAATTTTGTTAATATATTAGACTGTGAATTTAACTTCAAAAAGAGTGTATTTTAGTGACAGGTACTGTAAATTGGGATCATGGCAAATAGAAAAACAAAGGCACAAAATCCCGGTAGGGTAAACCTTTTGTACAAGAAAATTCCCCCGCTAGAGAGAGAGTAACTCCAAAGAATAGAGAGAGCCATCAGCTTTCAAATAGTTCAGTTCAAAAAAGATAGTCTGTACTCTACCTTCAGACAATACAGTCGTAATTCTGCTTCCAAAGCCAGAACAGTAACTTCAGGAATCGCTTAGTGCCAATGCTAGATATTTGCCTTTATTCTAGATATAATAGTGATATTGTAATATACTTAAATTTACTAAGAGATAATATAATTATTTATAAAACAGTGGTGACTTCCTTATTATTCTTAATACTTCTATCCTTATCTTAACATTACAAGCCCTTTTTTACAACACCGTTCGTGCTACTACAAATACACAATCATCACACCATTACATTACATAGTCGTCACTATAGCAATTTTGTGACAGAGGAGATAAAGACTGGAGGAAAAGGGAATTGGAGAAACACTAGAGAGACAGGGCTGGATGCCTCCAGGCTGAAAGATTTATAAAAGGTAAAAGACAAGGGTGTTCAAAATATCTTCTCTTTCTAAGTATGATACAATTGAGAGTGCTGGTAGTTGTATTGACTGGATAATTACAAAATAGGCAGGCACGACGTCTAGTCCATTGTGTCAGAATTGTTACAATGAGTAAGGAAAACGGTGTAAAACTACCTAGATAGTTGTCCCCGTTTCACAAATCTAGGTTTCGCACAAGTGGGAAAGCAACACTCTCAAGAGAATGTTTGGTGGAGTTTGAGTTTAAAGATATCTTAAGATATTGTAGTCAGACCGGTAGAATGCGAGATTAGACTTCTTAGGAGTAGCATTTTTTTTTTTTAGAACAGAAGTTTTTTTTTGGGGTATAAGAGAGGTTTCATATTGGGTTAGGATCCGCCCCTTCGCGTCGCACCCATCATTAATAATAAATAGCTAGTGGAGCCAACCTAAACAATTCGTAAACTCTTAGTAAAACTTCAGTAACATAGGTAAGTTCGTAAAAGTAAAAATTCCACAAAATATAACATTTTCTCCTTTTTTATGAAACTGTCGTTCTGTCGTTCTGTCGATTGTCAGTTGCAGTTTATAGCTTTGTAATTTACTCAATTGCGACGAAGTCTCTAGCGGTATTTTGATATTTATTTATTTTTTTAAATATATATTTTTTTTATACCCATTTAATATTGCATGCATTACATAGTTTATTTCATTATTTAAACTTATATAATATAAGCAAGAAGCAATTTCGTCGAATTTAATATAAAAAATCAGAG
The DNA here is from genome assembly GCA_011037195.1 of Triatoma infestans. Classification (NCBI taxonomy): domain Eukaryota; kingdom Metazoa; phylum Arthropoda; class Insecta; order Hemiptera; family Reduviidae; genus Triatoma; species Triatoma infestans. Next base: position 6,983 of record JAAEAF010014853.1, read on the forward strand.
ATTTTGTTTGTGTTAGCCTGCTTTATTTTGAGGCGTTCGCTCATATTCAGTATGTTTTTGTAAACAGTGTGATTCGCACTCTTGTACAGAGCAAAAATCATTCACCTTACCGTACAAGAAAATTGATCATAGATTTAAACTATCTTCTAGACTTCCAGGTATATAAACTGATTTTCACCTGTGCAAGTCTGTGATATCACACTGCTTATGAAGACATCCCTAAAGATGGACGAATGCTTGAAACAGCAGGATATCATGGAAAAAATATCTCTTGATGTTTACCAATAAAGCGGTCCGAACAGTTATTAACACTATTATTTTTGTGGGTAAATATCAATCATTAAACAATTAAGTCAGAAAAAATTTATAATAAATGAAGTATGAGGAACTTCTTGCGAGTTTTTCAATCTACATTTTTATTTTACGTTGTCTATTTACAATTTCAATGAATGTTGATTATTTATTGGTTTACTAGTTATTAGATATTTTGGTACAAAGACAATAGAAGTATGTACATAGGAATTAAAGTGTTTGTGCCATATATAAGCCATGTAATAGGAAGTAATTATTTGAACAGGAAGGAGGTTTAAATTGAAAGTTATCTGTTACAAATATATATATATATATATATATATCCCAGGGGGTGGTAATAAAATAGTGATTAGAAGAATTGGCCTTCTTCTCTATAGGCAGACTATCACCATTAGTAACTAGCATTGGCTGGCTGGCCACCCACTCTCATCCTATCACACATTTTCAATCTAACCAATAAAAGAGTGTTGTAAGCTCATTGAACATATAACTCATGGGTTTCTAATTTACTGTGTATACTATAATAATGTGTTATAGATTCTAGTGAGTTAACTACACATTGCAACTCTAAAATAACAGCTTGATACTGTCTTCACTAACAGGGATAAAATATTTCCATTACATTCTTTACAATGAATTAACTCCAGCATTTAATAAACACTAATATTTCCATTCATATATTTTTTTATTGAACATTTATTACATATCAAATAAATTTTGATAAGGTTAATAAGGTCCAATTAGATACAATGATCACTGATTCATAATAAATGAATTCTCTCTTCTTCTTTTTTTTTTAATTAGTAGTCATTGCTTAAAGTGGGCGTATGGTGGCCTACTACAATCGTATTTATTAATGTACTTATATAGAGTGGAATAAGAATTTGTTACAATTTATATGCAATGCAATTATCTCGTGAAGTCCGAGCCTGTCAGATGTCAGATGGGATTTTTATTGGTATTGACGTCATGCTTACCTTTGCCGATTTTTTGGCTGCCGTATCAGTTTCCTATACTATTTTTTTTATCCAACACCCTCGTCGTTGGCCCTCTCGATCATTCGACTCCTCTCCCAGTACCGTGTGCCTTGGTTCTGCAGAGGCGATTCTTATAGGCCTCTTCTCATGTCCTGCGGCGCAGCACATGTAAGTAAGTGGTTCGCATCCATTTCTGCCTTCCGGCACAATGAGCAAATGGCGAATCAACCACATTAATTCTATGTAGATATTTTTTGAAGTAGTTATGTCTAGTGGCCAATCTGAAATATGCTACAGCGCAATGCCTAGGCATGTCACTAGGCAGTCGGGTTAAAGGGTCCATCGCTTGCCCTCTGAACATCGCCGCATGTATTCATTTAGCATTCCCTAGAAGGACTCTGTGGCCATCCTTTTTACGGTGTGTAGTGAAATCCTTTTATTAGGCTGCTGCATATTGCTACTTGCTTTGGCTAGTGTGTCCGCCGACTCATTGCCAGGTATATCGCAACAGCTCGAGATCCACCGGAACACAAAACGTTTCCGATACTAATCGTTGCTTCCCATCGGTTTGCCACGATATTAGGTTAACTTAATTGGAGATCTTATAGGAATCAATCTCGGATATCTCTTGTACCAAAGACAAGAACATTGGACTAGTGAGGTCATGAATCTCTTCTTTTTATCACGGATCGTTTGACATTATAATACAATTTTAAAAAGAATTGGAGTTATTAAATTGTAATTGATTCATAGTATATTATTGTTTATCGTCCTCACGCATCGTATCCGATAATGAATTTATTTGTACCTATGATGGTTGGGGCAGGATTGCTATGATAAAAGATTGTGTTAGAAATCATCCATCATATAGCATATAGAATGCATTTAGGTTTACAAAAAAAAAATCATTCGCCACCATGACTTTTTAGGTCATTTTCTAAAAAATTTCTGACAGCGGAATTGCAAGGTCTTCTCTTCCATTCCCTTAAAATTATATTAAAATTACTATTTGAATTTATAATATCTACTTTAGATTAGATACTCTTTTTTCTCAACAATGTCATCAAAAATGGAAATATGGAGTACACAAGTTTGCTGTATGCAAACAGAATCTGTTCAAATTTCATTCTAAAATATTATAAATAATATTCTATAATATTATATCATTCTGAAAACAACCAAAATTATTACTTGGAACTCCGTTCAGAAAATGTACAAGAGTTTAATATCACAGGAGAAATTGTAAAACACGAGTTGCAAATTTGTTTTTTAAATTTGGTCTCCTTTTTGAAAAATTAACTGAAAAGCGCCGCCATAAACCCAGATAAGTTATTGCTCAGAATGTTGTTCTAAGTTACTTTTTCTTACTCGCATTTTTACATAGTTATTACTGACATAGTTATTTTACATAGTTATTACTGACATAGTTATTTTACATAGTTATTACTGACATAGTTATTTTACATAGTTATTACTGACATAGTTATTTTACATAGTTATTACTGACATAGTTATTTTACATAGTTATTACTGACATAGTTATTTTACATAGTTATTACTGACATAGTTATTTTACATAGTTATTACTGACATAGTTATTTTACATAGTTATTACTGACATAGTTATTACTGACAAATTTTTTGAAACTTATTAATACTTTCTCTTACTCTTAGTAAGAGGAAACAATTCTGTCAAAATTCATCTACCGAAAGTAACACTTTATTTTATTTATTTATTTATTTATTTTTTTTGGCGCATTAACTTCTAAGGCGCCCAGTACCACTTTATTATTACTATTTTTATTTTTATTTATTTATTTTTTTTTTTACTTTTTTGCAATTTTCTCAAAAATGACACGGACGATTTTATTCAAACTTGGAATATCAACTAGTACATTTACAACAATCTAAAACTTTTATTTGAAGCCTTTCTCTGAAAAAAGGGGCAGTTTTGGGGGTTAGGTTTTCCTCTAAAGTGCTATTTCAGTTTATTATAAAATTCTGTCATCTAAATAATATTAACTAGAATTGAATATGTTTATTTAAATATTCAAGAAAATTAGTAAACCGGAAGTGCGCTTTTACTGAACAGTTTTCCAGTTTTCGACGAATTTCATTAAATTGTAGTGCACTAACTATAAAATTTGTCGATTTCAATTTTGAAAACTGGAGTAAGAGAAAGTTGTAGGAGTGTTTCACAGCAGATTTGTTGTACTATTTATTTGTCCTCAATGTTATATCAATGGGGGTATGGTTATATCTATAAATGTACAGTAAGTATATTGTGTTTTATGTAAATCTTCCTATTAGATTATTGCCCACCGCACCCGAACAGATGTCCTTTTGACATCCGTTTTATAATCCTCCATCAGGTTGAGATCCCTGAGGAATCCCAATACCCTGATAGGCTCTAGAGAGGGTAGCTACCCAGGTTCTTGAACCTTCTCTGAGTGGCAGCCTCACAGTCTGTTAGGAGATGTAGTGGAGTTTCCTCCAACTCCCCACAGAATCTGCATGAGCTATCACTTTCCAGACCCAGCTTCGCCAGGTGTCCTCTAAGTCGGCAATGCCCCATAAGAACGAGGGAGCTTGTTCTTGCTCAATTCAATGCAGGCCTCCGATCTCCGTCGGTTATAATTTCCCAAGCAGATCTTGGCCTGCCGCAAACCGGGGAGGGAGTACCAGAGTTGAGATCTCCTCGCCTCTTCCTCCTTCCTAAGATCCTCCAACAGAAACTGGTTGCGAACCCCACAAAAAGATTCCGGCCCTAAAAGCGGGGTCGTAGCACCTATCTTGGCCAGGGCGTCGGCCATCTCATACCCTTCAATACCGCCAGGGCGTCGGCCATCTCATTCCCTTCAATACCAACATGCCTCGACAACCACCAAAGGGTAACCTTATTCTTCCTGCCTAGGTTATTGAGTTTACCTAGGCATTCCCAGACCATTTTAGAGCTGATAACTGATGCACTCAATACTCTAATGGCTGCTTGACTATCGGAAAGGATTACAATCTCCTGATTCCTATATCCCCTATCGAGGTTAAATTGAACGCACCTTCCAATAGCGTGTATCTCCGCCTGGAAGATGCTGGGAAACTTACTCAGGGGTTCCGAGGGTTTGATCCTTGGACCAACCACTCCGGCCCCAGTCCCCTCGAGGGTATTAGACCCATCAGTATACCATTTAATGGCATATTTCTTAATGCCCAACAGAGCGGATCCTTCGCTACATCCACTTTTGGTGCCCAGCTTCAGAGAGAACTTTTTAATGAAGCTGTATTTCTTAATCATGCCATCTCTAGGTAGGTGCCATGTAATGGGGCCCAAAGATGAAGATAATCTCTCCCCAACCCCTAGGCCCCTTCTCCCCCTGCACCAGCCCTAGAGATCCTGAGAAGAACTCCCTTCGCCGCCCTTTCTACCACTAGATGCGGAGGTGACAGATTGAGGATAACCTCAATCCAGGCGGTGGGCAAGTCCGCATAGCACCCGTCATGATAAGCATGCGGGCAGCTGTGTCTTGTCAAGGGTCCCAAACCTTTGTCTTCCCAAACCATGCCAGTGCGCCGTAGATGATAACCGGTCTCACCATCATGGTATACATCCACCGTAGGATACTCGGGGGGCATCCCCAGGATTTGCCCGCCATCCTCCTACATATCATAATAGCACCAGTGGCCTTACTAACAATAGAGCTAATCTTAGAAAACCACCCCTAGAGACATTAAGAAAGAAAAATGTTTAGTAAGGTTGCAAGATTTTCCAATTCTGTTCATACTCGAAATTTTTCAGAAAATCTCAAAATTTTAGTTTCCAATGATATCGAAAATTTGATACGGTCATAATTTATTATTGTTCCTCTTAACTGCAGTAAGAGGAAGTTATATCATAGAAAATACCAACATAATAACTTTCTTCAATAATTAGGTAAAATATTTATCCTTATCTCCCAAATTAATTATTATTCTTACTAATGAATTCTTCATTTTGGAAACCTAATAATTGAAGGACATGAGAAAAATTTATTTAAAAATGAATAAACAGATTCATAGAAACAACAACAATGTATTAAGTAATTAATATGCTTAACCATGTTTTTCTGTACAGTATAACAAATAATTATTATGAATGGTTCTAGCAAACATGAAGTAATCGTGAGTAAAATTCTAGGGCACTAATTAACAAACACAACAATAAAAATTATTTCAACATACCAACAATAACATATGCCACTTAATTATTTATACACAATGCTGTATTGATAAAATTTAATTGAAAATTATCTAATTAAATAAATAAATAAATAATCATTCTGTGTTATATTAAAACAAAATTTTAGGTCAACGAAAAAATAAGAAATTTGTTTTTCAGTTTTATTTTATTTTTTTTATTAATTAATTACCTCTAGTGAAACTAACTTTTTTTTTTATTATTTATGGTAATAAATAATATCAATAATATTTATTACATCTCATAGAACTATATGATCTTATTTTTTGTAATCAGGCCCCCCCAATATATATTTTTTAAATTTAGGGCGCGACAACAACTATGACCATTGGCGCCCAGAACTTTCTCATTCAGTCCACTGCCGCCCAAGAAGAATATTTTATTAAATTTTGGGATTTCTGATATATGATTTGCTAGAAAGTTACGTGGTTTTTTATTAAAAAATTATTTGGACTTCCTGCATACACTCCTTAACTAGATGCTCTTCTAGAAACTTCCTCCACCCTTCTTCATGTATTTACATTGAATTTGCATTTCAGAAGTATTAATAATATCATTAAACTCCCACATTATCGAATTCGATTCTCGAATCCTAGCACAGGAAGTTGTTAAGAATAATGTATTTTGGTTTAGAGAATGGGTGTCCTTGGCACAATAATATCTTGCGAGTTTGATCCAGGTTAAGATAGTTTTGATAAGTGGCAAGTTCAGTTGTCGGCCATATTGCAATGTCTGAGAAGGAGGCATTTATAAGGAAGTCTTTGCTGCTGTCCTTGTATAGAGAATTAAATTATTCTTTAGACGTTTTAAAATTAGAGTCTAGCACAGTGGAAGTTTCACTCGTGGATTGGGGTTGGTTTTTTTAAGTTACGATGTGAGCTACTTTATTTGAATTATAACACTTGGTATGAAAGTGACCCTAGTTGCTGCTCTTTGTGTAATCACCGCGAGAGGGAGGATATATTCCACTTTTTTGGGGTTTGTCCGATACTATCTGAATTCATATATCTCTATTTAGGTGTGTAACATTATCAGAAGCTAGTTCAGCTTCTTAATGGGCACAATTTTATTGCACAGCAATCATGGATTTAAAGCCAAAATTTAAATTTACTTAAAGAATTTAACTTTAGTTTCCATTATTTAGTATCTATATTTTTCTTATGTAGTTTGAATTAAAGTTTCACTTTTATTTAATAAACTAATATGATCAGCCCTGTTTCTATTGTTGTATTCCATTATCTTTAATTTTTCATTCTGTAATTTCTCTTTTTAATTAAAATCATTAGCTATGTACATTTGATTTATAACAAAATAATATAGATATTTTCATAATAATATTCCTTTCTTTTTTCTGATCATCTTTAAGCGATTAACATTTATCAATTATTTTATTTTTATTTTTCATCCTCATTATCGACTTCCGACAGACGGTTTTACCATGTCGTCGAATGTCAAGAATGTATTTTTGTATTAATTTTGTCATTGTGAAATATACTATTATTATTATAATTAATATATAATTAAATAACATAGTCCTATTTAAATGTTATTTTTCTGTAAATATAAAACGGTTTGATTTCATAACTGATCTACCGGAACGATTCAAGTTTCTTGTGGGTCTCGATATATTTTTAGTTTTCGCGAATTTGTCCACATTTCAGTAGATTCTTGATTCAGATTAGTTTCTGCCAAGATTCTACGATATCCAATAGAATTGACTGTTTGGTGATCATTTTCCTGATTAAGTTTCAAGACAGACGAGATTTTGACGGCATTCCATTTTTACCTAATAGATGTTGGCGGTTTTTTTCTGTACAGGTATTCAGGAGAATGTTTTCTCCTTACCGACAATATTGTCCTTCATTGTCCAGTGGACTGCAGAGTTTTCGAGGAAAACAAAACCTACGGTTAAGCATTGGACTCGAACTTGGGACCACCACTTGGAAGTACAGCGCCCTACCACTGAGCTAATCCCACAATACATCTCAGCTTTGCAGTCCGCGTCCCTAACCAATCCTCCTTCTTATAATATATTTGCTCACCTATTTTTAATGATTTCAATTCCTTTGCAATTCTGGTGTAATGTCTCCTAATGTTTTTTTTGCTTTTGTTTGATTAATTCTTGATTGTTTGATTTAGTTTGATTAGCCATTTTTCGTAATTGAGATATTTTGTTCTTAGACACAGACCAATCGTTAAATCATATTTTTTCTCTACCCTTGAGGAACTCGAAGCTCAATTTCCTGTGAAACTCAACTTTGAAAGTTCAAAAAAAATGTACTCTTATCAACTGTAAAGGTTATGTGAATAGATTTTCAAATAATTAAACAAATACCATGTTAAGAAAAATTGTATTTTTAATAAAATAAATTTTAGGTAGAATAATGTATGTAATTTTATAAAAAAAAAAACAGCCAGTTTTTGCAAGCCGCGATTTGCTGAAGCCTTGCTTGATACATTAATTAAAACTAATTAAAAGGAAGCTCATGGTTACTTTAGTTTATGAATCTTGATCTAAATACAGCCAACAATTTTGACCTGAACAAAAAAACATATCTTCCATTAAAATCTTGACAATGAAAGCGATTTATTTCATTATTATATTAGTAACTAAAAACTAATTAGTTTCATAAATACAGGATGTACATATAAAAATATATAACTGGTAGGATGGTTGATAATGTCAAATAAGTTAAATAATGATCATAATAACACTGTTTTATGATAGTTGTCAAATTTAATGTTATAATACAGTTGTTATGACGTTAACTAGATTGTTATGAATTAAACGTAATAATAATCCTTTCTCACATTAATTAAAGTATTCGTTAAAAAAAAACAAAAAATCTGATAAAGTCTATTAATTTTATTTAAACTTTAATTGCTGTTAAAAGTAAAGTTTTTGTATAATAAATTTTAATTATTAAATAGAAATGAGTAATCATAATAATAATAGACCTAGATATTAACAGTGGATAGTAACAGGGATTAGTAGTATGAAGTGTAGGTTATTCACGGATGTGTATACCTCTCAAGCAACATATCACCCACATCCGGTTGTAAGTACATCCCTTCCAACATTATCGGTTCACTAAATAGTGTCATAATGGACATCAATTCTATGTCCAACAGACCAGAATACCTTGTCATCCCCCCATTATATATATATAATATGTTTGCGGATGTGTGTCTGTAATGTTTATGTACTATTATATTTATATTAACTGAAATCAGTTTAGATTTATTTTAGAATTATGTCCATAATAAATTATTGTAATAGGGCTGCTCTTATTCCGATTTAGTAGACAGTTATTTATTTATTTATTATATTGTTAACATGTTGGCCGAATATGTAAAGAAGTTAGAAAAGTTCTTTTATGGAATTTTCTAATATTTGTATCAATATAATTTTTAATATATAGTATCTATAATATATGTAATAATATTTTCAATCTATAATAATAATAATCATTCTGTTGTATTTATCCCGCACTTTTACTCGAACAAAAATGGATTACAGGTGCGTAGTAGTTTACTTAAACGCGGCGTCAGTCAATCTCATAAAAATCCGTAGATGTACTACATAACTCCTGTATCAGAATAAGTTTAGGAGCCCACCAAACTGCTCAACTTTACTTATATGTTGTTTTTCTTTTTCAGTTTTCTGAAATTTTCTTTATAAAAATACTAAAAAAAACAATGTCCGGAAGGAGTAGTGACTTTGGACTTTTTTCTAAATTGCTAACTCATTTTTTTTTTTTTTTTAAGACATCTTGAAGTACTATTGAGGGCCAGCTCAACGGTTAATGACTAGTTTCTGATCATTACCAACAAAAAAATATACTCTGACTGACGGAAAGCATTTCCATCTGCTTTTATTAAACTAAAACAGATATGATATTAAATCCAGAGTTAGGGAAGGGAATAGCTAAGTGGTTAGCGTAGTGGACTCCCACGTGGAGGACCCGGGTGCGATTCCAGCTGTGCTACCCTTAGTTTTTTTTCTTCCTAGGAGCCTCTGCAGCTCATTATCCGGTGATGGACAGTGTTGCTTGCAACATCAATGCACTGAGAAGGCTCCGGGACCATAGATGTTGACGCGCCTTAAATTAAAAAAAAAATTCTCAGATATGGTTTATATCACAAGACCGATTTTTTTTTAAGTTTTCTGAATATGGGCGAGCGCTAAAAACTGCTCGATGACCACAAAATAAAATAAAAACAACGGAAAAAACTAAGGCTGTCATTGTGAATCCAACCATCTTTTCACGCTTACTGATGCAAAAAAATATCTTCTGAAAAATCATTGCCAAATTTAGTGGTGTTTAATTTTTCGGGAAATATAGAGAAGAATCTATTCTATTAATTTAGTCCATTTGCCTTAATTAATTAGTAGTTGGCCTAATTTAAATAATAGCCACAGAGTGCATTATAGTAATAAATAGTGATTAGTGCTCTAATGCAGGTCAATGTACAAGAAATTTCTCATGAAATACTGCTAGACTATAGCGGAAAAATTACCAGGAAGTAATAATTATAAAACGTTTTATGTAGTTTGATACAATAAATGTTAATACAATAAACGAAAATAACGTTACTCGCTCATCAACTATTAGGTATTCAATTTCTAGGCGTAATCTTTTTACAGCTAAAAAGTCATAACTGATAACGCAGGCCACACTCTCAACGATTTCATCAAACGTTGTGTATATTTGATGTCTCAATATCATCTAAAACACTTCAACCAGATATTCAGATATACAGTTTGAGGTATAAAATTCATAGAAGCGAAAAGCGTTCAGGATATATTCATAGTACTATTCAGCACTATATGGATGCAAAAAGAGTACGGAAATGCCAACTCAAACCATTAAACATTGTCAGATTTTATTTACATTAAAAATCTTCAGTTATTAACTTATCGCGGTAAGTATCTTAGTATACCGCTATTGTCTTACAAAACAACTTATATCCTATCTAAGCAGATAATACCAAATATACGGGAAACGTACATATAGGATAGGAAGCTGGGACTCATCTACTGCAAAAAAAAGTCTTTCCTGCATTACCAAAGCTTTTTAATATTGTGATTGTATCAAATGCTCGAAATAGAATTTTTTCAACGAATATACAAATTTTCGTATCACCTGCATACCTGAAAAAGCCGATTTTTAGAAATTGTATGTATTCAGCATATTTAAAAACAAAAAACAGACAATTGCAGAAACAAAATTCATATTCACTTAGATGCTACGAGGGGGTATGTCAGCAAGTTTTTGGTCAAAATCGTTGGTGGGAATGTAAAATTTTACTGAACGTTTTTTCAAGTTTTTGCGATTTTCTCAAAAAACCGCTCCAAAAAGTTTATTCCTTGTATATGTACTACATCTATGTAGATCTTCTTTTTCTCTTCTTTTTCTGAGACTCTTATGCCTTTCAGCGTCGATCCAGATATCATGCCTCTAACCCATCCATTCCACTTGTCTCTATCCCTGAGTCATTCTTTTCATTGACGACGTCGACTTTCCTCTTTTTACCCCTTAGGTGCTCAATATATTCCAGGATACCCTATCCTTGGCCTTCCTCTGGGCAGTTTACCTGCAATTCTGACCTCCATTAGACATCTCACCCTATTATTTTTATCTCTTCTGCAGACGTACCCAAACCATTTCAGCTGTAGCGTCTCCATCTTTTTCAGTAGGAGTTACATTTCTGGGCTACTTCTTATTCTTTCATTTCTTATCGTGTTCCGCCTAGTCTAACCTTCAATAAGACGCAGAAACCTCATGTCTAACATCGGCCATGATTCGATCCCATATTGGAGAAGTGGTAGGTAAGCCGTCTTAAAGACTCAAGATTTAAATTCATTGGTTTACTTACTTCATTTTTACCTATAATCTTATTACTGATTTAGGAGTAGGTTTGGTTGACAGCTCTTACGGAATTCAGTACTTCCGATTCTATTCTACCATTTAGGCTTATGATTACACCCAGGTAATACTTTTGAACTTCATGCTCGGTATATAAGAAAAGTTTTGGGTATGGACCGGCACAGATATCCCCGCATAGTTGCTGAGGAAATTATAAAAGAAGGTATATCCTGGGCCGGCAGATGGAGGGACTTGGCTGGGAAATACGGAGTATCGAATAATTTTAACATGACTGATTGCGCCACCCTTGATCCTCAGATTAGAAGTTTGGTAGACCACATGAAATTGAATGCAAGGAATAAGTTTAAAGAAAGAGCAAACTCTACACATAGGTTTACAATTTATAAATTGTTAGATCATGAGGTGAGATGTACTAATATACTTGGTAATGTAGATGCCCTCAATGGTTTATCTTCGGTAGCTGGGTTCTGAGACTGAGGAGAGAACTGCTAAAGCTTAATTATAAGTCCTATGACTCAGTCCAATGACGAATGTTCTCTATATGATCTTGGAGAGAGGGAGGATACTTTTCATTTTGTGGGTACCTGACCTGCCTTGTCGCCAATTCGTTTAGCCGTCTTTGGGGAAAGGTATCTCTCTTTGGGAAGATTTGTGAATTTGCTGAATGGATTGGCCCCAACTGATACGTTACGCAATTGAATCTTGGAAGTTTCGAGGAAAATTTCTAAATTAACTTTCAGCCTAAGTAGCTTCTTTTGAGAGAAACTCTTGTTTTAATGTTAGTATTAGTGATACTCTAATGTCAGTAAGTTAGTATTAATATTTAGTAAATGAGGGATAATTTATTTTATTTTATTGTTTATTTCTATTTTTATTTTTATTTATTTTTTTTGAGATTGTATGGTATGTAATTTTATTAAATTTCTTGAGCGTTTATTTCCCCTCTGAATCATACTTATACTTTTTTTCATTTATATGTTTCAAACTCCGGCATACGGTAAGAACCATGCCGATTTAAGATTTTGGTTAAATTATAAAAAAAGTGTATTCTTGTAATGTTTTCTGTTAAATAAACTTTAATTACTACTACTACTACTACACCCAGGTATTTGAATTCCTCCATGTAGATTTTAACACATTTTATTTGAGACATTTTTTCTAGGAAAACTCATTTTTTGTCTGTTCTGGGGGTAGGGGTGGGGGTGGATGATATTAGGCTTTCCTCTAAACTGCCATTTAAATATATTATAAAATCAATATAATATTAAAAAGAATTAAATACATAGCCAAAATTTAAGATTTGAAGAAAATTCGGCTGACGGTGTGAATAAAATCAACTCGTTTTTCTATATAATGGATATGAGAAGGAGAGAGAACTAGAGGTTTTAGAGAAATAAACTAGAATATATACTAAACACTGTATAATGAATAGAACAAACAAACTGCAAGAGCCTTCAACAGTATATAGAAGTTACGTAGCGAGAGATATGTGTATAGACAGACTGTTTGAGTGATGAGAAGGTAGAAGATGGTTGCTGACTGGTTGTTAAATGGTCGTAAACTGTGCAAAAAAAAAAAACGGTGTCCTGTGTCGATCTATTTATATGAATTAAACTGTCCCTTTCAAGTCTAGCCTAAATGGGGAGTAACTAACATTTTTGATACATTTTTGATACATTTTTGTGTTTCTCCACTCTTTGGATCACATGAATCTATAGTGATTCGGATCCCATTACATCTACATAACGACTCTAAGTATTTTCTTTAAATCTGGTATAGCAAATACAAGTTTATTGGACACTTTTTTCTGAGAAAATTAATTTTAGAGATGTTTTTGGAGCTGGAGAGGTATGATGGCTTCTTTCGAAAGGTCGTTTTAATATAGGCTTAGAATATTGAAATCAATATATATTTAGAAAGAAGAAAATTGAAGAAACTTTGTCTACTATTACTGTGTAATTTGTTGGAAGAGAAAATCTTAAGAAAGTTTAAAACCAGATAATTTTTGTTTAAATCTTCCACCCAAAATGATGTTAGTTATTTAGCAAGTGTATAGCATAGATAAATAATGATACTAACCTCATACAATAGTATTAATTTTTTAGGAAAACAAAAAGGGTTTTATGAAAGAAAAATTATCTTTATATCTGCTAGAAAAAAAAAAATCTGGTGTGAAACACTCACACAACTTTCTCTTTTACACCTGTTCTCAAAAAATTATAATTAACAAAATTGAAATTGACAAATTTTATAGTTAATGTATCACATTTAATGAAACTCATCGAAAACTGGAAAACTGTTCAGTAAAAGCGCACTTCCGGTTTACTAATTTTCTTGAAACTCGGAATTTTGGCCATCTATTTATTTCTAATCAATAATTTTGTTTGGATGGTAGAGTTGTATAATCAACTATGATTACAATCTTAGAGAAAAACCTAACCCCACCCCTCCCCTAAAAGTGAACTTAAATGAATTTTCTAAAAAACATAACCCCACCCCTACCCAAAAGCTTCCTTAAATGGGTTATCAGGAGAAATGTTTCAAATAAAAGTTGTAGCTCTTGATATGTGCAGTTCACATTCCTAAAATAAAAAAATTGTTGAAGCTGTTTTCGAGAAAATATCAGAAAACTGAAAAATACATTTCGATAGAAACGCACCTTAGGGTCATCCGATTTTTTCCAAACTTGGAATTTCAACTACATATTTAATTCTAATTAATATTATTTAGGTGACAGAATTGTATAGTAAACTGAAATAGCACTTTAAAGGTTAACCTAATTCCACCTCACCCCCATAACTGCCCTTAAATGAATTTTCCCGGAGAAATTTGTTAAATAAAAGTTGTATATATAGTTGATATCCAAGTTTCAAGAAAATCGTCAGAGATATTTTTGAGAAAATGGCAAAAAAGTAAAAAAAAACTAACTAGTAAAGTGGTACTTCCGGTTGAGTAATTTTGACAGATAACGTACTGTCAGATCCCATGGTGGTACCTAAACGGAATATCAAGTTTCAACTTTCTACGGTTTTTCGTTTTTGAGCTGTGCTGTTTACACACACCACACACACACCCTTTTCTAAAAACCACTTTTTTAGACTCAGGGAACCTAAACGGATATTTCTGGTGAAAACTCGATATCGAAAATTTGGCACGATTAGATTACAATACTTCCTCTTACTAAGAGGAAGAGAAAGTAAAAAAAAAAAAAAAAAACTAAATTAAATAAAAATGTCGGACCTGTACTTGTGAAATTAGTACATAACTAAAAACTAATTCAGTTCAGAGAAATACATAAATGTTTTCCAATTTTCTTTTATAATACCTACAAATAAGTTTTAGTAATTCGGACATCTTGTCTTGTAGGGTTTTCCAAATTTTGTTTTCGAATTGATAAACATATTTATAAAACATCTCAAGAAGAAAGAGAACCCAAGGAGAGAAGGGCACTCTTATTTTTAAAAACATAATTTTCAGACTGGGATAACATTAAATAATACGTACTTAAATCCATTCTCATTTCTAGACTGTTGAACAAATGCAATCTTTTCTCTTCCCATTATTAATAATAGTCAAAGAAAGTAATTAAATAATGATAACACTTAATTAAATCAGACAATATTATTATTTTGAAAATGTGATGATGATATTATAAATAAATTTAAAATAATGAATTCTAGATTGTTATTACTAGTATGGAGCTTAGTTATTATCCTAGTATTAACTAAACTAGATTATTGTGGCAATATGTCAGGGAAGTATGTTTCCTTCGGGATGACTGTATCAATTTATATTAAACATTATCTTCCAAGTTTTAGCAATGAATATATTTTCATATTCCCATTGGTGTACCGGTAGTTTTAAATGAGAAATAGTACCCATAGGATTAAAACATTATTGTAATAATAAACATTTATAACTTAGTTTAAACTTATTAACTTACTATACAATATCATCGTATTATAACAATTTTTATCACTTATAATGTAATCCTATAAAGAAGGATAAGTTAAAAGGAAAATTCTCATGCTTTTACTATCTTTTACTTCTAGTAAGAGGAAGTATTGTTGTCACGTCAAATTGTCGATAAGGAGTTTTCACCCGTTTTAAGATACTCTTTTTAGAAATTGGCATTCTGTGTATGTCTGACTGTCTATCTACCTGTGGTCAGCATAATTCAATTAAAATATACATCACACAAAGTTCAAACATTATATTTCATTTAGGTTCTACAAGGGAACTAGATAGTAAGATTTCTGTCAAAATCGGAAATACTTCAACCGGAAGTACCACAACACTAAATAATTTTTTTTTAATGTTTTTTGGCGATTTTCTCAAAAATTGGTTAGCCGGAAGTATGTTTTTAATGAACTGATTATTACTTTCTCTTACTCCTAGTAAAAGGAAGTATTGTAATCCTGTCAAATTTTCGATATCGAGTTATCACCCGGAAATATCCGTTTTGAGGTCCCCTGAGTCCAAAAAAGTGGTTTTTAGCAAATGGTGTGTGTGTGTGTGTGTGTGTGAGTGTGTGTATATGTATGTGAACGCATAGCTCAAAAATGAATAGAAAGTTCAAACTTGATATTCCGTTTAGGTATCACCATGGGATCTGACTCTACGTTATCTGTCAAAATTCCTCAACCGGAAGTACCACTTTACTAGTTAGATTTTTTACTTTTTTGCGATTGTCTCAAAAATGGCTCCAACGATTTTCTTTAAACTTTAAACATCAACCACACATACAAAGAGCTACAACTTTTATTTGAAACATTTCTCCGGGAAATACATTGAAGGGCACTTTTGGGGGAGGGGTGGGTTAGGTTTCCATCTAAATTGCTATTTCAGTTTATTAGACAATTCTGTCATCTAAATAATGTTAATTAGAATTAAATATGTTGTTGAAATTCCGAGTTTGAAAAAATCGGATAACCGGAAGTGCGTTTACTTTACCACTTTACTAAATGATTTATTCACTTTTTCGCAATTTTCTCAAAAATGGCTTCGAGACGATTTTTTTGAAACTTAATGTATAAACTAAACATGCAAAGATCTACATCTTTTATTTAAAACATTTCTTTGGGAAAATTTTTTAAGGGCACTTTTAGGGGATGGGGTGGGGTTATGTTTTTCTCTAAAGTGCTATCATAGTTGATTATACAATTCTATCATCCGAACATAATTAATTAGAAATAAATAGATAGCCAAAATTCCGAGTTTCAAGAAAATTAATAAACCGGAAGTGCGCTTTTACTGAACAGTTTCTTCAGTTTTCGACGAACTTCATTAAATTTGATACACAAGCTATAAAATTTGTCAATTATAATTTTGAGAACTGGAGTAAGAGAAAGTTGTGTGAGTGTTTCACACCAGATTATTTTTTTTTTTAGTTTTCTATCACTTTTCTTGATAAAGATACTAACAAATTTTTCTCTACTAACAAATTTTCAACTTGATGTAGTCATAAATAACACACAGACTTATCACTTCTGTTCAAAACATTTTCCCAAAATACTGGATTTTAATGATTTGATTGGAGGGGAGGGGAGTTCTGCAAGGTTAATATGCTACCCTCGTTTGTAGTTTAGGTTATGCAGACATAGATAATATTAAAAACCAATTAAATTTGGTAAAAAATTCCAAGTTTCAGGGATATTTCTCAATAATTATATGTAAAATTAAGAGAAAGTACTGGGTGTTTCTCATTTTCAACAACAGATTTTTTTTTTTTTTTCACTTTTTCTTTCATCTAAACTTATCTGGAATAGTGACCCTCGATGGTTACCACACTCAGTACAACATGCACTTCGACAGAACAGTACACAATTCACTTAAACTAAATACAATCTATCCTTTAAGACAGGGACAAACACAGTAACCAAGGTCTCCGTCATTGGTGTAGATTGTAGATTATTGTAGGTGATTATTGCACTGCGAACTGAAAGATCTATTGTGCCCCGCGGAGCCTTCTCAGTGTACTCCCGGCCTCGGAGGAATATTCACTAGCTACAGACACAACACTGCCAATCAGAGCTGCAGAGTCTCCTAGAAAGAGAAAATCTAAGGACAGAATGCTGGATTCGAACCCGGGACCTCCGCGTTGCTAGTCTAGCGCGTTACCACTGAGCTAATCCCTTCCTTCTCCCTTGGCTTTTGCCAATTAACTAGGGACGAAGACACTACTTTGGGTACTGTATTTGTCTGTAAAATGTAGAGTGAGTTTAAGTGTGTTGTGTACTGTTCTGACGAAGTGCATGGAATATTGAGCTATGGTAACCCATGGGGTCGCTAGTCCCCAAGTAATTACATGCAACAGATAAGCTGACAAGGGAGAAAGAAGGAAGGGATTAGCTCAGTGGTAGCGCGCTGGACTAGCAACGCGGAGGTCCCGGGTTCGAATCCAGCATTCTGTCCTTAGATTTTCTCTTTCTAGGAGACTCTGCAGCTCTGATTGGCAGTGTTGTGTCTGTAGCTAGTGAATATTCCTCCGAGGCCGGGAGTACACTGAGAAGGCTCCGCGGGGCACAATAGATCTTTCAGTTCGCAGTGCAATAATCACCTACAACAATCTACATTCTACACCAATTCACGGACGGATAACTTAGTTACTGTGTTTGTCCTTGCCTTACAGGGTAGAATGTATTTAGTTTAAGTATATTGTGTACTGATCTGACGAAGTGCATGTGTACTGAGTTGTGGTAACCCGCCGGGGGGTCACTATTCTAGATATGTTTAGATGTAAGAAAAAGTGAAAAAAAAAAAAAAAAATCTGTTGATGAAAATGAAAATCACCCACTACTTTCTTTTAATTTTACATATAATTATTGAGAAATATCCCTGAAACTTGGAATTTTGTACCAAATTTAATTAGTTTTTAATATTATCTATGTCTGCATAACCTAAACTACAAACGAGGGTAGCATATTAACCTTGCAGAACTCCCCTCCCCTCCAATCAAATCATTAAAATCCAGTATTTTGGGAAAATGTTTTGAACAGAAGTGATAAGTCTGTAAGTGTGTTATTTATGACTACATCAAGTTGAAAATTTGTTAGTAGAGAAAAATTTGTTAGTATCTTTATCAGGAAAAGTGATAGAAAACTAAAAAAAAAAATAATCTGGTGTGAAACACTCACACAACTTTCTCTTACTCCAGTTCTCAAAATTATAATTGACAAATTTTATAGTTTGTGTATCAAATTTAATGAAATTCGTCGAAAACTGAAGAAACTGTTCAGTAAAAGAACACTTCCGGTTTACTAATTTTCTTGAAACTCGGAATTTCAGCATGCTGCCCTTAGATTTTCTCTTTCTAGGAACCTCTACAGCTCATTACTGATTGGCAGTGTTGTCTGTAGCTAGTGAACACTGCTCCGAAGCAAGCAGTGCACTGAAATGGTTCCGCGGGGCACAATTGATCGTTCAGGTCGCAATGCAATAATCCTCTTTAACAATCTAATCTAACATTATCTAAAAAAATTTCAATTATTTCATATTCGATTGAAAGCGGGGTTTATATGCAATTTATTTCCACTCCTTTCTTAGACAGAAGTTTTATTAGATTAATCACTAATTATAGATTATTACTTTCTCTTACAGCTAAAGACTAATGTACTTTCGATTAGTGTCAGAATTTAGAAATTGAGTTTTCTTTTCTAAAAAAAAGTTTTGTGATTTGTTGAGCTGAAAATAGTAGTTTTTCAAAAACTCAGTGTGTATGTGTGCGTGTATGTATGTTGTGTGTGTATATTTATGCATGTAGTGAGTGTAGTTGCATAAAGCATAAATCAAAAATAAAAAATTGCAGGTAATTTAAACTTTTGAAATTCCTTTGCTGATCACCAAAGGATCTGAAGGAAATTTTCAGTCAAATTCCTTTTTCTGGAAGGAGCCCAGTTTTATTTCTTTTTTTTTTTTTAATAGGAACGTCGAAATCTAAAATCACTGAAATCTGGAGCCTTCTTAGTGCAATGCCGACCTCCGGGGTTCCTAGGGACTGTAGAAGGTTCTAGAGTGAGAAAATATAATAGCAGCACGGCTGGACTCGAAATAGAGACTTCCGCGTTTCAAGTCCAGCTACAACTGAGCTAATCCCGCCCCAAGGAGCCAAATTATTAATTGGGTTATGGTTTTTCTTTTTTTTTTTTTAATGAAAATGACCGCAACAACATTCTTTACTGAAAGCGAACTACATAAGTAGTTACAGAAGTCTGTTGCCCGCAAGGGGTATCTAATGCGTGCAGTTACTTGGCGAGTAGTGACCCCACAGGTTACCACAGCTCAGTACTCTTTGCACTTCGTCAGAACAATATACAATACCCTTAAACTAAATACACTCTACACTTTACAGTGAAGGACAAACACAGTACACAAACTAGGGTGTCCGTTCCTAGTTGATCGGCAAAACTCAAGGAAGAAAGAAGGGATTAGCTCAGTGGTAGCAACTTAGGACACTGGACTAGCAACGCGTAGGTCCGGGTTCGAATCCAGCATGCTGCCCTTAGATTTTCTCTTCCTAAGAGCCTCTCTACAACTCACTGACCGATGATGGGCGTTGTCAGTAGCTAGAGAACGCTGCGTGGAGGCTGGCTGTGCATTGGAGAAGGCTTCGGGGGGCAATAGATGTTTCAGTTCCCAGTGCAATAATCCCCTACAACAGTCTACAATCTACAGAAGTTTGTGTGCTTTCAAATTTTTATTTCGGTGAGAGGTATTAGGCGTCTCTTTCTTTAAAATCCTATTTCAAGACAATGCACGAATTTACTAACTAAGATTTCCTAATATTAAGATCTTATATTATATTGGGAAAAATTAAATTTGTTGTCAAATTTCTGAGTCTGAAGAATATCTCTCATCTGATTGAAGAGCGCCTTTACTGAATGGATTTTTAATTTTTTAAGGATTTTCCAGAACTTCTCCAATGAATTCCATTAAACGTGGCACTCCATATCTATATATTAGAGATTTATGACTTCTTTTTTTGGAAATTTTCCTCCAAAAAATTGATTTTTTATAGTGGTTGAAATTAGGCGTCACATTTCCAATTAAAATCTCATTTTAATGAAGTCTATCATATCCACATGGATAACATTAAAAGCACTTCCAAAATGTTTAGCAAAAATTGTAATTGTTTCGAAGGCAATTTTTCTATTAGAATTATAATTATTGCAGCAAAAGAGATTGTCGTGTGAATATGACACAAAAAGGTTTTTATTTTAACTTTCTTGCAGTCTACGTAAAATGAAATGAAAAATACACGTAATAGTGACAAGAGCATTTTTGTAATTAAGATATTGTATACATTAAACACTTGTTTTTTTTTTTTTCTCCAATGATTATTAGACATAACTTAAAAAAAAAAAAAATTAATAACTACTCGATTGGGCGGTATAATGAAACATTAATATAATATCTAACTTATCATTTTCTTGTACGATAAGTATAATTCAAACCCGTTAAATGAATGCTTTTTCTTTCTATTCTCTCCCAGCAACCCCCATCGCTTCCCCAACTACCTATTGGCCATACAAGTATATGTAATTTAAGCTTAATTACAGTTTGTCTTTTTGTTAAAATTTTGTTTTCATTTATGATTGGTAATTTTTATGTCACAAGTATTTTAATTAAATATTGAAACTCTCGGTATTGCTTAATTAGTTTCCAGTGTTTTTCATGTCATATTTTTTGTAGACAACTCACCTTAATTAATATAATAATTAATTTTATTTTTATTGCAATTCTTTTTTTTTTTTCATTTTTCGTTAAAATTATACGTTTTTGATTTTATACTTATATAATTTTTTTACATAGCACTTTTACTGCATATAATATGAAACAGCCATTTATTGTACATTTAGAGTTGTTAAAATTACCTCCTCATTTTTATTTTAGTAATGGAAATAATGAAAAAAGCAAATATTTTTTTGTTTTTTAAAGATTGGGCTGACATATTTTTAAATTGAGAACCACTAGGAAATCATGACGAAATAGAAACAATTCTCCAGGCTTTCTTTAGTCTATTTGTACGGTTGAAGTCACACAAAGGAACATTGTTGATTGCTGTAGGGAATTATTGCAATGCGACCTGAAAGATCTACTGTGCCCTCCGGAGCCTTCTCCAAAGTACAGCCGGCCACCAAGCTGCGTTCTCTAGCTACAGAAAACACTGCCCATCACCGGACAGTGAGTTGGAGAGGCTCCTAAGAAAAAAAAAAATCTAAGGACAGCATGCTGGATTCCAACCGGGACCTCCGCGTTCAGTCCAGCGTGCTAACACTGAGCTAATCCCTTCCTTCTCCTCTGGCTTTCGCCTGTTAACTAGAGACAGAGGCCCTAGTTTGTGTACTGTGTTTGTCCTTGCCTGACAAGAGCTATATAACTTTTACGTTTAATAAAAATAATAAATTTTTTATGCTAGTGGTGATTTAGTTAATTTAAATTTGAAATCATGGAAACCTGAGTTGATCAACAATTGTTCAATTTTGTTCCAGGTCGGCTTAAGAAGATAGTTTCCATTTTATTGCAAGAAGTGGACAAAATTTTTTGTGAATTTAGAATCCTTTATTTAAGTTATATCTAGTCTAACATCGGAGGAATTTTACAATTAATTAAATGGTAAAGATTGATATAATTTATATAGATATATCGCTGATATCCTCAAATATAAATATATACCATGTGTAATTAATTAGAAATTGTTAGAAATTAATTACTAAATTCGATAAAAGTTGGTTATTTTTCAGTTTACTCTTTCAATTTATTAATTATTATAAATTAAAGTTATTTTTTTGAAAAGCTAATAATGTTAATTTTTCTATTAAAGTCAACATGGCAGACGGATATTGTCCACTGTTATTTGACTATATTAATTTCCTATATAATTTTTATGTAGTTGAATTTTTTATATCAATAAACTCATTATTATTATTATTACGCATAACATTACTTAAAAGGAGAGAGACCAGAGTATTTTTTTTCTTCCTAAGAGCCACTTCTTAGGACAGTTGTCCGGAGGCCGGTAGTGCAGTGAGAAGGCTCCGGGCGCCAGTAACCATTGATGTTGAAGCGCCTTAAATTAAAAAAAAATAAAAATAAATAAATTTTGTATATACAAATGATATCAGGAGAATTTGTATTATACTGCATTAAATAATAAAGTTTTATGAAATACAATTTGTATTCGTTATATAAAACACATTTTGCTATGTGTGGTACATTTAAGTCAAAAACAGCTATCTCGCAGCATATTGCATGTTAATTTTGTTTAGCCGAATAATAAGCTGATGCATTAATAGCTTGCGGATAAATTTATCTGTAGAATTGGAAGCAAGCTAGGAATGGTTGTACGGCAGAATACCATGTGTTAAAATCAACAATAATTAACCTAGGAAACTAGTTAATGTCTAAAAGTGAAGTTACGTCAAGAAGAGTAACATAACAACATACAATGTAAATTTTCATGGCAGCATAATATGATGTAAATTTGATTCTTTTGCAGCATATTACATTTACAAAATATGATAGTTAAAATTAAATGACAAAAAGTATCTAATTTGTATAAAAAATCTTCATTATACAATATCGAGCTTTGGAATAAAAAAATGTTAGAGCTTAATTAAGCGCTACAGTACTTTAGTTCTACAATAGTTTGTAACTTTAGAGAGCATTTGCCACAGTAACTCTCTAAAATTCAATTGTTTTTAGAATTTTTTCCAATAAAATTGACTATCCAAAATATGTTAGAAAAAGATCATGCCTATCTATGCGGCAAAATCGTAAAATCCGTAAAATGGTACTTCCTGTTGACTGATTTTGCTCAATGACTCTGTTTTGAAGATCTCGGAACATATTGACACATTCGGTTAATACATAAATTAGAAATTCGGATATCTTCTTAGGGCAGCGGTAGATAGATTATTGTAGGGGATTATTGCACTGCGACCTGAAAGATCTATTGTGCCCCCCGGAGCCTTCTCCAATGCACAGCCGGCCTCCAAGCTGTGCTCTCTAGCTGCAGATAACACTGCCCCTCACCGGACAGTGAGTTCTAGAGGGTCCTAGGAAGTGATAATCTAAGGGCAGCATGCTGGATTCCAACTCGGGACCTCCGCGTTGCAAGTCCAGCGCGCTACCACTGAGCTAATCCCTTCCTTCTCGGAGACCCCAGTTTGTGTGCTGTGTTTGACCTTGTCTGAAAATGTAGAGTGTATGTAGTTTAAGTGTATTTTGTACTGTTTTGACGAAGTGCATAGAGTACTGAGCTGTGGTAACCCGTGGGGTCGCTACTCCCCAAGTAACTAAATGCAACAGATACCCCTTGCGGGCATAGGACAGCGGTAAGAAAAAATAAAGATGGTTATATTCTGGATTAAAAAAAAAAAAAATGGATAAAAAGAGAATGGATTTGTTTAAACAAATTGTTTAAAAAGATATCTGAATGGTGTGCGAACCCTACCTCCAAAAAATCTGTCCTTTAGTTTTTACTTTATTTTTAATCTTTATATTATTTTATCGATGCAAATGATTTCCCTCTTTCAAATTGTATAATTCAACTTGAAAATAAATTGAAAATCTTTAACGGTTATTTTATTAACATCTATTCAGCAAAAATTGTTTAATTAACAAGTGTTGTAACCAAATTATTTTTAATTACCCGAAAATGGGGTAATACCAAGTTCAGAATTAACATCAGATCAATTGTCAATATCTATCTTTAATTTAAGTGTTTTAAAAATGAATTTTAAATGATATATTATTTGTATAATATTTTTTTATCATTATTAATAATTTTAAATAATTCTAATGTTGCCAATACCACGTAGCAATTTCTTAAGAAAAAATACCACTTCTTTTTTGCCAATGAAAAACATCTGTTCAGATAAAATTTCAAAGATAGTGAAGGGCGTGGAATCAGCTAGACCGATCGTCCCGAGGGATAAGAAAGGTCTATGGATGTCTATCTCACCCTAACAAAGTTAGTTTGGTCCGGCAGGAAAAGCGGATTCGCTCCGCAACCCGCCGTTGAATACCTATCTCTAGTGAAACCGCAGCGAGAACTGGCCTATGTTATGAACCAGCTGCTCTTTGCCCCCTGGCGTAGTTACAGCTGCCATTATATACCTCTTCTCTCTATTTCAGATAGGTATCGCACATTACCATTACTATACATACATACGTATATGTATAGTACACACAGCACACACAAATATATATATATAGTACACCTTCTTAATCTTCTCAAGAAAGAGAGAGACCTTATCTAAAGGACCACAAAAAGAATGGGCCACTACCACATTCACCTAGACTTCTTTAAAATTAACCGTGAATTTGTCCTTCTAAAAGGGACCTAGTGCTCTGTTGATGACAATGGCTTGTCAGATAAAAATACCTTTATTTCTTAGAATGCCACCCTATATATATTTTTTTTTTTTTTTTTGCAAAGAAATCTAATGTAAAATAATAAAACCATATTTAACAATACCTATTTCTAAAAAAAAAAAAAAAAAAAATAATCGTATTTACGATCAAAAAAATCTGGTTGGAAACATTTCACTTTCTCTTACAGTAGTTTACATAGTTCTAAATGGCAATTTTGTTCAAATCATTGTAAATGTTTTGTGATTCAATGTAATATAAATGGGAGAATTTAAACTATAATAAAACGGAAGTTTTGAAGTAAGTATGACCTCCCACAAGTAAAAAAAACACTATGGCCCAAACAACGCATGCAATGTCAAGGCTCACTAGACGGTGATTTTCATCGTAACTGCCACCCTTTGCCCTTCCAAACCCATTTTCTTTTACGGCACTAACCCAATTTAAATGATAATCTTTAAACCAATTTTCAAAATAATCAAATTCTTTTTCTTCTAAAAATGTTTCAAATAAAGAAAATATATCATAATTTCTAATGAACTTAAAAAAATTTACCTGATCTAACTTATTTCTTAAGCCCCTAATATTATAAATGAGCACAGAACATACTTTGTTTTCATTAAACAAATTCACTTTACACTGCCTTTTCCGTTTTTCGCCTGCCTATCCTGCTCCAATGTACCACCTGATGCTCCTTATATATCAAAGACTTTCCTTGCAACTTCTTTTCCTCGGTTATCCTCTTCCAATACTTTCCTAAAATTCTTTTCTATTCCTTCCGAAAAAATGGCACCCATTGCACGTTCAAGTACTTTAATACCATCTTTTTCTTCTGATTTCAATCTCTCATCAACATCCCAAAAAAACTATTTTCCTTTGAAAGTGATATACGCGTCTCTTATACGCACGCACAAACATCTTAGTATCCAGTTCCAAGATTTTTTCTATAATTCTCCAAAGACATCTTCTCCTCCTCCTCCTCGTCGTATTAGATAAATCTTTGTGGACCACAATAACTGTCCCTTTCAATTTTATTACATTCCTCATGGTGTCTCCCGTAATATTTGCCTCATTAAATTCAGCCAAAAACATTCTACTCCCACCAGAGTTTGATTGAATCAAATATGCCTTATTAATAACAGTATTATTGACACCTAATACATCTTCAAATAATTCTTTCACCAATTTAACTTTATCTTCTTGATTACTTTTTTTTAATCCCCTAAAAATTAAATTTCTTGACTTACTTTTATTAACTAAATTTTCTATAATATTACTCATAGATTTTTCCTTCGTTTTAATTTCCTGTATTTCTTTCTGCACTCTAACATTTTCATTAAATATACGGTTCAGCTTACTCTCCAAATCGCGTTTTAAAAAGTTCAAAATCTTTTTTCGATGGCAAACCTTCACTAAGAATTTGTAATTTGGTATCTAACATACTTCCAATATTTTCCAGCAAGCTTGCCATGTTATTTTTCTAGGCAATCACCTTGTGATTTTTTATTCTTACTTCTTCTGGTTAACTTATAATACGTCTTCTTTTAGGCGTACATTTTTTTGACAGATACTGTTCTTGCTTCCTTTCTTTTGTATTCATAAGGTGGGCGAACACGAAAAATTTGAAATATTAAACAGCGTGATTTGGTGCGTTTGTATTAAATATTCTTAAAGAAAGAGTTGTTTTGATGAAATATAGATAACAAAAATATTGATAGCGATATAGTATTATTATTATTATTATTATTATTTGTCTGTGGGGAGGGAAACCCTACGCTATCCAAAGCCACACTGGGCCCATATAGCTAGCTACCCCAAGAAAAACAACAACAAGCCGGGTCTATAACAAAAATCCAGACCCGGATTTAATCCATCTAAGATTCACCGCAGTCCGAATAAATCGGACAATAACCTCAAGCGGAAATAACCTAGGCTCTTCCACAGATATCCTATTCCGACCAAAGGTCCTGAACCTAATTTCCTCACAACCAAAGCAATCAGTCATAAGATGGATGGGTGTTTCCCCCTCTGTCTCACAGACTCTACAAAATGGATCCGGCATGAGACCCATTATGTAGAGATGTCTCCTTAAACCACAATGTCCAGTAAGAGATCCCACCAGATGCCTGAGAGCGCTCCGTGAAAAACTCAGCAACGTCTCACTAATGGCCTTGTCCGGACCCCCGATGAGCATTTTGGACTGCCGAAAACCAACTGAGTTCATCAATAAGGATGAATGCTGTGAAGCTGTCCATGTCTGGAAGCCTGACAGACATGTGCCAGAAGACACGCCAACAGCAGGCTCGGGACCAATGAAAGGAAGAGAGGCGCCTAATTTGGCAACCTATCCACCTACTCATTTCCAAAAATTCCCATGTGACCTGGCACCCATACTAGAAGCACATCCTTCAGAGAAGAAAGCTCTTCCAGTCTTTTTGAACATTCTAACACCAACCTGGAAGTGAAGGCGCATGAACTCAGCGCCTTCAACGCAGCCTGGCTGTCCGAGCAGATACAAACACCTTTTACGTTAGTGTTACATACCCTCTCATCCAAAACAAAACACAGAATAGCATAAACCTCAGTCTGGAAGACCGTGGTCCATTCACCAAGAGATACTGCCAAATGATCTCCGGTCTCACAATAGACCGCAGCTCCAGACCTACCATCCATTCTGGAACCGTCCGTTTAACACCGGAAGTAATTATCAGGTATCATGCCAGAAGGACCCAATCTTGACCAGTCTTCCCTAGAGGATAGGTTACCCTTCAGGTTGACACTGTAAGAATGCTCGAAAGCAAAACTCTTCAACTAGAGATATAGTAACTGGTTCCCAATAATTTCTCTTTCTGTTTCTCTCAATCACTCCCACCACTGTTAGCTTCACTATTCTCCCACTACTACGCACACTAATGCATTCAAAGAGTCCACTTACACACACACACACAGTCTCAATATTTAATGTATTATTACCAAGTAATGAACTTCGACTCTTAAAAATAACAACAATTTTCTATTAATTATAATGAATAATTAATTCATGGAGGAATTAACCCGTGAATTTGCCCAGGGCTATATCACAGGGCAGAATGTAACTTGTCTGCTATTAATTACCTAAAAATGGCTCGTTGAATTTTTTCGAAACTTCACAGAATAAATGGTCAAACAACCAGCTATATGTCTGCCAAATTTTACTTTAATCCATTAAAAAATAACCACTAAAAAACTGAAATATAACAGAGCGTTTTTACTATATGTTCACTGTTTAAAGGCACAAAAGCAACTCCAATAGTAAGTATGTAAGTTGCAATATGAGAAAGATGTGTCGGTGTTCCACAATAGATTTTTTTGTTTGTTTAGTGTTCTCATAATTTGATATTTTATATTTTTATAAATTTAATTTTTAATGTTTTAAATGTCGTTAAATATTGTTTAAACATATTCTATTATGAGTATGTCCATTTTAAATGATGAAGCTTATCATTTTGTATATAAAAAAAAAAAAAAATTGTGAGTTTAAACCAAATTGGCTTAGAAGCCTACACATAATCTGGAACGGGCCCTTATTATTATGTACTCATTAATTTATTTTATTTACTTTGACATCGATGATTTGGAACAACACAATTATTTATGTATTCAGTTGACAAATAAGTAATAATACTATTTCAAAAAGTAATACAAAACAGTCAAACCAAGTTTAAATGTTTTTACAGCTGAAATATAAACTTTGAGATATATTTATTTAAGTGTATTACAACAACTGTTAACAGACTTTGAAAGAGCTGTTGAACAAACAGAACTGGTTATATAAAAAAATAGAATAAAAAAAAAGAAAGAAAGGGTCTCTGAAAAGTGTCACGTTTATAAAGGAGAAATAGATGTTGGAAAGAGAAGCGGTAAAGTAGGAGAGTAGTAATCCGGTAAGTTTTTCTTATTCCCACCCAATGCGTTTATACTAACACTAGCCAAAGTGGTTTATGTAGAGAGACCGCAGTTCTTGAAGGCCAACATCTTGACAAAGAGGAATTAACCCGTGAATTTGTCCTTGGTATTATATCAGAATGTAGAGGAAGTGGAGTAGCAGGAGGGGGAAGATACGGTAGTACGTACGGCAGTGGTAGGACAGGCTTGCCCAGGGCTATATCACAGGGCAGATGTAACTTGTCTGCTAGACCACATTCCTCTATTCACTACACACATACCTAAAGGATAAAGGGATAACCATGCTCTAGCCAGCTTTATTATCAAAACTTGATAAATTATTGCCGAAAAATAAATCTGAATGAAATATTTGTTATTTACTTTATCCTACTGCTGTAAGATGGAGTAATATTATCTTATCAAAATATCGAAAATGCATGCTTTGAAAATTCATTTTCACCGGAAATACATGCTTTGAGACCCGGCATATATAAAAAAAGTTTTAGTGGTGTGTATGTATAAAAATTGCTCAAAAACAAAGAATCGCATTAACTCAAAACATTGATATTTCCATTTAGGGGCCACCAGAGCCCGGCTCTAGAATTTATGCCGCCCCAGCAGCAACCTTTAAGAATTTTGAAAACCATTATGTTCAAACATTACTTTCATGATTATTAATTTTAAATAAAGTACCATTAATAATAATTCACTATTAAAATGATTATAAAATACTGTTATTTTCATAAAATTAATCATCAACCTCATCAATTAAGTGAATGTAGGTCCCGTTATACGTTATTATTTGCATAGATAGAATGATCTTCACTACAGAGTGTACATTTAATAGTTTTAGCATTATATTCACATTTTTTTAATTAGGTATAATTTAATATTCATTTTAGTACTTATATACCATTAAAAATTCACTTTTCTAGCTTTCATATCTTCAAACTCGAAAATTAATTGCTGCGTAATCTAATTTCTAACCGATTTCATATTCAATAGAAATTATGGCAGTCCCTTTCAATACTGAGCATAAATAGGTTTTAATTAGTTTCAATTTTTTTGAGAAACTACGGTCACCCCTTGCAATCGTCAAAGCAATGTCCTATGACGTCAGTAATATTCCCATGACAACAAGTATAAATCTGACTATCGAGTGAAAATTTGTTCGGTTAATATTAGACCCAAAAAATAGTCGAACACATCCAAGCTGAATTTTTTTTGGAAATAAGCTCCAGGAGCCGAGATATAGGCCTAAATATCAAAATATCGATTTCATAATATTCTTTTATCGATATAAAATATGTGTGAATTATAATAAGAAATTTTTGACGAGGAATTTGAGAAAAATTGTCATAAAATTCTAGGACCTTTTTTTTTTTAAAAGATATCGCCAAAAACACGGTTTTTTTATTCAATAAATTACGGCAGGAATTTTGATTTTGTTTACAAAACTCACTTCATATTCAGTTTAGATGTCCCAATAAACATGGATACATTGAGCATGATTTCTATTTTTTGACTTAAAAAATAAAAATCTAAATACAACTCTTTTGTTGGTTTGGAAAATTATCTAACACAAATTATTAAGCATAACTTTATTTATCAAAATAAAACTTCAAAAATTATTAGTTTTTATTTTTATTTTTAAAAATGGTAAATTTTTATATAAAAAAACAAAAAACAAAGAATACCTATTATTTCGTGATTTTTTCATAAAGTGGAAAGGCTATTTTAAACCCTGATTGAAATAGTGTTAAACCTTTCAATAAAATATAATTATTGGCATGGTATTACTTAGTAAATTATTAATGGAAGTTAATACTAATAATAATTTACACAAAACTAAAAAAAAAAAAACTTATCAATGTAAAACTAACACTGAGCAAAATCAACTTTCCTTACGTACACACTCGAAAGCAACTGAAAATTTCTATGGATTATAGTATTGGTGGCATTTATTGATTGTTACTAAAAGAGAAGATTCGGATAATTACGATATTACTGAACTGTTAATTATTACTTATGAAATTTTATGTTATTATTTATTATATATTTTTTTTTTTTACTTTTTCACTTTCATTTTGGCCGCCTCTCAATAGTTGCCGCACCGTGAAATTGTTCAGGGTGCATCACCGATAGAGACGGGCCTTGGGGGGCCACCATTACATCGGTCGAAGTTCTCCAAACGAAGTGCGATTTTATTTTAGTTTTTATTTCTTTATTATACAAACATTTGCCCAAGAGAATTGATTTTTGGAGCATCCTGGAAAAACTGAAATGTTATGCTTTCCACTAAAAATGATACGATTTTACCACGTATATTACTGTAAGTTACATTAGAAGCGTTGCTAGAAATCCAAATTTGAAGAAAATCAGTCAACCGGAAGTACTATTAATGGAATACGTTTCTGAGTGTTTCGGAATATTCTCGTAAAGGTCTACAGCAATTTTCATTAAAATGGTGTGCTTCCTGCACAGATAGACATATCTATCGTTATTTTTTTTTTAATTTTTCTGGTATAATTTATTTCGCGATCCATTTGGGGAACTATGGAAAACTTCAGAAACCTTCTGAGATAATTGATCATTCTCTAAACTGCTATTACTAGCTTTCTTATGAATTTGAAATAAAAATAAATAAAAAAAACGTTGAGAATTTTCCAACAGGCTATTCAAATTAGATACAGTACAATAAATTTCATTGTTAAATAAGTCAGTATCATTTGTTAAATATTGTGTGTTATAAATAACGCCTCGATCAAACATTAAATATAAAATGTGATTTTTCATTCAGTGCTAATTCAGTGTTCATTAGGAATGAATTATATGAAACCACATATTTAACTGGTGAAACAGATTTCATTATTTGATCCAATCAGTCATAATATATTTACCAATAGAGTGATTTACAATTAAATTTTCATAAAAAATTATTTTGTTTGCGAAGTTTATATCAGTGTTAGCAACACTCACACCAAGTCATCTGTCCTAGTGCGCGACCTTGTGCGACCTTGGTTAGTTCGGTGACCAGTGATTTAGGTCAGTGGCCAGCTTATCGGTGTTTGCTTTGATGTAAAGTATTGACCCTTGGTTTTGTTTGTTTAGCCGCGGCCTTGTCTTGAAGACAGAGGCTGGCTAGGCCACTAGTTTTAAATTATTCTTTCTTTTTGTTATGTGTTGTGAAGGTTTGACATTGCTATGACCTTGCCATGTCATTGCAACAGTAACTTAACTGACGATGAAATGACTATATAGATGATTCAACCATTGATCAAACTTTCTTAGAAAACAATGATTTTTTTTAACTTATTAAATAAATCTGAACCAATCTCGAAATAAGAAGTCATTAGATTACATATCTTTTAGTATATAGTGCATTGCGACCTGAAAAATCATCGTGTCCCCCCCCCCCCCCGGAGCCTTTTCAGTAAAGTGCCGGCCACTGGGCAGTATTCTTTCGTTGTAGGCAACACTGCCCATCATCCGACTCTAGGAAGAGAAAATCTGTAGGCAGCGCGCTACAACTGAGCTAATCCCTCCCCTAGTGTTTCTGAAGCTGAAATTACTTTCCGGTCTAAAGTCCTCAGACCGACCACCCATTAATGTTTCTAATCAAACGCTCCATTTACCGACATTGAACGAAGCATAGAAAAATGTTAAAAATTTCATTATTCAACCAAAGTCGTATTAATTAATTAGAGG
Source organism: Triatoma infestans (assembly GCA_011037195.1). Lineage (NCBI taxonomy): Eukaryota > Metazoa > Arthropoda > Insecta > Hemiptera > Reduviidae > Triatoma > Triatoma infestans. The sequence continues at coordinate 39,400 of JAAEAF010014853.1, forward strand.
ACACGAAAATAAACGGGACTGCTTTTAAAGTCTTCTAAAAAAGCTTAAGTTTGTTACTGCAAAGAAAGGTAAATTAAATTAATTAATTATTAAGTTTGCGAAATGATATAGCTACTTAGTGGATGCGAATTTTAGAAGATAGTACATTGCAACCTGAAAGATCATTGTGTCTTGCAGAGCCTTCTCAGTGCCTTGCCGGCCACCGAGAACACTGCTCTTCAGGTCTCAGGTCGATCCTTCGACGTCGATGGCGAATATTTGGAGTTCCCAAAACGATCCATTATACACATGAAGCGCTTCCCACACTGCTTGTTGCAGTTCCATCTCTTTATATAGATAACCAAACTGCTAGACTATTTAAATAGAAAGATATCCTTCCATAAGTTATAACAGTATTGTAACAATAACATACAATAGTTATATATATATATATATATATATATATATAATATCTATTAATACATTTTTAAAAACTTTGATACACCTATATAAAATGTTCTCATTCTCAATTCATATGTAAAAATTTGAATAGAGCCTGATAATGTAAATATGATTTATTATGATTTTCTTTTATTCTTAGATTTTGTTTGATATGTAAATATGAGTAATATATATAGTAAAATATGTTTGCTATCCTCCTCCGCTTGATAGGTAGTGGGACGACGTAAAGTGCGCCTGAAGAAAATAAGCATACTTAAATTACTTTATTTTATTTTCATTTTAGGTCCAAACAAGGATGCTGGAAGATTTATATCAACATAAGATGGATAAAAGTGCAGTATATTTATCCGATCACGTCTCTTGCTCCGAGAAACAATAATGAAACCTAAATTAAATCCAGCTAATTTTATTCTAACAACAAAAGTGCAATTGGTCTCATGAATCTGTGTGTGGGCCAGGCACAAATAATTAAAACATGACTAGCATGTTTTTACATGATCACCAACAATGACAAATAGGCGCAATGACCGTAGCAGTTAAGTGCCTTAAAAAAAAAAAAAAATTCAGATAAATTTAGCGGTAAAAATGTCTTCGTCTGATGCATTAAATCCTCTCGCCTTATATTTCTAGTAAGTGGAATATAAAAGAGATTGAAATTGTTAATTATTTTGCGATTAAAAGTATTATGGCTGAATTGAAATCAAAATGTAAGAGAAGTAAGTGTGGAGACACCCGGCTAAATATTGACGATGAAATGATGACAATCTGCAAGGCGAAATTGTTCATATACAATTAAACGAGTCTACATGTTTAAAATTAACTAATTTAAAGGAAATAATAAAATTTAATCAAATTATCTAGTCAAATTGGTTCAACTAATTGATGTAATTAATTTTGGTAAATATTAATTTAATATGTTCCATTTATTAGTTTATTAAAAAATAATAGTCTAAGAAGAAAGATTAGATAACAATAATAAAATTAATAAAGAAATTATAACATTTGTAATATAATGAACCAACTATATTTTCTTAATAATGACAGCTTTAGACTAAAACTTTTGATCTAGCGATGACATATTATGATTGAGTAGGTATCATAGTGTAAGGCGATGTGCTTAATTTATTCCATTGAAATTCTGTTCTACATGCTATGTTGTCAAGATTATCTCCCTCTGACATATGTACATGGTCTATTATATAATTTTTGGTTTTCTAATTTAGCTGAGCCACACTGAGAGGCGTGCTAGCATGCCACGGCATTGTAATTTTTATGCATATTTTCTATAGAAAGTCTTCTCAGGGATGTAGTAGATATACACAAGATTAAAGGATTTATGTTATTTTGGTATATCTATTTATAATTTTTTCTTCTTTGGCACTTCACCATCTGCAGTTATTGGCGTCTGGAAATGTCTTAGTGCAGTATAAGACTCCTGGGGTGTTCTATCGTAGCATAATGATAAGTGTCTTGATAGTGTTGCAGACCTTGCTGGGACCAGAGCTGTAGAGGCATTAGTGTCGAGGAAATCAGAGGGCAGCACTGCTCCCTGGTCTTGAATCGTGACTACAGCTTGCCAATCTAGCTCAGTACCATTGAGTTAATCCCGCTTTATTATCTTATACAAATTGTTACTATAAAAAATGTGTTAACTAGTTGTCTACTTCACATTTTTAATCTACTTCACACCTCGTCTATCAAACCATTCGTGGATTGTGTGGACGGTTCATTGTCCACCACATCCTTTCCAAGAAAGGAAATTTTAAACATGAAAGCTTTATTGAAACTTTCAATTTTGAAATTTTCCAGAAGAAATTCCGAAGTACCATTAACCTCCTCCTCGTTTGGTACCACCATTGCCAACATGCGCACGTCCATGTCATCCATGATTGCTCCTACAGCAATCGATCATGTCGATGCTGGATCATCAGGACAATCAAAGGGCTCGCAAATAACTCCTTTTTTGGTAAAATTAAATTTGGAACCGCTGGATGTGCCAGTTATTCCGAAGAACACTGCACCCATTTATCAGAGTATATGTACTTACCAGGGTGACAGTGTATATGTCAAATCTTCAGAGGCAATGGATGGCTCACACTACATAATTATGCGCATCCATCCATTTCAGGTAATTAGGTTTACCAATATTATTAATATTATTTTAGCTGTAATATCAATAATATTGACGTTATGTAATTATTGTCAAAAGAAGTTTTCTAAATTGAAGCAATTGTAGTAACAATAACTAGGTAGTAGTATTAGAGGCAGAGTAGTGTAGTAGGTGGATTTCTGTATAAAATTGCGTTTTCTTTGTCATAATGTTTATACTGGGAACAATATATACAGAGCAATAGTGTAAAGGTTTGGACAAGCGATGGAAATGGAAGAGTGGAGGGGGAATACGCCCCCAGGGTCTCACGATTCAATTGCCTCCAAACACTAAGCGAGAACCCCCTAGTCTCTTTTGTACACACAAACACACACACAGTGTGTACATACACAATGCACATACACTATATCACAACACAAAACATAGAATACATTCATACAATACACACACACTTACATATAATACAAGGTGGTATTATATCTTTAATCGTTTTGGAGTAAGGCCGGTTGTGGACATTGGCAGCCAGTTCTGGCTGCATAAAAGAACAGTGTAAGGTTAGCAAACAATGCATATCAGCCATTTAAATAGGACATGCGCACACAGATACGAAACAAAAGCAATACACAGAGAGATAAATCATAAGTGAAATATAACAGAGAAATGTGAATAACAAAGCAAACAAGAAAAAGGTACTTGGAATATTGTGAAGAAAATAGTAGTAAACTGAAAAAGGAATTAAACAGATATTATCTGATAAAACAAACCTATTTAGGACGTAAAACAGACCTCACCCACATACACACACACACATACACACACATACAGTGATGGCCTTCACCTATCGGCCCCACTTTTACTTTTCAAAATGCTATTTACACTTGTCCAGCCAGCAAACTGATCTAATAAGTTAACTAGGCAAGTTGAGATTACAAAAAAAAATTCAATGTTAATTTTTTTAATATTTCAATTGAATGAAAAAAAAAATCTGGTGCGAAACACTAACACAACTTTCTCTTAATCCAATTCTCAAAATTATAATTGACAAATTTTATAGCTAATGTACCAAATTTAATGAAATTCATCAAAATTGAAAAAAAAAAATGTTCTCTGTAAAAACGTACTTCCTGTTAACTAATTTTCTTGAAACTCGGAATTTTGGCCATTTATATATTTTTAATTAATTTGGTTTGGATGACAGAATTGTATAATCAACTATGATAGAACTTTAGAGAAAAACAGAACCTCCCCCCCCCAAAGTGCCCTTAAATGAATTTTCTCAGAGAAATTTTTTAAATAAAAGTTGTACATCTTTGTATGTGTAGTTTATATGGACAGTTTCAAGAAAATCGTCGGAGTCATTTTTGAGAAAATAATGAAAAAGTGAAAATATCATTTAGTTAATTGGTAATCGGTCATCAGATTTTTTTCAAACTCGGAATTTCAACAACATATTTAATTCTAATTAACATTATTTAGATGACAGAATTGTATAATAAACTGAAATATCACTTTACAGGAAACCGTAACCCCACCCCTTCCCTAAAAGTACTTTTAAATTTATTTTACCGAAGGAATGTTTCAAATAGACGTTGTAGTTCTTTGTATGTGTAGTTGATATAAAAATGTTTGAAGAAAAACCGTCTGAGCCATTTTTGAGAAAATCGCAAAATAGTAAAAAATGCAACTAGTAAAGTGGTACTTCCGGTTGAGGAATTTTGACAGATAACCTACTGTCCGATCCCATGGTGATACCTAAACGGAATATCATGTTTCAACTTTCTACGGTTTTTCGTTTTTGAGCTGTGCTGTTCAAATACATACATACATACACTCACACAAAGACCATTTTCTAAAAACCCCTTTTTTTTGACTCAGAGGACCTCAAAACAGATATTTCCGGTGAAAATCTGATATCGAAAATTTGACACGATTACATTAGTTCCTCTTACTAGGAGTAAGAGAAAGTAAAAACTCAGAATGGACTATTTAATTGTTTTATTAGAAAATAAAACAGGAAATGGAATTATTACTTTCTCTTAATGCTTTTTATCTATATACAAGAGTGAGCATGTGTGAACAAAAATCTGAAAAACGATAAATCACAAGAAGTTCAAATTTGCTGTACAGTTTAGGTAAGACTATCGCATCTGACAAGAATATTTCGGTCAGAGTCCACAGCCATGAAGCGTGGACTGTATGATTTTTTCCCTCATTTTTTTTTTTTGGTAATATTCTTAAAAATGACTACAAAGACTTTCTTTAAAGTCTGCATACCGTCTGAAAATACTACGTTATAACCCACCACATACATATCACTTTTATTTATAACATTTTCCTAGGAAAATTGTTTTGTGGAAGATACTTGGTAAATGCAGTTAAACTTTCGTCTATAGTGCAACATCATAAAATATGATGGTTCTACCATCTTTATAAGTTGTCCGAAGAAAATCGGTTATATCAGGAAATGGATAGGTTTTTATCTTTGTGTTCTGGTTGCTATGATTCCAAATCGTGTTCTAGTTTTAGTCAAATAAGGACAAACAAATATTTTATGAAGTGATATATAAAAATATAGAAATCATGGATTATTGAATAAATGGAATTTCCAAATACGGGCGCATGAAAATCCAGACACAGAGCCCGACAATTATTTTTTGATAAATGTGTTGTGCGGTCTAATAAGGAATCAACTTTTAGTTCTACATTTTTGCAATGATGGAGTGATAAATGTAAATATACGAATAATGGATTATTGAATAAATCGAATTTCCGAATATCCAGTCACAGAGTGAGACAATAATTTCGATAAATGTGTGGGATAGGGAATCAATGTGTTAATAGGGAATCAACATTTTACAAAAAGGGCACATATTTTTACAATGATATAAATATTTCTATAAAAAAAAAAAAATTATTATTGAAGACCTGAGAAAGTATTTTATTATTTCTACAAGATAAACACATATGTACAGAACATAGAGAAGTAAAATTTACAATATAACTCTTGTTTTGGGAAGCACGATACTAATAAAATATTAAGAATCAGAACATCAAGACAGTATGGCATAAAGGTGCTTTGGAATTCGTATGCTACTGGATCTATTTTGTGGCACCTACGAATTGCCAAGCAGAAATGGTCCTTAACTATATGGCTAGCAGAACATGGAGAGTTCGCCTAGGAACCTTATATAGAGCACTCTACAAGGTGTCCCAAGGTATATGGATAACGACTTTTTCTCAGAAACTAAGATAGCTAGAAAAAAACTAAAAAATACGTGTCCCATTAGTTTTTTGTTAGAAAACCTAATTTAATTTGCAAATTTGTTTTGGTGCTTCCAGAAGCGAGATACAGGCGCCAACTTCATTTTTTCAAATGATGAGGTATGGTTTTTATTTAAGAAATAGATTCCGCTATTTTTTGTAAGTAAACTTTACAAGAACGGTTTTTTTCTTTGAGCGATATTTTACAAGTTATGAATGAAAACATGATTCCGATAAGAAATTTCAAAATGAACTTCTTGTTTGAAAATCAGTTAACCTATAAAAGTAAAAAATTGAAAATTACACATAGATATAGTATAACGGTTTTTTGATTGAATAAGAAGAAAAGTACTATTTTATTATAAATTTTATTTCTCATTAATTACAGATCTTGCTCGAACTGCCCCTCCCCCCCATTAGAGATGCATACACATTCTTTTTCCTGCCAATTGTACCTTGCGACCAAAGAAATACACCTGTAATGGTGGAGGCCAGTTCGAGGAAGATCTGTAATTAATGAGGAGAGCAAAATTTATAAAATAGTACTTTTCTTCTTATTCAATCAAAAAACCGTTATAATATCATTTTGAAATTTCTTATAGGAATCATCGCTCTTGTAAAATATCGCTCAAAGAAAAAAACCGTTCAAGTAAATTTTTCTTACAAAAAATAGAGGAATCTATTTCTTAAATAAAAACCACACCTCCCCATTTGAAAAAATGAAGTTGGTGACTTTATCTCGCTTTTGGAAGCATCAAAACAAATTTGCAAATTAAATTTGGATTTCTAACAAAAAACTACGGGGACACATATTTTTTAGTTTCTTTTCTAGCTATCTTAGTTTCCGATAAAAAGTTATCCATATAACTTTGGGCACCTTATATATACGAATGGGCTCTAATCTCACAAAACGAAATTTCCCACTTGATTCAGAGCTGCCTAGATGCGTAGAAGCTGTGATAAAGGCAAGAGGATGTAATACTCTGTATTAGCACCATTCCACCACAGTAAGGTAAATTAATAAAATTTTCAGGATTCATATTTATTTAATTAATTATTTTAAATTTCCTTAATAATCTTATTTACTTGTTTTATTTGAAAATCAGTTAACCTATAAAAGTAAAAAATTGAAAATTACCCATAGATATAGTAAATTATTCAAGTGTCAGGAATTTTTGGCTGGTGAATGTATTTAATGGAACAAATATAGCTGTATTTACGATTTAATTTCATCTCTATACTTTTAATTGTAGCTAGTGAAGCAGATGAGATCATATTGAATGGAAACTTGTTAAATAAATTTCTGTTTAAAACCAAATTTTTTCTTTTAATGAATTTCCTTAACATTTCAACCGCTATATTTATAATAGAAGTTTCCAAATGCCTTCAATAAGTCTTCATCAAGATGTAAACCTCAAATCCAGTATAAGTACAAAATTTACTATTTAAATCAATTTTTTTCAACTAGAGCTTAAGAAGTCATGAACGTAACATTTCTCTTTTTTTTGTAAAAAAAAATGACAATTATTGAACCTTAAAAGTTTACAGATTTTTCTTTGCGATTGAAAACGAGCAAAAAAAGAAACCAAAAAATGCAAACATCTCGATTAAAATTTCATTGATGCAATTATTAGATTAAATATTTCTTATTACAGACAGAATGAATCATTGCACAAGATGAATATACTAATAAAAAAAAATATATATATATATAAAAATGAGAAATAAGAACCAATATAACTTTGTCTTAAATATCGCAGATATATATATATATATATTATATAGGTACTGTGTGGGATAGTCTAAATAATTTTACATGATTTACATTGCCATTCGCCGCCCATCCTTTGGCTATTGTTTGAGATGGCGCGAACGTGCCTTCATTTTCTGATATCAGCATTCTCTAATCTGTCCGTTAGTAGAATAATTGCACTCTATTATTTTGTGTGTATATATATATATATATATATATATAAATCTATTGTCACGAATCCTTTCTAAAAACGACCTTCTTTTAAAATGCGACAAGATAGATAAGCAAACAAAAGAATGCCACAAGCTAGGTGAAGAGGGTTGTTAACAGAACAAAACAAAAAAAAACAAACAAAATATCTATTGTGAAATGTATTTAAGAGTTAAATCTGAGTAATAGTGAAAGTTACAGTAAGATATTGTTTGTAAAATAAAGACGTTTACATTAGGTTTGTGGAAAAATGTGGTCTGTTATCCGTTTATAAGGTTACATGAAAATTTCTTAAATGATGACTGGATATACTTTTTGTTAATATATGTTTAACTTGACTTGTCTTATGTCTGTTTTATGTTATTCCTATTTTTTAGCCTTCAGAATTACTGGAATCCTTACTCTGGTAACTGATGGCGTCTTGGAGATATTGCAGCTGCTATAATACCATTACCAAACTCTTCCTTTTTATAAATTTGACCACTAGAGGAGTTTCTTAAGCCTTCCTTGTCACTTCCACCTTCTTTACAAGACTTTAGCTCTATAGGATCTCAGAAAATTCCCTTTATTACCTGAAGTTGCATTCCAAAATTAAACTAATCACTGAGAAATACACTAAGCCAGGTTCTGAGCTTCCAAGAGCTGTTAGATATCTGAGGCGCCGATGGCTATGCTATTATCTGGATACCTGAAGTCAAGTGTACCAAAGATTTAATATTCTTCCAGTTTTCTGCGGCCATTGTCATGCAAAATGCCTTAGGAATTCGGACTGAGATTGCGGTCAGTGACTTAGTACGGCATTTACGCCTATATTGCAATGGACTTTTAGAGAGTAGTGTTGATCTGATTACTAGATCAAACTTCAGTTTTTCACGATTTTTTTCAAAAAATTATTGCAACTATTATTCTTTAAAATTTATGAAGCATTGATTTTTGAAGGGCGCTGAGTGAGCTTGGAACTGTCTGTCAGAAACCTTGCAAGCAAATAACGGTTTACGACAAGGAGATGCCCTCGCCTGTTTGCTCTTCAATTTGGCGCTCAAGAAGAAGGTGCGAAATACCGGGATCCAGACCTCTGGCACCATATTTAATAGACTGCTTCAGATACTAGCGTATGCGAACGATGTAGATGTAATTGCAAGGTTTCAGACAACATTGGAAGAAGCATTTTTGAAATTAACGTTCCTTCACTAGGGATGAGGTAGTTGTGTAAGCCTCTAGGGCTTTCAGTGCAACCTGACTATCCGAGCAAATGTGTATGACCTTGCCCCTTGGGGCTCTACGTAGGTTCTCCTCGGCACAGACCTTGATAGCAAATACCTCAGCCTGGAATAATGTGGAATATCTGCCCAGCGGTCTCTCAATACGTACCTGGGGCCCATTCCACACACTCCTGCTCCAGTTCCGCACCCCATCCTAGAACCATCAGTAAACCACAAAGGTAGCGTTTTTTCCACACCTTGGCCTATTCCGCCCTAGAACCTAGGAACACCCGAATGGAACGTCGAAGTTATTCAGAGGGTGTAAGTAAAGAAACAACTTCTATTTTGGGAATCAGGAATTGGAGGACAGCAGCACAAAACAGAGAAAACTGGAAAAAACTTTTGAAAGAGGAGACCATGGCTCACTAGTGGGCTGTACGTACAGTCACTGATGATGATGATGATGATGATTGATTTTTGAAGGGTTCTGAGGGAGCTTGCTTTCCTCTTCGATATATTATGGTTCTACCACCTTATAATACGGTCATCTTAAAGTGCAACTTTAACATACTGGTTTCTGAGTGTTTTTTTTAGTTTTTTTTTATTAAACGGCTTAATTAATTTCTATTAAACTTGCAATGCTTCTTCTTCTTTATTTCGATTAAGTAACATGAGATTTTTGTTTTTAAAAGATTATGTCGCAATGAAAATGTTGTTTATTAAAAAAATTTATATTTTAGGTAAAATTAAACAAAACAAAACAAAAAAAAATACAAAAAAGCTTACATACATTGTTAAACACAGTTCACATAGTACATCAGAGATAAGATTTAATTTCTTTGCCTCAATTTTTCCCATTATTAATAGCATGTGTGAGTGGAAATAGAAATTAATAAAACGGTAAGTAAATTATTTTATGGCTGTTAATTGATATGAAAGTATGTTAAATATGTGTAAAAAATTACTATTGTGTTGCTAGTAAAGTTATTACATCTGCAATCATACAATGAATTATAATTTTCGTTACAATGGGAAATAATGATATATCTTCTTAGTATGTGATGAGGTTTATGACAGCTATAGTTGTATATCCTGGCTGTTGGAAGATGATGTAATCTAAAATATAATTTTTTCTAATCTCTTATTAGTGTATTCAGAACCTGGAAAAATCTCAAAACGATCATAAAAGACGTTTATTTTAGTGTATACAGTGGTTTAATGACGGCAGATTAGAGAAGTTCCAAAAAAAAAATGTGTAAGTAGTGTAAATGAAATCTTCTTTGGAATTTTTAGGTTACTTCTGGATTTTTATGGATTGTTCCCATGGGTTCTTTTTTTTTTTAGGAACAAAGTGAGTTAATGGATTAAAGGGTTCAGGTGTTCTTCAAGGCAGCTCTTTTACAGGAAACTCCCCGCAGACACTGGCACTAGTGATGTATGTCTTCAAGACAAAGATATCTTCAAACATCGGAATTAGCAGGAAACCCATTGTTTACTCTTTAATCTTAGGAGTAAGTTAATGGAGTCTGATAAAAACAAAGTGATCAACGGCACCTTCCCTGGATTGTAAATATCATGCATGTGAATCGTATGCTCAGGAACTTTTTACAGTCAATATGGCGATGTGTGTAACTCTAATCAATTCAATATTCAAGGGAACTTTCTATCTTCGCATTAGGAATTAAATTTTCTTACTTTATTTATTTATTTATTTATTTATTTTTTTGCTATAAGGGAAAATAGCCAGAACTTTGAAAGTGAAGTTTCTTTCCATTTTTTTGAATTCTCTTAGAACGAATTTTTTTTTTTTTTTTAGTGATTAGTAGACATTTATATTAGGTTTGTATTTGTGTGTGTGTGTGTGTGTGCGTATGATAGATATTTTGTTTTAAAAAAATATAGGGAGGGGATTAGCTCAGTGGTAGCGCGCTGGACTAGTAACGCGGAGATCACGGATTCGAATCCAGGCGTGCTGCCCTTAGATTTTCTCTTCCTAGGAGCCCCTACAGCTCACTGACCGGTGATGGACAGTGTTGTCTGTAACGGGAGAACACTGTCCGGAGGCCGGCAGTGCACTGAGAAGGCTCCGGGCGCAAATGACCACAGATGTTGAGACGCCTTAAATAAAAAAATAAAAAAAAAATCTCAAAAATGAAAATTGAAAAAAACTTCAAACCTGTACGTCAAGTACTCAGGGGTCCGACACCAAGTTTTCGATAAATCCGTCAACCGGAAGTGTTACTTTATTGAATGGTTTACTTTAGCACCCGTAATTCCAATAAAAAACGTTATCTGTGAATTTAGAAAATCAGCTCACCTCCACATTTTCTGGCCCAAGAATTAAATCTCAAACTTTTTAAGTATTGTTTCTTTTTTTTTTTTTTTATTTTTTATTTCAACCTGAACATATCAATTACAAAAGGCACGTCAATAACAATAATACTTCATAAAAATGTATAAAATATTTAAAAGACTATAGTATTATGTAAACTAAATTAGCACTGAACTCTAACCACCAAACAAACAAATATCAAACTATTGACTTTAGTTCAAAGTCGTTAATGCTCCAGTATGTATCAGTGAATTCTTTTACACTATAAAAACAGTTGGAAATTCCAAACTTTTTCAAAATCATCACAAATTTTCTTATTTCCAACTGTCTTATATTCACTGGGATTTTATTAAAAATTCTTATTGAAACGACATTTGGAAGACATTCTGTTTTCTTTAACCTTGTCATAGGTAAGTCAATATTTTCTTTGCTTCTTATGTTATACTGGTACTGATAATACTTCTGCATCCGCATCCCCTGATATTATATAAGCAAAGCATAGATTAGAAAACCTAAACTGTTAGTACCAAAAGTGTAATGTTCCACTGAGAGTGTGATAACATATCTTTTACAATAAAGTAGTATTTCATTTAAACATAGAACAGTGTTCTACTATCCATAATGAAATCTTTTCAGTAATTACCTCAGGTTGTCAGATCTATAATTAACCAGAAGGCCACAAGCTAAATCAATAATGAACGCAAGCTTTCGCTACAGTTATGTGCAATGACGCAGCAATATCACTGAGTGCATTGAATATTTTTTGAGTTTAGACTATCTCTTCGTGATACTTGGCATATTCTACTCTTGATTGTGATAGATTAGAAAATTGTTTGAGAAATACTTAAGAAAATTGAAGAAAACTGAAAAAAATTCATCAGTAAAGTGGTACTTTTGGCTGACAAATTTATCCCAATCTATTCCACTAAACCATTTTTCAGTGTTGGGGATCTCAAAATAGGCATTTCTGGTGAAACCTAATTTTGAAAATCTGGGATTCAATTATTTCTTTTAGTCACTGTAGGAAGAGAAAGTAAAAACAGAAGTCAAATAAAATCTTAACTAAATATCATCAATAAATATCATATACTTTAATAAAAATAAAAAATAGATTTAAATAAATACCACCTTTTTTCCATTCCTTTATAATATGTTTAAAAACAGAATAATAGATAATTAAAATAAATACTTATTATAAATTAAAAAAATAAAACAATAATAAAACAAGACATGACAAATGAGAGCAGCTTAAACAATAATCTACGTCCAATTTGAAATATTTTACGGTTTACATTTGATTGATAGAACTGCCAAGATTGAGTCAGTGTGTGGAATTCAACAAAGCCTATCAAATTTTACTTTGATTACTTTTGTACTCACATTTAGCCAATAATTGAACATCATTTTAATGGAATTGTTTTGAAGAACTACTTTTTCTAATCACAAAACCAAATTTGTTAATATTTAATTATTTATTAAATAGAGAGAATTTTTGGAATTTCACATTGATTGATGAAATCATTCGTACCTTTTCTGCTATATAATATGAAGAAATCAGAATTTCTTATTGATGTTAAGTGGAAGTATTGTGTTAATATGAAATTTTTGAATTTGATTTTGTGCGATTTTAGTGAATAGATTTTTTCCAGTTCTACGCGATTCATTCGAAACTGACTCTGTTTTGCTGCAAATTTCAGAAGCTGTTACACAATAAATGTCTAATCATCTTTATTTGAACCATTTTTCTAGTAAAATTTTGTTTGGATTAAATAATAATAATTATTAAATAATAATAGTAATATAATAATAATGATGTTGATAATAATAATGTCAAGTGACATCAGGCTGTATTATGACATGACGCTGTAAATAGTCCGTTCCAATAGGCCGGACATAGTGCTTCATACAAAGAGTTACCAGCCCACCTACTTAATTGATATTGCTTATAACAAACACGCATGGACTCATGAACACGAGAGAGTAAAAAAATATCAAAATATGAAGACCTTTCACAAGAATTAGGAACCTGCAATTTTTTTCCCCCATTCTCATTTCCAGAGACTGGCATTGTACAAAGAGCTTCTTGTTCGGAAACTGAAAGCGTACGATTTTCAGCTAGTTTTAGTTGAAGATAAACCTTGAATTACATAGGCTGGAAGATTATGGTCAACATATGGACTGGGCTGATGGGTTAACACATTATTTTAATGTATTTGTAGTGGAAGAAAGAAATGAAAGAAAATAAGAATTTTGAAAATAATTTTGTGAATTTTAGCTAGTTCAAACAAGTGTATTTTAGTGAAGGGGAAAGAGCCAGGTACTATAAGTTAGGTCAATGGTACTGAAGAGACAAAGGGGCAAGTAACAGTTAGGATAAGACAATACACTCCCTCCAGACATACCAGCATTATTTGAAAGGATTTAAACAGTCTAAATTCTGCACACAACCAGACAAGTCTGCGTTCTGCTTTCGAACAAGAACAGTCTGAAACAGACACCGAACCAGAACACTTGTATCAGTGCTAGTTATAAGTTAAAACATAAGAGTTTTACACTTAATCTATATAAATAATTGATTTGTAAACATAGTTACTGTGTTATTGAAAAGCATTTAAATCTCTTTAAAGATAATATATTTAATTTAATCAACCAGTGTTTTCTTAACCCGGGAGAACTCGCACCGTGAGATTTTCTCTCACGCTTGAAGAAAAACACTCATAATCCGGAAGTGGGAGTAGTTGGAGGTCCTAAGTTTCGTCTAGCCGAGTTTTTATCTTTTGTTTACTTCCTCTTGAAATATTTTTCCTCTCAGTCTTGTGTTAGCTTCAGGAGAGGAAGTTAAACAAAAATATTCTAAACCGTGTGTGAATCTCTCACGCGCTAGTGTTGGCGTTACGTTTTTATAAGTAAGTAATTTTCTGTTTGTATAATATTTTTGGTTTACTGGTGACACAAAATTAGTTTTCCTTTTGAATTTTAGATTTTTTTAAATTCAAATGAGTCGTGGCAAACATATGGCCAAGATGGGGAAAGCGTTGTACGATCTCCGTAAGTGGCATTTTTCAGGATATTTATTTACTTTATATTTTCCTGGTAATTTTATTTATGTTAATTTTTTTCGCTTAGAATATTTGTCATGGATTCCTGATCCCGAATAGGGTAAAAACTGAAGTTCTCCCCAACCTTGTAGACGACGAAAACCACTTTGATGCTCGGAAAGCTTCGAAAACCGGAAAGTGATTCAGAACAATCAGGGATAAAAGAGAAAGATGAACTCGAAAATGACGATCCTCGGAAACTGCTTGTTTGGTAACGTCAAAACTACTGTTTGGTATGTTTCCGCTCCCCGCGAAAATGTGCGCAGAAGGAAACAAAACATCGTTATCCATTTTCCAGGTGTGAAAACTATTGCAAAGCAAGCTAAAACTCCGTTGGAATGTTGGAGTCTTTTTTTTCCTGATTCCATAAGAGAGGTACTGGATGAATTTATATCCAAATGTAAACAAAATTACCAAGTTGGTGAATACTGTACTATAGATGAAATGTTGGAACCGTTTCGGGGACGTTGCAATTTTCGGCAATACATCCCTAGTAAACCAGCCAAAATGTGCTGTTACTGAATAATTCAACACAAATTATATTTTTTATATTGAGTTTTGCTCCAGTTTTTTTGTTTTTTTATAAATAAAAAAGTGTGATTTATATTTTTTATATTGATATTTGTTTAAGTTTATGTGTGTATTTATATTTATAAATATAATGTCGTTTACTTAATTGGTATTTAGAAGCTAATAATATTATTATGTGGTGAAAAAATATGAAAATTGGGATGTGAGAGAAAGTCTCACGCGCGAGTTCTTGCTATTCATTTTTTCTAGCGAGTTCTCCCGGGTTTTAAATAGTTCTTATTACTTCTCTTCTCTTTGAACATACACACAAGCCCTTTACAAAACCGCTCACGCCACAAGCTACTACAACATCACAAAATATCAATAACATTTCATATTTTTATGTAAACAGGATTGTATTTTGATTGTGTTTAACTGAATCGATGTCTGGTAATTTTAAATATTCACTATAATTAGTACAGATTTCAATAATTAGTGTACATGTATATAGTAAATTTATTATTTTGTTATTTTTCTGTTTATATAATAATAATGTAAATAGTCACTAATTTGTTCTCACTTGCTATTGGAGGTTGTTCAGTGTTATTGGCGCTTTCTTCAGGATTACGATGTAATCATTACAAGTGCTAGGGCTAGGTTTGGTGTAGTGGTTATGAGCATGGACTTGTAACTGCGAGGTCCCCAGTTCAAATCCCGCATATAACTGCTAAATTTTATATTAGTTTACAAATCTTAATAGTAAAGTATGTTCTTCCACCCCCCGTCTACGATACGTAATTTGGTAGCTAGACGTTAAGCCCGCCGGAAAAAATAGGCATTACTTGCTAGGCTTACTACCTGCCTTGGGTAAATATAAGTACCCCGACCAGATATAAATAAAATTTGTCTATTTCATAACTGTCTTAAGAGAAGTCGTGTGGGTGTTCCACACCAGATTTTTGTTTTCTAAATCCACGAGTCTAAATTATGTTCCACGTGTACTTGTGAGTGATCTTCATTGTGAAAAAAATATAGTCAATCATATTTGTCTCTGTTATTGATTCATTGCATTTCTATGTATATAAGGATATGTCCAAGGAATTATAGAAAACCACAAAGTCTTAGGTCTTGACATATATGTCCAGTAACAATGAAGATAGATGACTATATTACCACCCTCTGTTTAGTACACTAGGGAAATACCCTACCTATATCCCTAATGTTGCTTCCTTCAAACAACCCAAGGGGAAATTCACCTTCAGTTTGGTATTATGTGTTGTGTAGACAGAGTTCGTCTATAATATATTGTTAGTGTTGACCACTTGGGAGGGTTCGGGCGATGCTGAACTCTGTGTGTTTGTATGTATTCTATGACTAGCTTTTCTATTGAATTCACCAACCAAATGACATTTCCAACTGAAACTGCATACACAATACACACCTGCCACTTTCACTATTATTGCTAGTATATTGAAATTTTATTAAGTTCTGCCACAACATGAAACTCGCTGCGATAATCTAATAAACCTAACTATAATTTAAGGAACTTGTACAATAAATCAAATAATAAAGCTAAATTAGGTATCCATAATATGATAGAGGGGGCCAAGCAATATGGGTACTATATAATAAAATAAGTGTTCTAACCCTATATTAAATCTGAATCATAACCCTTCCTATTGTCGAGATTGGTTTCATTGAATTCTATTTTCGCTTTGATTTTTACTTTCTCCTACTCCTGGTAAAAAGAAGTATTAAGATCGTGTTAAATTTTCGAAACAGAGTTTTCAACGAAAATGCACTTTTTGTGGTCCTCTGAGGATGGAAAAGAATGTATAAAAATGTGTGAATAAAATGTATAAAAAAAAAAAATTCAGTATCTAAAACCTGGTTTGTGTACATTATTATTATTTGTCTGTGGGGAGGGAAACCCTACGCTATCCAAAGCCTCATTGGGCCCGTATAGCTACCCCAAGAAAAACAACAACAAACCGGGTCAAAAAAACCGGGTAGAACAAAAATCCAGACCCGGATCTAATCCACCTAAGATTCACCGCAGTCCGAATAAATCGGACGTAACCTAAAGCGGAAATAGCCTAAGCTCTTCCACAGACATTCTATTCCGACCAAAGGTACTGAACCTAATTTCCTCACAACCCAAGCAATCAGTGAGGGGTGTTTCCTCCTCTGTCTCACAGACTTTACAAAATGGATCCAGCATGAGCCCCAGCATGTAGAGAGGTCTCCTTAAACCACTATGTCCAGTAAGAGATCCAACCGATGCTTGAGAGTGCTCCGTGAAAAACACAGCAACGTCTCACTAATGGCCTTGTCCGGACCCCCGATGAGCATTTTGGAAGGCCGAAAACCAACTGAACTCATCCATAAGGATAAATGCTGTGAAGCTGTCCACGTCTGGAATCCTGACCGACATGTGCCAGAAGACACGCCAACAACAGGCTCGGGACCAATGAAAGGAAGTGTGGCGCCTAATTTGGCAAACCTATCCACCTCCTCATTCCCAAAAATCCCCATGTGACCTGGCATCCAGACTAGAAGCTCATTCTTCAGAGAAGAAAGCTCTTCCAGTCTTTTAGAACATTCTAACACCAACCTGGAAGTGAAGACACATGAACTCAGCGCCTTCAGCGCAGCCTGGCTGTCCGAGTAAATACAAACACCTTTTAAGTTAGTGTTACGTACTCTCTCATCCAAGACACAACAAAGAATAGCATAAACCTCAGTCAGAAGACCGTGGTCCATTCACCAAGAGATTCTGCCAAATGATCTCCGGTCTCGAAATAGACCGCAGCACCAGACCTACCATCCATTCTGGAACCGTCCGTGTAACACCAGAAGTAATTATCAGGTATCACGCCAGACGGACCCAATTTTGACCAATCTTTCCTAGAGGGTAACCTGACACTGTAAGAATGCTCGAAAACAAAAGTCTTCAACATTCTATCAGAAGGAAAATCTGTAACAGGAACCTTATAAAGCACCTCGCGATGAATGATAGAGTGACCATAACGCTTACCCTGCCAAAACCTGCCTGTTTAATTCTATAACAGGCTGTGTACATACTACCACTATATCTGTCACAAATGGTATCACCCAAAATCCATCAACCACAAGTGTGACTTTTCTGTTTAACTTTTTTTTCAGTATTTTTTACGATTTTCTCAAAAGTGATTCCAACACTATTATTGCAACTTGATTTGCATAGCTCGACATTTTTATTTGAATCATTTTCCAAGGAATTGATTTGTTGGGGGTTCTAGGGAAACAATGTAGTTTTGCTTTCTCCTAAAGTACCACATCAATTAAATGTATGGTTTTATCTCAATATTGTTATATAATATATTAATATACAATAGAAGTATTGCCAAATTCCAAATTTTAAGGAAATCGATTAATCAAAAATGTGATTTTACAGGTTTTTTAGTGTTTTGAAGTTTTCTTGAAAATGGCTGCCACGATTTTCTTTAACTTTGGAATGTTAAGTGCTAATGTATAATCCCTATCGCTTTTATTTGGAATTTGTTTCGAAAAAATTATGGGAAGATTTTTTGCTGATTTTTGAGTTAAATTTCAAATGTTATTTAAATTTCTCAATATTAATCCCCCTCTTCTGGTATGCAATGTAATTGCATTCAAATGACTATCTGCCAAGGGGTTTTACTAATATGACCCCTCACACTTTTATTTCGAAAAACTGCAATTTTATATAATACAATATAAAAAATCTGGTGTGAAACACACACACAACTTTCTCTTACTCCTGTTCTCAAAATTATAATTGACAAATTTTAGAGTTTGTGTACCAAATTTGATGAAATTCGTAGAAAACTGAAAAAAATATTCAGCATAAGCGTACTAATTTGCTTGAAATGCGGAATTTTAGCCGTCTATTTATTTGTAATTTATTTTGTTTGGATTGTAGAATTGTATAAATCAACTATGATAGCACTTTAGAGAAAAACCTAACCCCATCCCTCCCACAAAAGTGCCCTTGAATGAATTTTCCCGGAGAAACGTTGCAAATAAAAGTTGTAGCTCTTTGTATATGTTGTTGATATAACAAGTTTAAAGAAAATCGTCGGAGCCATTTTTGAGAAAATCGCAAAAACGTAAAAAATATCAACTAGTAAAGTGGTACTTTCGGTCGAGGAATTTTGACAGATAACGCACCGTCAGATCCCATGGTGAGACCTACGGTTTCAACTTTCTTCGGTTTTTCGTTTTTGAGCTATGCTGTTCACATACACACACACCATACGCACACAGACCATTTGCTGAAAACCACTTTTTTGGACTCAGGGGATCTCAAAACGGATATTTCCGGTGAAAACTCGATATCGAAAATTTGACACGATTACAGTAGTTCCTCTTACTAGGAGTAAGAGAAAGTTGGTTTATTTTGTAATGATATTGTAGCAGTGTGAAAAAGTCATGTGAGTGTTTCACATCACGTCTTTTAAATTCATTTTTAATATTATTTTCTCATATTACCGTTGCATGTGGAACATAATACAGTTAATCTAAGAATTTAATTTTTTGAAAATTGTATACAATAAAAAGATATTATTGAAAAAATAAATAATTTTCCGTACGATAATTTAAGACTACAAGATTATTGGATGATTTACAAAAAGAAATTGCTTTTTAAAACCGTTCATTACATACTACATTTTGCGTGTGCTATCAGTAGTATGCCGACAGATCAATGTCCCACATCAATCTGAAATCTTGTCCAAAGAGCGACCAAAATATGAGCGATATAATTATATTGGATCAGTTAAAATAAAAATTATAATTTGAAAGCATAAACAGTCGGAGTTCTATTTATAATGATTACATCTCCTCATTAAGGATGGTACGCGCAAAAATGTTTACAATTCAGGATATAAATAAATAAATCCCTAATTTAATTGCATTCACTGATTACTTCAAGCTAAATATGTACTTAATAAATTCGTGTCAGTTTTCGAAATTCACTTTTCACCGGTTATCATTTGAAAATATAAAAACAAAGACATTTTTAGTTATTTCTTGCGTTGGTCTAGTGGCATGCGCACTCGCCTTTGGTGCGAGAAATCTGGGTTCGACTCCTGTGAGAGCAAAGTCTGTGTTAATCCTACATTTTGAGATAAAAAGGGAAGCTACAGTTGGTAGCACACTTAGGTTGCAAAGGTCAGAATTAAATGACGAGGAACCGCAGCGTGCTTACTATATGCCCCCCCCCCCCACAATGAGGCAAGCCTTGGTCCTTTTTGGACTGTTGCGCCATAGGTTGTCAATATATCTGTATACAGACAAATTGAGATAACAGTTCAGGCAAATATTTTTTGATTAGTTTGGTGGGTCTTATATGTATAAAAGGGGATATGAAGTGCCATTTCTTCAGAGATCCTGGTATCCTTGCGGGTATCCGAGTCTAAACATCCCGGATATCCTACAATGTACACACGTCCTACTGAGGCAGTTGATGTGTGCAAGAGCTTGCACTTTATGCCGACCGCATTTCATGTATTTTTACTGAGATAATATGGAATACCAAGAAAATTCACAATCATTTAGATCGCATTGGATTTGACTAAATATCCAGTTTCTCTATACAACATAATATATAAAATGTTACGATTCAGATATGCCGATAAAATGTCCGAAGCCGATATCCTAAACAAACATCTTTTATGAAGTTATTTTTTTTAAAAAATGATTCAAAGGTGGAACTTTAGATTGTTAAAGAAGTGCCAATAATTAGGGTTATAACAATAAATTCCATGATAAAGGAATAAAATATACGATAAGGAAAAATAAATCTGATTTCTTTATTTCTTTGAACGGAAATTTGATTTGTGCAAATGATAAAAAACACAATAAGAAGGCGGAAGTAATGTGCGTACGTTTGTCACTGCGATCATCAGCAAACTTCCTTACATCGTTACTTTCTTTGCCACTGCTAGTAAGTGGACAACAAAAGAGTTTGTATATTGTTGCATCTCCTTTACAAAGAATCTTCCCCTTGCCTTGTCATCCACAAC
Organism: Triatoma infestans; assembly: GCA_011037195.1. Taxonomy (NCBI): domain Eukaryota; kingdom Metazoa; phylum Arthropoda; class Insecta; order Hemiptera; family Reduviidae; genus Triatoma; species Triatoma infestans. The sequence goes on from JAAEAF010014853.1 coordinate 60,364, forward strand.
CACTTGAGTCTTCAACTGGTCTCCATCAATCCACTTAGTGACCGGCTCAAAGGCGTCTTAAATTAAACCCAGATTCAAGTTCCCCTTCATCTTGTCAGAGTAACAAGGTACAGATAGAAGTAACAAGAAAAGTAAGATCTTTTCTATAAGAACAAGAACTTGCTGAAGAAGTAGAAGATGGAGTAGAAATGGAACAAGTAGAAAGGAAATACTGTAAAACACTATAGAGAAAGACAATTTTCTTGCCGGTCATGTCTTTTCTTCATTCTCCCTCTCTCTCTTATTTCTTACTGGTTTTCTCAATCCTATTCTCTTACTTCCTCTATCTTATTCAGTAAAAGAATGTGGGAAAAAGGGTCGTTTGTAAGAATTGTGTAAAAGATACCGACAAAGCAGATTCTTTTCTATTGGCTTGATCCTAATGCGTAAAAAGGTCATTCAATTTATCTTGTTGTTCTTCATTTCTAGCTTCCATATTAGCTCTAAAACTTTTAGTCTAATGGTTTTTATTAACCACAATGGTACACATTCTATTATGCGGATATTTCAATTTCAATTGATGTCTCAATAGGATTAATCCTAAATTAGAAGCTGACCATACTATAATTAGTTGGTACTTGTTGGTTTGTGGAATTTGTTTTACAATCAGTGTAATCATTTCTTCGAATTAGTGGCAAGACTGTCTGCTGTCAGTGGACCGCAAACCTTTCTTAAATTTTTTAGTAATTTTTAGCTATAACATTTCGTATACTTATGTTAATTGAAACTTTCCATACGAATACGTATGGTATGGATGAAACTTTCAGAGGACGGAACGATCTAACATGATATTCAACGCTACCAAAGTAATAACAAGACTTTACTATTATTATTTTCACGCTGTTAATCTGTGAGATTATGTCAGTAAAACCCTCATCAAAAACTACAAATTATGTATTTAATAAATGCGTTTTTTAAATAGTAAATATTTTGTGTTTGAAACATATGATTATTCCATTTCAGTCTTAATAATAGAAGGATAGATTTTTGGAAAAAATTTCTAACATAATTCACCATAACGTACTGCTGTTATAATTGGTAGTATGGCAGTCATGTAAATAGGAGGGGTCTCCACAGAAATAACAAAGGTAGATTAGATATTGCGGGGATTGGATATCTAACGTATGCTACCGCAACCCCTATGACTCTATAGTGGCACCCACAAGTTAGAGTTCCCTTCTAAGTGGTTACTGACGGCTCCAGCAAGCCCTGTCTGTTTTATTAGACTTAGGAGTCCTGAGAGAGAGACTGTTCTATATGCTTGCAGATGTCAGTTTCTCCTCTCCAATGAGGCGAAACCTCAGCTATACAAACCGCTCACATTGACACAGTACATGCAGTACTGTTTCTTTTACTTCTTCCTCATAAACTTTCCACAGGATAATCGCTGTCTGGCCCATGCGCGATGCATGACAATAGGGTGTAATATTATTTTTATTGGGGGTAGATTAAATATGTTAATTAATAATTAATTATTATAATTCATAATTGAAATCTTCTCTAAAGGGATCTCGTGAGAACTGTGTTTATACAGAAGTTGGAGAGGATGAAAAAACAACTAAGTATATAGATTCAAAATGTATAATTAAAATAACCAATATACGAGTATGTCAAAAATTAATAAATGCAATATTTATAAACTTACATATTTTACATATTTACTGACTTGAAGAAGGTTGGGTTTCTTGGGGGCACTTCCACCACCCACTGCTGTAACATGGCTTTTTCTAATCACAGAATTCACTCCTTTTACAGTATAAATTTTGAACTGAACCCTTCCCTAATAAGGTCCACCTTATATATTGTACCTCCACCCGGGGAAAGTGAGAAGAGGGAAATTCCCTTTTATTGTACTAAAGGTATTCTATCTTTCTAATTGTCCCTCATCGTTTTACCCAACCTTCGCAAAAACCCAATCTTGAAATTGTAGTAAGTAATAATAAATCAATATTAAATACATTTGAACTAATATATTTTACTTATAATTACAAAATCATAATTTGTATTTTTTCATCATTTCTCCCCAAGATCTACGCATTACAAGGGAGGCCCTCAGGTATTCTTGTTGAAGTGATTCTGCAGTAAGCTTGGGTGAGTAGTTAGTTATTAATAAACTTGGTAAACTATACTGGGTCTCAATATGGGTCACTACTGGGTCACTTCTCTATCTACCAATATTAGTAGGTAGGTACTTATCGCCCCTATCGCCTCTGCATTATGTTATGATAAATACGTAGAATTTAAATTTAATCAACATTTGTCATTTTATACATAGTTGTCCAAATTGAAGTAAGAGCAATAATTTGTACTATCTATCTCATATTTTTACTTTTTAAAAAGATTTCTCCTATGGGATATTTGGGTAAATATTGCTAATTTCTTCTGATCACACCCCTGTAATACTTGTACTTGACATTCATCCCAAAATTAATTCTTAAGTAACCTTTTTTAATAATCAAATAAATTATTTTATTTTACATTTTTTTAAGATTTATTGTAAACAAAATAGTTGTTTTAATGAAAAGTTTATAATTGTTGACATTTACAATTCTGTTTTTTTTTATAGAAATTATCCACGCTTACAACCCAATGACAAATTATAAAAAACATTTCTTGTTCACTGTATTATTTCAAGTACTGTCTCCCACTTTCCCCACTTTGTCATCACGCTTTATAATTATTTCTAAGAAATTCAAAAAACAGACTAAATTGGTAGTTAAAAAATACTATGCAAAAAAAAAAGGTTGAACTAATTAAGAGCCAATTAGGATCATTTTAATTAAATAACTGGTTCTAGCTACTCATTAACATTCAATGTTATGTAAGTTAAAAATGGTGGCTTTTTAAATAAAAAAAAAATCTCAAAAAGATAGATGTAAATCTTTACGTTTTTTACTGTAGCTTTTACAAACAGTTGCACGAAGAAATTTTTTTTTTTTTGTGTTCACTATTTTGTGGAATAACATCATTAATTTGGTGCTATTCAAGTATTAACATATATATTCCAATATTGTTTCAGATCACCACATTTTTATTTGTACCTAGGCCAATGTTCCCAAAAGTCTCAAAAGAAGTTTAAACATACTTTACATTCAATGAAACCACGACTTTGAATCAGCCACTAGACTGTTATCCCATCCTTTCTGGACATTATGTAGCAGAGGATCATGCGCTAACACTTTATATCTAATAAGTTATCCATGGGAAGGTTCACGCCGCAATGTACCGCGTTCAGCAGATCAGACAGGGGTTTGGTCAATATGAAGCAAAATTGTACATGAAGCCCTGAAAATACTTTTAGTATATTGTTATTATAAAATTTTTCTCTTAGTTCATAGCCTGCCTGATCTAGGCTAGGATATTAATTCCTGTTTTTTTCAGTTCTTATATTAGAAGGCCTACTTGTACTCTAATAGCAAATGAATCCAAGCATGACGTCACATTGTCGAATAGAGAAGGTCCACCGAGGCAATTAGTTGCGAAGATAATAAATTGATGAGGGAAATTGTTTCTCATTTGATTCCTAAATTTTGGAAAATTTTTGTGAACTTTTTTTTAGGCGTTACATTGGGAGATTAGCGTTTGTTCATTTATTATAGTAACTGTAATTTTAAAATATTTAATTAATAATTTACCTTTTATTCATCATTTTTCATTCATAAAATCATTAATTCAAAAGCAATTAAATTAAATAATCTTCTTCTTCTTCTTATTTATTTTTACTTTCTCTTACTATCTTGATAACTAGGTCCCCTGAAATATATATGTTTGGTTCCCTGAATACGAGAAAAAAGGGTTTTAGCAAATAGTCTGTGTGTGTGCGTCTGTGTGTCTTTACAGAATATTTCAAAAACGTAACGTAGCAGGAAACTGAAACTTGGTATCCCATTTAGGAAACACCACCGATCCAACACGAAGATTTCAGGCAAAACCCATCAACCGGAAGTACGACTT